>JAMXBB010000012.1:90341213-90403725 GCA_024138015.1 Lumnitzera littorea
GGGGTGGGGTTTATATTTGTACCCAACCTAAAGGGAATGTTTTGTTTGAGCTAAAGTCATCCATCCATGATTGGAAGAAGATTGGGTTAAAGAAGGACCTAGAATTGCCCTATAATTAGAGCTAACCCATTCAACAAGGTGGCCTTAAAGAATTGCTTCCAAACAATAAGGCTAACTTTGACAAGATAATGGAGAAATACAATACCGATTATTTTTAGTAAGATGCCAAGGACATTATAAATAAATATTACTACGGGTCTCTGATCTTCCATGATGATAAGTCAAGGACTGCAAAAGTTGTTAGTATCATTTATGGCAAAGAATATACAATTGAAGGGGTAGATAAAGGTATTGAAGTAGACCAAGGTATTATCTACAAGAATTTGCCATATTGAGTTTGACTTGCTACGAAGAGATCTTCTTTAAATACTCCAAAGGATGGATGGTCTTCTATGCCCGTAATCAACACGATGTTTCTAAGTTTTCTTTTTCATTTCCCTATTAACTCCAATTAATCTTGTCCATATTCTAATGCAGAAATGTCGTTGAAGAACATAGACTCCAAAGACTAATTTGCTTAATTAAAAGCCAAGCAAACTTCAAAGAAAGATGGTAAGAAGAAGGATGCTTCCCCTTAGAGGAAACCACCAACCATAAAGCCACAACTATAATCTCTACCTACTAAGGTCAGGTTCACATGAAAAAGAAGTAAGACCATCGAAGTCAAGCCACCAAGGAAGTTACCTAATGTTATATAGGAGAAAGCTCTTATTAGAGACCCTACTGGGGGGAAAAACTGCACTGGCAAAAGCATAAAAGAAGAAGTATGACCGACCTAATGGGGGTTTTGATAACCCTACAATAGTGAAGCTCCCAATTATGCTTCCTACACCAATGACTTCTTCTTAGAAGGAGAACAAGCTAGTATATGAATTATGTCCCCTATGGAGGGTCAACATAGGGGATTATGCTTTAGGTAACGACAAGATAGCTTGAGAGCTATTGGAAGTAAGGGTGGGCATGGATTGATTTGGTTCGATTTTTAGCAAAAACTAACCAAACCATAATTTGCAAATCGATTTTTCATTTTCATTCCTAACCAAACCATAGGTTTACATTAGAAAAAATTTTAAACCATTAAATGAAGGTTTAGTTTAGTTCGGATTATGGATTAAATCAAAATCGTTATTGGGAAAATGACATGTATACAATCAATTTTCACATATTCCATTTTTTTATGTCAATTGACAAACACTTAATGCAAAGTCTCAACATTTAATGGTGTTCCACATAACCTCAATTTTGACATTCTATGGAGTGGAGAAAGGGATACAGTTTGTTGGATTCATTGTTCATGAACTCTTTATAAATAAATGCTAGCAAATAAAATTAATTATAACAATTTTCATATTAATAAACAACATCTAACAAATGGAATCTTTTAATATAATCTGTTCAACATTAAACTTGAATTGAACCTAAAACAATTACCAAAAAGGAAAAAAGAGTTAGTCATAGTTAGCATATTAACTAATATTTATCAAATATCGTAAGAAATTTGTCTAGAAATTATTATGACCTTTGATCAATCATGAAGACTAAGAGTTGTGTTTATTTAGACATCTGATCTAATGGGCATACAACAAACTAGTTCCTTAGGAATTTTTAAATGCAAAACCTTTTGAATAGTCTTTACAATATGCTATTATTTTACCATTATATTCTTTTCTTCTACAATGATTCTACACCTCGAAGTTGTGTCTTTTAGTGGTTAATGAAGACATAGGGGCTTGTAATGATTTACTAGACATCTAAAAAGAAAAAGAATGCTAAAATAAAAAAATCAACATAAATTGTAGGATATGATTCCATGTTGTTCATCTCCAATTCTAAGTAATGGTTAAATAAAGTCAAAGTAAAATAAATGATATGAAAAAGGACACTAGTTATATAACATAACAATTAACATGTACAATAGAACGAGAAAGTCAATGAAAAATAAAAGTAGGATTTATGCAATCAAATTACCCATCAAATTGTATGGATGCATTAACATATACATACTTTAACTACTAAAAAAAAATTCTTCCAAACCCAAAAACTAACACTAATTTAATCTTCCTATAGCAATAAATGACAAATTCAACATAATACAAAGAGGAGAGAGAGGTAGATCTATTATAGAGATAAATTATTTCCAACATATTGTGAAGAAGAGATAAAGATGGATAGAGACCATTAAACAAATTACAAACAAGAATAATAACAAGTTTCATACAAAGATCATAGGAGGACATAAAGTCTTTAAGAAAGATTATAATAAATAGAAAAATAAAAATGAAAATAAAAAATAAGGAATCAAAATACAGAAAGTTGAAAGATGAAAAGAAAAAATATATATCACATAGATGGTATATAATGTAGTTTCTTACATTGTAGAGCCTTAACGTTGATGAGAGTTTGAGAAGAAGAGTATGACCAAACAAAGTGCAAATAAATGAGGAGGGATCAAATTACCCACTCAAAAAGAGGTAGAGGATCTCAACAATAAGTACATAAGCAAGATCTAACAATTACATAACCTTGCAATGAGTAGAAGGTGAAGATCTCCACTTTAGAGCAACAAGGTGTACAGGGGTGCAACTATGTTGAGGTCCTTCAAGAAGTCGAGGACAATACAGAATACTTCAGCATATTGGAAGAGTATTAGATGGCATTAACATGGCAAGAGTTGAGCTCGCAAGTCACCATCATAAATTTGATCTCAATTGCTTAGACTTTACAGTCAAGAGTATAGGTCAGGAGACTTTAGAAAAAAATGACCATCCTACTAATGAAGAGGCCTTGCAAATTGTTACCCCTAAAGAAAGTCAAAATAATGTTGCTCCTCCAAAAGGCTAAAAAGATGATGCTCCCTTAGCAACTAATCAAACTCCAACCTTAAATAATTCAAAAGTGAACAATTAACTTGCTCTTCTTTTTTCAATTTATTCATTAGATTTTGAAACATTCGCTTAAGTTAGTATACCGACCTTTTATCATACATTCACTTTTACCCCAGCCTATTTATTACCTCTCGAGTAGGGAGAAGACACCATTGATACTGTCGACCCCCATCAAAGTCGAATAGTGAACTTACATAATTTCGAGGTGGCTAACATTCGAGCTCAAATTGCATCATTGCTAAGCCAACCTACTGAACCCAAGCTACCAAGTTCTTACTTTCGAGTCATCTTCTCTAAACCCTTGAGCTGCCAACTTGAAGTTGACTTAACCAACTCAACTCTACCCCATAATGATTGATAGTTTGGACTACAAAATTAAGATGCTAACACATGTGCTCGCTCTCTAACAACCGTATTGTCCTTATAAGGGATATTCCTTTTTGAATGTATACTAATTGCCCTTTTGTAATGTATACTTTTCCTTTCTAGGTAGGAATCCTTTTTAGTAATTTGAAGCAACTTAAGACTTGCCTTAATTGGGCACTATAAATACTCCCATTTTGTATTAGCCACAACATCATTAGAATATTGAAAATAGAACTTTCTCCTTTTTGAGGTAAGTGTCCCTTACTTGCTCTCCTTACTCTTATCTAGGCCATTTAAGTATGAATTAGTGGCGAATGACCTCAAGCTATACTTATGCATAATATCAAGTGTGACTAGAGCTTGTGTAAGACATTAGTGCATCATATCCTATGTCGGTGTATGAGAACCCGTACTCATTCTTCGACTACCATTTACCTTTTAAACTATCTTGCGATTTGAACCTACCCCCTTAGTTATGCATGATATCAATCATCGTGTATACCCTTCCTAATGATACATATCATCCTAGTATTAGAGCTTTGTTACATCCGAGTAAGTTTATGGTACTTTACATTCTTAAGTGATTTGCTATAATGCGTCGTGTGTAATTAGTGATGTTTATGTGAGTTGAGGTCTGAAAAGTGTCAAAGAAGCTGTGTGTAGCTGTGGTAAGTGATGGGGTAGCGTTCTGGGTTAAGGAAGTTTAGTGCTCTATTTTCCCTTATTTTTGTGTTCACAAAACAAAGTATGTGAGTATAGTTGGTTTATCATTATGTTAAGAAAAATTATCATCACTGTAGCAGTTGTTGGTATGTAGGTACTATGTTGTCGTTGTTTGAAGGAAGATCTTTGAAGTGTGATTCTGTTGTTAGTATATTGAAGTATTTGACAATGTCAAACTTTAGTGTTCAAGGAACCCTTGGTAACCAAGAAAGCAGTGCTCATAATGGGCATGGCCTTCAAGGAAATTATATACCTTAATCTTCATATGAGAGACTGGATAGCCTTACAAACTTGGTAACTAGCTTAGAAATGAGTCACATAGGGGCTGAGCAAATGAATTGCCTGAAGGAGGAAATGGTCGACCTAGCCGAGCTAATTTCCCTACTAGGAAATAACTAGCTAGAGGAGTGGATAAAGTTGCTCAACAAAGACTCGTAATGGAAGAAATAGAAGAGGAAGATGAGGAAATAGGTAATGAAGAAGAAGAGTACTATGAGCCATAAGAAAGAAACATCTAAGCTCCTAAAGTGGAAGGACTAAGGTTGCGGATTCCAAGTTTTCCTAGTAGTGGTGACACTGAGGACTATCTTAAATGGGTTGATAAGATAAAAAAGCAATTTGAACATCATAAAGTCTCTAAGAATGCTAAAGTGAGACTTGCTATCTTAGAGTTCATAGAATATGCAACCTTATGGTGGAAAAACTCACAGGAAACACGATGAAGAGATATGGAGAGAGCAAAGTTAAGAATTAAGATGAGATGAAGAGAGTGATGAAAAGGAGATTTGTTCAAAACTACTATCTACAAGATATTTTCAAAAGGTTGTAGGAGATGAGACAAAGAGGATCCGATGTTGATGCCAATGAGAAGGAATTCAAAATGTTGATGATTCGATGTGAAGTTGTAGAGCTAGAAGACCAAACTATCTTTAGATTCATTAGTGGGTTGAAGTATGAAATAGGTGATATTCTTGAAACTAGAGAAATTAGGTCCTTGGATGAGTCAATTCGGGCTGCTTAAAGAATTGAGCATCATCAAAGAGTAGATTTTAAGTTCCTGTTAGTTAAACTACCCCAAACCAACCTATTATGAGTAGACCTATGCAATTGAAACCAAGTAAAACTAATAATATCCTACCTATTTCAGTTACCTAAGCTGAAGAGAAGGAACCCCTAAGGAAGTTTTAGAAAGGATTGAGCTCAGGAAGAAAGACTAGTGAGATCAATTGTTGTAAGTGCTAAGGATTTGGTCACATGGCTACACAATGTCTGAACAAAAAAGTAATGGTGATAAAGGATGAAATGCCAACCATCGAGGTCGATAGTACTAATGAGGAGGTTAAAGAGCTAAAGGAATATGGTCAAGTTGACCAATTCGAGGAGGAGAAGATCATCTATAATGAAGAAGGTAACTTTATGCCCGTAACCATGGTACTTAGATGAGTAATGAGTGTAAGTCCAGTACCTAAGGATGAATAGTGCAAGAACTTATTCCAAGATGCAAGGCTAATGGGATGCTATGTGCTCTTATTGTAGATAATGGTAACTATACTAATGCAGCATCTACTTTCATAGTTCAACAACTGAAGTTGCCAACCAAATCGTACCCTAAACCTTACAAGCTACACTAACACAATGACTAAGGAGCCTTGCAAGTGACCAAACAAGTGGCCATACCAATTTGCATTAGCAAATATCAAGAGAAGTTCTTTATGATGTGAAGCCTATGAGTGCTTCAAGTATACTTTTGGAAAGACCATGGATATTTAACTGGCATGCAATGTATGATGGGAAGAGGAACACTTGTTCATTTGGATACGAAGGAAGAAAGGTAAGGTGAAGCCCTATGTCTACTAAGCAAGTTAAGACTATGTAGGTTCAGCTTAGCCAAGCCCTAAAGAAGGAGACCCTAGTAATTACACGTACTAAGCTATCAAGAGAGATAAAACATGAAAAGCTGACCTATTTGTTGGTTAGAAGGTTACTTGAATTGAGGAATCTAAATGTTGAATTACCCACTAAGGTGAATGACCTATTAAAAGAGTTTGTCAATCTATTCCCTGATAAGCTACCAAAAGGTCTACCTCCAATTAGAAAGATCGAACCTGCTATAGACCTATAACCATGAATTGTGTTACTGAACAAGCCAGCATACAAGTTGAACCCTAAACAAACTGCTAAGCTCTAGAGGTAAGTAGATGAGCTTATGAAGAGGGGATATGTGAGAGAGTCCTTAAGCCTAGGTGCTATCCCAACTTTATTGGCATCAAAGAAAGATGTCACATAGCAAATGTGTGTAGATAGCCAAGCCATTAATTAGATTACCATCAAGTACAATCACCTAATACCTTGGCTTGAATAACATGCTTAGCGAATTACATAGAGTAAGATCTTCTCCAAAATCAATCTCAAGTCTGGATGCCATCGAATCCAAATACGAAAGGGAGATGAGTAGAAGACCGCATTTGAAACCTGTAATGGATTGTATGAATGGCTAGTGATGCCCTTTGGGTTATTAAATATGCCCAGTACATTCATGTTATTAATGAACCATATACTTGTGAACTTATGGGAAATTTTGTTGTTGTATACTTCGAAGATATTCTTGTTTATAGCCTTGATCTGGAGACATATTGTGAGCATCTCTAAGTTATCTTTGATAAGCTTTAAGCTAAAAGGCTGTATGCTAATATGAAGAAATGTAACTTCTATCGACCTAGGGTGATCTTCTTAAGATTTGTAGTAAGTGGAGGTAGCATACAAGTTGATGAAGAGAAGGTGAAGGTGATTATCGAATGGTCTATATCAACCTGTTTTGTCAACACGTGAAGTTTTCATGGTCTAACATCTTTTTATTGCCGTTTCATAAGAAATTTTAATACCATTGTAGCCTTATTGACCAAGTCATCAAAGAAGAATACTAAGTTCTAACGGGGAGAGAGAAGGCAACTAAGTTTTGAGGAGGTAAAGAGGAAGCTAGCTATTGCCCTTATCCTAGCTCTCCCAAGCTTTGACAAAGTGTTTAAAGTAGAGTATGATGTATTAAGAATTAGCATAAGTGCTATGCTAACATAAGAAGGCCGATCGATTGCCTACTTTAGTGAAAAGCTTCAAGGAGCAACACTAAATTATTCTATGTATGACAAGGAATTTTACTCCTTAATCCGAGCTTTAATTGTTTGGCAACACTACTTATTACTTAGAGAATTTGTGATCTATACCAACCATGAGTCGTTGAGATATCTAAAGAGCTAAGCTAAGCTATCTAAAAGACAAGCTAAATGGATCAAATTCATGGAGGAATTTTCTTATGTCATTAAGTATAAAATAGGCAAGAACAATGTAGCGGCTGATGCCCTATCGCGACGATACACCCTCTTGATTGAGCTCCAAACGAGACTTTTTAGATTCTAAGTGATTAAAGGTTTGTATGAGAAGACCTACACTTCAATCCAATCTATGCTCGATGTGAAGATGGCCAAGCTATTGATGGTTGTCATAAGGAGGATGGATACCTATTTAAATAAGAGAAGTTATGTATCCCGACCTATTCTATAAGAGAGTTACTTATGCACGAAGCACATGGAGGAAGGTTATTTGGTCATTTTAGAAAAGCCTAAACTCAATAGATGATTAGCTCGAGATTTTTTTGGCCAGGGATGATGAATGATATGTATTCTATGTTAAAAAGGTGTGCTAACTATAGAAAGGCTAAGAGTTGAGCCAAGTAAGGACCTTATCTACCATTACCTATCTCGACCAAACCATGGTCTAAGCTAAGTATGTACTTTGTATTAGGTTTACCAAAGACGTCCCCTAAGAAGGACTCCATCATGGTGGTTATTGACCACTTTAGCAAGATATCACACTTTGTGCCATGCAATCAAACTAACGATGCTTCAACTATTTCTTTTCTTTTTTCTTTTTTTCTTTTTTTTTTTTTTTTGTAGTAAGCAGTCAAGATGTAAGGAGTACCGAGAACTATAGTGTCCAATCGAGACCTTAAGTTCTTAAGCTAATATTGGAAGACCCTTTGGAAGTGATTGGGAACTAAGCCACCATTGAGCACATCTTGCCACCTACAAACATTCGAACAAACTGAGGTTGTCAATCGAACCTTAAGGAATCTACTCTAATTTATTGTTAAGAGAAATCCAGCTAACTAAGATATGTGCTTACCCATCATTAAGTTCGCTTACAATAGGATCACCCATACTATCACAAAGATGCTACCTTCGAGATTGCGTATGGGTATAATCCCAAGAGTCCACTTGATTTGATCCCCTCACCCAGCCACATTGATGACCTACAAGTCATTGAAAGATTCGAAGCAATCCGAACCATGCATCAAAAGTTCGTTGACTACCTTACTAGAGCTATTTCCAAGCTCGAAAGAAGACGCTATAGAAGAAGAATTAAGGAATCCTAACCTGGAGACTTGGTATGGATTTACCTCATCAAAGACTGATTCTCAAACGTAAGGAAGAACAAGCTATCGTAGAGAGTAGATGGACCCTTCAAGGTGATTGGGAAGATCAATCCTAATGCTTACAAGGTAGATTTACTTGAGGAATATGGAGTCTCTGATACCTTCAACATCACTAATCTTCACCTATATTTCCCTGATAATTAGCTACCCAAATTTGACCAAGATTTGATCCCAAATCTCAAACAGCTCGGAGGGGATAATAAGAATCAAGGGCTAATCATAAGATCCCAAGCCCAAAGACTTACTTCTCTAGCATACCGAGCTATCTAAAAAGACCTCACTTCAAAAGAAAAGCAATTCCTCTAAGCTAACCTGATATATCTTTCGAGCTACCCCAGCCCATTTACTATCCCCCGAGTGGGGGAAGACCTCATTAATATTGCTAACCCCTATTAAAGCTAAGTAAAAAACTTGCATAATTTTGAGGTGCTGGTACTTGAGCTCAAACTGCACCATTGCCGAGCCAACCTATCAAACCCTAGTTGCCAAGTTCCCACTTTTAAGTCGTATACTCCAAACTCTTGAGCTATTGACTTGAAGTTAACCTAACCAACTCAACTTTACCCTATAACAACTAACCGTTTGGACCACAAAATTGAGATGCTAACACATGTACTCCCTCTCTAACAATCGTACTATCCCTGCAAGGGATATTCCTTTTCAAATGTTAACTAATTTGCCCTTTTGTGATCTACCACCGACCTCCAGACCCCTCATTCGCGCCCACCTCCAAAGCTTACAATCTCTCATAAGGAGGATACTCTCATGTCAACCTGCCAAGGATAAGCTCTTATATATGGAAGAGTTATGGGTAAACTCCTTAAGATCCCAACTCGTACGTACTTTACTCTACTCTAACCCTTGCCTAGTCACTAACCCTTTAAGTGTTAAGGCTGACTTGCTAAGTACCGAGGCCAAGGTGACTGCATACTGAACTCTAATCATTTGGCCTACTGAATAGTAGCATCTATTGTTCATCTTGGCAACTCCAAATACCATTCATCAACAACAATTGCAACTTCAATACAGCTTAGCTTCTATGCTCCAAGATTCCCCAATACGAACCCATTGACAAGCTACCACTTGTCCATTACTTTTCTAACATTTATACTGTATTCCTTTTCATCATTTGTCTTATTTACCCTTTTTCTTATACATACTAGGAATCTTTTTCTTCATTTTCTTTTATGTAATTTTCCATTTTAGCATTGTTGTCCTAAAGGACTTACTATAAATAGTCCTCTTACTGTAACCGCAATCATCTTCTACCTTACACTTAACGAATATTCTTATTCTTGTGAGATATCCTTCTTTGATTACATTTCCTTCTACACTCTTATTTTGCCGAGTAGCTTAAGATTAGTGGTGAGTAGATGATAGCATTAGCTTATGAATCATATTAAGTGATGTATTAAGTCAAGTCATGCTCGTTGGTGCATCATAACCTCTAAGCAATTTCATGAAAGCTACTATGTTCGTCAACCTTTCCATTCTATTTTCTTCAATATTTTGAAGAACTCACTTTGTTACTATTCCCTACAGTAAATCCTAGTAATTACTGAGCTCCTAAACACATAATATAATCCTCGTATTAGAGATTAAGGTTGCAATCAAGAGCTTAATGTTAAAGTATTTCTTGCTAGTATATATGTGTTTTGTTATACTCTATTTCTCAGCTAAAAAATAGAGCAAGTTCTTAAGTCACTAAGTGAACTAGTAGCATCAAGGTTGTGCATGTAATCTTCTCTTGAGTAGTACACTTTTGAAGTTTTACTTAGAGAAATATTGAATCTTAGTGTTTAAGGAGAAATTAATGATGCCGAAAGTGATGCTTGAGGTCACAATCATGTTACCCAGTAGACCCCACGAACTACTAGCAACCAGATACAAGACCTTGCTACTATTGTAGCCAATCTAGCTATTTCTATTCAAAGGGCCATAAAGACTAAGCTACAAGAGAGAGCTACCATTGAACAAGGCTGAGAAGTGAGAGATAAACTAAGAAGACAAATGGGTGAAAATCAAGCACCTAAAGATATTAACATAAACCTAACTTCATCCTAACATGCTAATAGAGTTACAAGAATGAGACTTACATTGGATGAAGTTGAGGAGTATGAGGAGGAGGAGCAGTATGATCGAATTGAGGAGTGTAAGCTTAGAGCACTCAAAAGAGTTGAATACCTCAAAGTGCAAATACTAAGTTTTAATAGGTCTGGTAGTGTCAATGACTACCTAAACTGGGAGGAGAAGATTGAAAAGATATTTGACCTTTATGATTACGAAGATGATGTTCGTATTCCAGTGGTTGTATTAGAATTTTTTAGGTATGCAACAACGTGGTGGAAGAAGTAGCAAAATGTACGCTAGAGAGCCTGACGAGAAATTTGAACATGGAATGAGAAGAAGAGAGTTCTAAGGAGTAGGTTTGTTCCCAAGCACTTCAAGTAGGACACTTTCCGACATCTCCAAGACTTGAAATAAGGTAGTAGATCAGTAGACGAGTATGTCCAAGAATTTTAGTTATTGATGATCAAATGTGATGTTAACGAACCCAAAACAGGGACTATAGCATGGTTCATTTCTAAGCTATGGATTGAAATTATTAACATAGTAGAGATATAGAGGCTCAAGACTTTAGATGAGACCATCTAGTAGCATAGAGTGTCAAGAAGCAAAGGAGGAATCACATCAGCTGAGTATCGAACAACCGACCCAACTTATCGAGCAAAATCGGTATGTCGAGCCAACCTGGATATGATCGAGCTCAATATAATCTAAGGTGGACCACCAAGGTCAAATGCTAAGTAGACTTAATGATGGCCGAAGTAAGAGCAAAGCCGAGAAACCTGAGGTCAAAAGGGACCAAGACTAGAGCTTAGGGAAGAAGACTCAAGAGATGAAGTGTTTCAAGTATCTTGGTTTTAGATATGTAGCTAATTAGTGCCCAAACCGACGTATCATGACCATTAAGGGAGATAGACCCCATTTTGAGGTGGAAAGTACTAGTGAAGGTAGATGTTAATCACTTATTGAGTGAATTTCAAGACTCAAATGCCATGACCCTACCTGAAATGGGAGCTAAGTACTATCTAGTTGTTCAATGATCTCTTAGTACCTTTGTCTCTTATGAGAATGAATAGAAGGAGAACCTCTTCCATACAAACTGTCAAGTGAATGTCACGTTGTATGCTTTGATCATTGATGGAGGGAGTTGTGCTAATGTCATAGTATGGGGAGTAGTTAAAGTCTAAAGTTACCAACCTACCCATACCCTCAACCCTATAAGATTCATTGGCTAAATGAGAAGGGAGGTCTACCTATTGCTGAGCAAGTTAAGGTGTCAATTATTGTTGGTGACAGATATAAGGACGAGGTGATGTATGACATTCTACCTATGTATGCCTCATACATATTACTTGGCTGACCCTAGCTATTTGATTTGAAGGTACTACATGATGAATATAAGAACACCTATATGTTCTAGAAGGATGAGAAGAAGGTTATATTAACCCTATTGAGTCCCAAAGAAGTCTAAGAATCGCAGGAGAAGATTTCTAAATCATTGTAGAGAAAGTCCCTAGTGATTTCCTGAACCTAATTTTCTAGAGACATCAAGACAGAAGAGTGTGTGTTATTGTTAGTTAGAAAACTTCTAAAGTTAAGAGAAGCCAAAACCTTACCTATCAGGTGAAGATATTACTATGAGCACATGCCGACTTGTTCCCTACCAAGATGCTGAGAGGTTTATCACCTATAAGTGGTATAAAGCATTATATTGACCTTTAACCTAGAGCCGCTCTGCCTAACTGACCTGCTTATAGAGTTAACCTTAAGCAAACTGCTGAGTTGAAGAAATAAGTTGATGAGCTAATTGATCATGGATATGTTTGAGAGAGCATGGGCTTATGTGCCGTATTGGCTATCTTAGTGCTAAAAAAGGATGGTTCATGGAGAATGTGATCGATGGCTAAGCAATCAATAAGATCACTATCAAGTACCGATATTCAATCCCTTGATTGGATGATATGCTCAATGGGTTACACCGTATACAAATCTTTTCAAAGATTGATCTAAAGAGTAGCTACCACCAGATTTAGACGAAACTTAGTGATGAATGGAAACCACTTTTAAAATAAAGGACAGTCTATTTGAATGGATGGTGATGTCATTTGGCCTAACAAACGCGCCAAGCACTTTTATGCAACTCATAAACCATATTTTGAGAGCATTGATTAGTAAGTGTCTTATTGTATACTTTGATGATATTCTAGTATATAATGCCAACCTCATCTCTCATGTTATGCACTTAAGATCTATATTTGATATCCTCTAAGCCAAGCACTTATTCAGCAATTTAAAGAAGTGTGTATTTTATTAAAGCAAGGTAGTATTCCTCGATTATGTTATTTCTAAAGGAGGTATTAGAGTTGATGATTAGAAAGTCCAAGCTATCCTCGAGTGGTTGACACTAACCAATGCTATAGAAGTTAGGAGTTTCCATGATCTAGCTTCATTTTATCGAAGATTCATTCAGAACTTTAGTTTCATAGCAACCCTACTGACCGAGCTGACCAAGAAGAACTCAAAATTCAAGTGGTTCGAGAAGGCTCAAAAGACTTTTGATGAGATTAAGTCCAGATTGATTTCTACCCCAATACTCATCCTACACAACTTCAAGAAAGTTTCTGAACTAGAATGTGACACATCTGGAGTCGGCATTGGAGTTGTTCCTATGCAGGAGTGCTAACCAATTGCATACTTCAATGAGAAACTCAAAGGAACCATACCAAATTATTTGGTGTATGACAAGGAGTCATATGCCCTTATATGAGCAGTTCAGAACTAGCAACACTACTTATTGTTGAGAGAGTTCATTGTCTACACAAACCATGAATCACTCAAAACATCTTAGAGGGCAATAGAAACTTTCTTATTGTGATGCTAAATAAAATAAGTTCCTGGAAACCTTTTGCTATGTAATTAGATACATGAAGGAAAGGACCAACACTGTAGCCAACGCACTCTCTCGTTATGTTCTTATTACCACATTATAAGCTAAGACAGTTGTATTCGGCATCCTACCTAATCAATATGAGCATGACCTATACTTTGGATCCCTATTAGCCAAGTGCTATATAGGACCGATTATACGCTCCCGAGCCCGAAGGCTCTCTTAGGTGGTCCGCTGAGCTATCCAAGGTGAGTTAAGCACCAAGGAGTAGTGCTTTCCTCAGTCTGGTTTGTTGAGCTACTTTACTCTCCATGCCATCCAAGATGTTGCTAAGGTGATCAACTAGCATGTCGAGCTAAATCCTTTACTAAACCATAGTCTAAGCACTAAATTTGAATGCAACAATCTCCACTGTGGTAAGGCTAAGCAGAATTGTCAAGAGCTGACCGTCCGAAGCTAACCCTAATGTGAGCCATCCCTAAACCAACTACAATCTAGCCCCTTCTAACACTATACAGGCCTAAACAGAGGCTTACCCTTACTCGAACCACAATACTGTTAGAATCACTGTAAAAAAAAAAAAATGAGCATGCACTATCCTTTTACTGACATTTGTACTATCCTTTCTGACAAAGGATGTTCATGTTTCTTCTTTTGCACAATTTCATATTTTCCTTGTAAATTATTCTCTTTTTTTTTTTTAGCAAATAAGGACCATTCTTTCGTAATTTATGTAACTTAAGATTTACCCTAAAAAGGATGATATAAATACTGTCATACTGTAAAAAATTGACAATAGATAATACAGAGAATATACTAAACTTTTCACTCTCTTGAGCTAAGTGTCCCTCTTACTCTTGAGCTACTCTTATCTAGCCCTTCTAAGTGTAAACTAGTGGCAAGTGATCTCCAGCCATACTTATGCATTATATCAAGTGTGACCTGAGCTCATGTGAGGCATTAGTGCATCATATCCTTCATTGGTGTACGAGAACCCCTTGTTCAACCTTTAACTATCATTTACTTTTCAAGCCATCTTGCAACTTGGACCCATCCCTTTGGTTACGCGTGATGTCAGGTTCGTGTGTTTATCCATGAGTCCATATCATCTTAGTATCAGAGCTTGGCTACATTCAAAGTTAGAATTTGCTACTGTATTCTTTTAATAGTTTGTCACTACTCTCGTATGATAGTGGTTCTATTGTTAGCTTTGAAGTTTAGTAGTGAGAAGTGTTTTCTACTCTGTTTTTCCTTGTTTTTTATACGCCAAAACAGAGTGTGGTTGACTGTGTGTTTGTTGAGAAATTGTCATTATGAAGTAGACATCAATGTTAGATTCAAGTGTGTAAGGAACTTTGGGAAACCAAGAAAGTAGTACTCGACATGGTTAAGGACAGGAAGGAAGCATCTCACCTCAATCAGTAAGTGACTGCTTAGATAGGCTTACTGATTTGGTAGCTAATCTGGTGACTATCGTACAAGAAGATAAACAGCGAGCTAGAAATAGCCCCATTAAGGAATGTGAGCAACAGCAACAAGGCAATGGCTAATTTAGCTGAGCTAATGCCCCAGCATGACCACCCTGAGCTGAAGGAGTTAGTAGGGATGCTAGACGTAGGTTTATACTAGAAGAAGTGGAAGGAGATGATGATGTAGAAGAGTATTATGGAGCTTAAGAAAGAAATGTGCAGGCCCCTAGAGTCAAAGGACTTAGGATGCATATCCTAAGTTTTTCTAAAAGTGGTGATGCCAAAGACTACCTAGATTGGTTAGACAAGATTGAAAAGCAGTTTGAATACTACGAAGTGCCTGACAATGCAAAGGTTAGACTTGTTGTGTTGGAGTTCACTAGTTATGCCGCCTTATGGTGTAAGAACTTACAAGCCATTAGAAGAAGGGAAAGAGAAGCTAACAAGTTAAGCTGCAAAGGCAAGTAGACAACCTTATAAAGAAAGAGTATGTGCACGAGTCCTTAAGCCCTTGTATTGTGCTAGCCCTATTAGTGCCGAAGAAGGATGGTTCTTAAAGGATGTATATAGATAGCTGAGCCATCAATCAAATCACCATCAAGTACAAGTATCCCATACCTAAGCTTGATGATATGCTAAACAAGTTAAGCAGAGCAAGAGTATTCTCCAAGATCGATCTCCAATCTAGATACCATCAAATCCAAATGCGTGGAGGAGATAAGTGGAAAACCACATTCAAGACATGACATAGTTTATATGAGTGGCTTATAATGCCATTTAGGCTATCTAACGCACCGGGTATATTCATGCAACTTATGAATCATGTGCTCCGAGAATTACTAGGAAGGTTTGTCATAGTTTATTTTGACGACATTCTAATGTATAGTCCTAACCTAGAGACTCATCAAGAACATCTCCAACAAGTGTTTGCAAAACTTAGAGCTGAGTAGCTCTACATCAATTTGAAGAAGTATGACTTCTGCTGATTCAAGGTGATCTTCTTAGGATTTTTTGTGAGTAGAGGTAGCATCCGAGTTGATGAAGAGAAGATAAGTGCTATCATAGAATGGCTTGAGCTGACCTGCTCTGCCGATGTGAGAAGTTTCCATGGCCTAGCATCGTTATATCGCCGATTCATAAAGAATTTCAATATGATTATAAGCCCACTTACTGAACTCTCAAAGAAGAATGTTGAATTCAGATGGGGTGAGAAAGAGATGAGGAGTTTTAAAGAAGTGAAAGAGAAGCTAACTACAGCCCTCGTCTTAGCTTTATTGAGCTTTGACAAGATATTTGAAGTAGAGTGTGATGAGTCCAAACTAAGCATAGGTACTATGCTGATGCAAGAAGGTTAACCTATTGCTTACTTTAGTAAGAAACTTCAAGGAGCCACACTCAACTATTATATCTATGACAAGGAGTTCTACTTCTTAATGCGAGTCCTAACAGTATTGCAACACTACCTACTACCCAAGGAATTTGTGATCTACACCAATCATGAATCCTTAAGATATCTAAAGAGCCAACCGAAGTTGTCTTAGAGATAGGCCAAGTGGGTTGAGTTCATGGAGGGTTTTTCTTATGTCATAAAATACAAGAATAGAAAGAACAATATAATGGTTGATGCTTTATCAAGACGACATACCCTCCTAACCGAACTATAGATGAGGCTACTTGGTTTTTCAACCATCAAGAATTTATATGCCGAAGACCCACACTTTAGTCCTATCTACGTCCGTTGTGAGGAAGGATGGATACTGGATGACTATCATAAGGAGGATGGATACTTATTTAGGAAGAGGAGGCTATGTATCCCGACCTATTCCATGCAAGAACTACTAGTGCACGAAGCGCATAGAGGGGGATTAATAGGATACTTTGGCCAACACCAAACTTATGAGGTATTATCCTCCAAATTCTTTTGGCTAAGGATAAAGAGAGATGTCCAATCCATGTTAGAAAAATGTGCGACCTGCCGAAAAGCGAAGAGTCGAACCAAGCAAGGATACTACCAACCCTTGCTAATCCCAACCAAACTATGGTTCGAGCTAAGTATAAACTTCATGTTAGGATTATTAAGGACATCCCAAGGGAAGGACTCTATCATGGTGGTTGTGGATAGATTTAGCAAGATGGCACATTTCTTGCCCTGTTCTAAGACTAACGATGCTTCGACTATCTCTTTTCTTTTCTTACAGGAAGTAATAAAGCTTCATGGCGTACTTAGAACCATAGTTTCGAATTAAGACCCTAAGTTCGTAAGCCACTTTTAGAGGACGCTTTGGAGGTAACTAGGAACCAAGTTATTGTACAGCACGTCCTGCCATCCACAGACCAATGAGCAAACCAAAGTTGTCAACCGAACTATGGGGACTTTGTTACGGGTCGCTGTCAAATAAAACATGGCCAATTAGGATCTGTGTCTACCAATCATCGAATTTGCCTATAATCAGACTGCCCATAGCATCATAAGCATGTCTCCATTTGAAGTTGCCTACGGATTCAACCTCGAGCTCCCATTGGACTAAGTACCTCAACCAAAAACTGATGATGATGACCGGTTAGCCATCAAGAAAGTTGAAGCCATCAAAACCATGCACCAAAAGGTTGTAAAGCAATTAGGTCGAGCTACTATTAGGCTTGAGAAGCAAAGCTGGGGACGAAAGAAGAGAGAATTTTGACCAAGTGATTTGGTCTAGATACACCTTAGCAAGGAACGATTCCCAAACTTGAGGAAGAGCAAGTTGTCTCCTAGAGTCGACGGACATTTCAGAGTGCTTGAAAACATCAATCCTAATGCCTATAGGATTAAATTACTTAAAGGATATGGAGTCTTAGACTCTTTCAACGTTGCCGACCTCCAACCCTACACTCCTAAAGATGAGTAAACTAGACCTGAACCAGATTTGATCCCAAATCTTAAACAACCTGAAGGGAATGATAGGGATCAAGAACTAATTACATGCTCCTAAGCCCGAGGGCTCTCTCAAGTGATTCGCCAAGCTGTCCGAAGTGAGTTAGGTACCAAAGAGTAGTAATTACCCCAGTCCAATTTGCCAAGCCACTTTGCTCTCCATGTTATCCAAAATGTTGCCAAGGTGATTAACCAACATGTCAAGCCAAACCCTCTATTAAACCGTTGTCTAAGTGCCAAATCTAAATGCAGCAATCTCCACTGTACTGAGGTCGAGTAGAATTGTTAGCAGCTAACCATTTGAAGCCAACCCCAATGTGAGCCGTCCTTGAACTAACCACAATCTAGCCCTTTTTAATGTCGAATAAGCCTGAATAGAGCCCTATACCTACTCAGATCACAATACTATCAGAATCACTGTAAAAAAAAATGCGCACGTACTGTCCTTTTACTAACATCTGTACTATCCTTTCTAACAAAGGACATTCACGTTCCTTCTTTTGCACGATTTCATATTTTCCTTGTAAATTATTGTCTTTTGTTTTTAGCGAATAAGGATCATTCTTTTGTAATTTATGTAACTTAGGATTTTCCCTAACAAGGATGATATAAATACCGTCATACTATAAAAAATTGACAATAAATAATACAGAGAATATACTAAACTTTTTACTCTCTTGAGCTAAGTGTCCCTCTTACTCTTAAGCTACTCTTATCTAACCCATCAGAGCATAGACTAGTGGCGAGTAACCTCCGACCATACTTATGCATCATATTAAGTATGACCTGAGCTCATGTGAGGCATCGGTGCATCATATCCTTCGTCGGTGTGCGGGAACCCCCTGCTCAACCTTCAACTATCATGTACTTTTCAAGCCATCTTATAGCTTAGACCCACCCCTTTGGTTATACGTGATATTGAGTTTGTGTGTTCATCTACGAGTTCGTATCAGGGTCTATTTGAGTCGAGGATTTTTGATGCAGCAAAAACAAATTTGTATGCCATGTGGTTCTGTTAGGGAATTGCTTATTTGAGAAACCCATGTAGGAGGATTAGTCGACCACTTTGGCTAGAAGAGAATGGCCGAGTTACTGAGAGAACATTTCTATTAACTTGAGATGATGAAGGATGTATGCAACATTATTGAGCATTGCAAGGTATGCAAACATGCCAAGGGGAGAAAGGAGCCGTATGGAGAGTATATACCTCTACCCATACCTGAATGGCCATAAACCGGTCTAAGCATAGATTCCATACGTAGCCTACCTAAAACACCATGGAGACCTGATTTTATTATGGTAATGGTTGATCAATTCATTAAAATAAGCCACTTCATTCCCTACCACAAAACCAATGATACTTTATTCGTTGCTACCTCTTTTTGCAGGAGATCATGCGACTGCATGGAGTACTAAAGAGTATTGTGTCTTATTATGATTCGAAGTTTACGAGCTTCTTCTAGAGAACCTTATAATAGAAGTTTGGCGCTAAGCTCATGTTCAATACTTCTTACCACCCACAAAAAAATGGCTAGATAAAAGTTATAAATGGAATAGTAGATAACCTCCTTTAAGCTATTATTAAGAAGAATTTGCATGATTAGGATCTATGCCTGCCCATCATTAAGTTTACATACAACCGCTCCACTCATAGCTCGCTAAAAAGGTCACCTTTTGAGGTCATCTATGGACTTAACCTAAACTTACCTTTAGATATGGTTATCTACCCAACTTCCCAAGGAGAAAGTTAATTAAGTTTACAGCGTATCGAAGAGTTCCAAAAATTGCATCAAAAGGTTACTAAGCAACTAACTAAGACTGTAACTCGATAGAAGGAGTAAAGAAGCTAAAGAAGGAGGCGAATCATTTATAACCCAAGAGACCTTATATGGATCCATCTCAACAAGGATCGCTTCTTAAGGAAAAGGACGAACAAGCTATCCCCCGAGTCTAATAGACCTTTTAAGATCCTTCGACGTATCAATGACAATGCTTATGAGCTAGAGCTACCCAAAGGATATAGAGTGTTACTTACTTTCAATGTCGCCGACTTAATGCCTTACGTATTAGAAGAAGAAGAAGATCAAGATTTGAGGGAAAATCTTCAACAAACCAAGGGAACTAATGGACTACCAATCTTCGAACCCCTCACCCGTGCCCATCTCCAAGGCCTACAATCTCTCGCAAGGAAGACAGTCTCACATTAACTAGTGGAAGACAAGCTCTTTTATATGGAAGAGTTATTAGTGAACTCCTTAAGATCCCAACTTAAGCGTACTCTACTTTGCTCTAACTCTTGCCCAATCGTCAATCCTTTAAGTGCTGGGGCTGACTTACCGTGTACCAAGGCCAAGGTGACTACATACTAAGCTCTAACCATTTGACCTACTGAACAGCAATGTCTATTATTTGTCTCAGCAACTCAAATACCATTCATCAGCAGCTGCCATAACTTCAATACAACTTAGCTTCTATGCCCTAAGATTCCCCATTATAAACCCATTGATAGGTTGCCACATGTCTATTACTTTTCTCACGTTTGTAGTGTATTCCTTATCAACATTTATCTTATTTACCTTTTTTTTTTTGTTTTACATACTAGGAATCTCTTTCTTCATTGTCTTTTATGTAATTGTCCATTTTAGCATTGTTGCCCTAAAAGACTTACTATAAATAGTCCTTTTACTATAACCACAATCATCTTCTACCTTACACTTAACAAATGTTCTTATTCTTATGAGATATCCCTCTCCAAGTACATTTCCTTCTATAATCTTCTCTAATATCACCGAGTTACTCAAGATTAGTGGTAAGTGAACCTTAATATTAACTTCCAAGTTATATCGAGCGAAGTATTAAGTTGTGTCATATTCATTAGTGCGTCATATCCTCTAAGCAGCTTTACAAAAGCTATCATGTTCGTCGACCTTTCCATTCTATTTCCTTTGATATTTTGAAGGACTCACTTGATTACTATTTCTTATAGTAAGTCCTAATGATTTCTGAGCTCCTAGGTACATCATTTTGTAATATGTACATTTTCATTTTTAGGTAAGAATCCTTTTTAGTAATTTGAAGCAACCTAAGATTTTCCCTAATTGGGCACTATAAATGCTCCCATTTTGTATTAGCCACAACATCATTGGAATATTGAAAATAGAACTTTTTTCCTTTCTAAGCTAAGTGTCCCCTACTTACTCTCTTTACTCTTATCTAGGCCATTTGAGTGTAGACTAATAGCAAGTGACCTTAGGCCATACTTGTACGTAATATCAAGTGTAACCCGAGCTTATGTGAGGTATTGATGCGTTATATCCTACGTTGATGTACGAAAACCCCTACTCAACCTTTGACTATTATTTACCATTCGGACCATCTTGCAATTCAGACCTACCCCTATGGTTATGTGTGATATAGGTCACCATATATACCCTTCTTGGTGATTTGTATTAAGGTGTCTCCCTAATTGAAGTCTTATGAGTAGTTCAGTACCCTTACAACTCATTTGCCTACTTATTTCCTACTTTGTTCACCTTTTTCTACAGACTATGGAGAATAACATTATTCATTGCCTCGACCTAGCCATTACTTTAAGGATATATAACTAATGTATAACATAATTTGATGTAGCGTACTTTACGGAACTCCTTAAAAACAATCATTATCAAACTATAGGCTATTATCCATGATTATGACATAAGGAATTTGATCCATAGTAAGCAAGTGCACCTATCAAGTAATAGTATAGAGGATATAGGAGTCCAAGGTTGTCGATCCCACATAGACTACACACTTATTCACTTAAGCTTAATTATCTTACTTAAAAGATAATAACAATCACAATGATGAAATAAAAGATTGAATTGATTAAAAGAAACAAGGACTAATTAATAACAATGATAAATAACTTAAACAACCTATAAGAATCCTAAATAACTATAAATAATGATTATACTCTGATCACCAAGAGATTAACATGTAGCAATATTGGAGTTTCTAATATTTCTCTATTCTTATTAACTACAGAAATTCAATTACTAAATTAATAAGAATTGCTTCTCTATTTATTCCTAATCTTAATTATGTTCTATTCGAATCGCTTCTGCAATAAAAAAAAAATTAAAGTAGCATTAAGAACAGGAATTCTATAAATGAACAATATAATAATAGTAATTTAGGAAGAAATTTATAACTTATTGCTAAACTTATAGCAAATCACTTCAATAATGATAGATCTATTTACATATCAAGTCCAATGACCTTCATATATAAAATTTAATAATTAAGTTAAAACATTAGAAATAACAACTAATCAATAGAAAGCATGTAATTGAATTAACAAGAAATAAGGAATTTTAGTGAAATAATTAGAATTAAGTATGTTACATGTTACCTCAAGATTTACAGGTGTAGATATCTATAAATCTACACTATAAACATGACAAAAATAACAACTTACATGATAAAACAAAGAAAATCCATAAGAAATGCTATGGATTTCTTCTATTTTTCTCTCTCACATCCCCTCCCTCTATTTACGTATTTATAGGCTCTACTTGTATGATTCTAACAAAACGGCCTTCAAATGGAAAGTTTTATAAATCATAGCATGTCTATAGTCAAGAACCATAAGAGTGGAGTAGGGGTATAAACTTCTCCTTGCAATATTTCTTCAAGAAATTGAATTGAATTAGATTATGAGGGGTTAATGGCCATGGAGTGTATCCATGATCTTACACTTAGTGTAAAAATCTTGAAATTAAGTTGAAATTTGAGGAGGAGGGCTTCGTAGCCAAGGAACATGGCTATAGAATTCAATGGTAGTCTTCTTTTGCTCTTAACTCTTGAATAAATCATCCTCCAATGCTCACTATCTTTAAGTTATTCTTCAAAATTAGTGAAATTCTCCTCAAAAATCGTAAATTCCATTCTTTTCACCTTATCACTCTATCAAAGCTCTAAAATCATTATGACTTAATTTAATAGCAAAATCATTAAAATTATATTAAAGTAACTCAAAATAACCGTAAAAATAATACAAGAAATATGTCTAAAATTACACTCATCAAATCTCCGCACATTTACACATTTGTTTGTCCCTAAGCAAATTAATCAATCCATAATAAGGATTGAGAAATTAAGACAAAACTACTAAGTCTACCTACTATTATTCAGGATATCAAAAAAATTCATATCAACCCCATCATATGATATAGGTCAATGCATCCCTAAAAATTTTTTATCAAAAATTATTTGCAACTTGTGTAATCTTCTTCCTTTCCACTCTTTAATACAACTAAGACATAAATACTAGAATTCAATAGTTAATTCTTGTAAATCAAAGTTTAATCACACTATTTAACCAATGATTCTCTCCTAAATTAATTCCATTTTGTATAATAGGGCAAAAACCATACATGACCCCCTTGCATTTAGTTAGAATGTATACAAATCTCTCATCAACCTTACCAAGCACTATAATTAAGATTAAATACATTTTGTATCTATTTATCCCTTAATCATTCCCTTAATAAATACTTTTGCTAATAGGTTATTTAATTTAATCAATTACTGAAGCTTATTAGCAACAAGAAAGTATCTTGCTCTTCCAAGTGACCAAGACTGATCCTTACCAATTTAGCCATTTTTTAAATTTTATATTGACAATGGGAAAAAACTTTACTCTTTTGAGAGACCAAGGTTAATCTATACTAATTTTTTTTTCCTAACAAATTAGTAGTGGGAAAGAGTATCACTCTTCGAAGGGACTAAGATCACCATACGAACCGCTTTTTATCATTTTATTCTTATTCACATCTCTACTAATTTAAAATTTTCAAAGGAGATTACAAGAGATAAGCTTCATTTGCTTATGTACTCAAGATCATAGAGCTCTAAAAATCAAAAAGAGATAAGCATACATCTAAGAAACTTTAGGAGTAGCATAAGACTAATACTCAATCATAATCTTATCTAATTATTTCCTTGGAATCCTGGGCTAAATAATATGTAACTTTGGCCTACAAATATTCTATTATTTAATTCTAAAATCATATAAAATGTGCAATAGTGACTTAAGAAAAATTAAATACAAACACTATTTACATATTACATTACAAAACAAAAGGGGATTGTAGACTTTAAAAAAAAAAGATTAGGGTTAAAATTTAACAAATTAATTTCCTTAATAATAGTATAAGGTATACTACTTTCTATCATATCCCTTCCATACACTTAATATAGTACATTGTCCTCAATGTATTGTATTTTAAAACATAGTGAAATACATACAATGACAATAAAATAAAATGTAATGGAGAATAGAATAATGGGAAAATGGTATTCCCCTGAATGAAGGTAATTTGCACGTGAAAGTCCATAAGAAGGTTTGTCACAAATGTTGTCTGTTCGTCAACATAAGAGAGATCTAAAAGAAATTGAGAAGAAGAAAAAGAAAAGCATATGTAACAAATAAAGATTTTATTATTTCATTAATGGAATAGAACTTGAACATAAACTTGAGAAATAAAAATTACAATGTAATTAAAACATATTCAAAACTAATATTAGAACATAAAAACATGAAAACTGAAAATTAACAACTCAATTTGAAAATTCAACACAAGAACACCTAAAAAAAGTCTAAATCATCTTCAATGTTTTCATATTCAGACTTTATATTAATAGTGCCTTTTCAATCATCTTCCTTCAAATTCTCTTCCTCTTCATCTCCCAAATCCATTCTTCTTGCCATATCAACCAATTCCTCATCAATTGGTGAAGGAATTTTCATCTTGCCTTAACCAATGAGGTTACTAAAATATTCCATCATTTTCATCTAGTAGTAGAACAATCTTTTGAGGGATTGTTCAAAAAGTTCATGTGAAGTGACTAATTTTTGTACTTCATTCTTAAACTTCTTCATCTCCCTAATTAGATTCTCTTAGTTGCTAGAAGTTTTAGCTTCTTTTCTTTTCAAGGGGGTTTTATTGATGTCGTCTAGGGAGAAGTACCATTTGCCAAAAAGTTGAATGTGACAATAGGGTTACATCTTGAATCATAGTCAACTGGAGGTTATTAATAGATAATTTCAACTTTTTAGTTAGGACCATGACATACAATCTACATAAAATTTGATTGAAATAGGCGTTAGTAACCTTATGTCTCATGTAGAAAGCTAAGGCAACTGTTAGATTGTTCGCATACCTCTCCATAAGGCTATAGAGGTAAAAATCCTCATGCATGGCAACAACCCTCATGCTCTTCCCTCTTCCATTAATGGTATAGGTAAGCAACCAATGGAGGACTCAGTATGAGAGATTTTTAAGGTAGGATCTTCTCACAAATTTAAGGTAGTAAACTTTCCCTTCACTCAACTTTTGCTAATAATTTGCTAAGGTAACCTAGTAAGGGAGTTCACATGGTAAGGTGTAGAAGTTAGGAGATTGCACATACTCCTTATTATAAAGCCATATGAATGCCTTGAATTTCGCAATAAAGAGGTTGAATTCAGTGTTTCTAAGTCCAAAGGATGGTATGTTTCAAGCTCCACAAGGGATTTGGTCATGCTCCATAAAGATGGCAGTAATGAACTCTAGAGTAAGTTCCTTGCAAATTGGGTCTTAGATGCTAAACAATCTATCACACCCTCCCTTCTCTACTGTAGCTTGAATTTTAGGTTCCATGTCGGCTTGTTTGAGGATTTCCCAATTGATGAAGCTAGATCAAGAAAACAACTTTTTAATGAGGGTTTAAAACCTAGCATGGTGGTCAAGATTGTCAAACTCCAACATGTGTTTTGGATATAGTGGTAGTGTTACTAATGGCTCCTCTTCTATATTGATTAAGAATAGGTCCTATTAGTAGTTTGATGGGTGGTTTTAGTTGAGTAAGAGCCATGGATTATGATTGAGATGCTTTTCCCACACTTAGTTCTTTAGCTATTAGAGTGGAGATGTTTGTTTTGGAAGTATAATGAATCATGTAACATTAAAAGATAGATATAAATAAAACACTATTGTGATATTGTCCCTCAAATTGGAAACTTGCTTTTAATCAAATATGGAAAGTATATAATCTCAATCTAGGTAATAGCTAAGTTAACGAGATTTCTTTGAATATCCCTTAAAGCTTAAAGAAGGAAGCCATTAGAAAGAATGAAAATTATTCTTTAATAAAAGGAGTCTAAATTATGAAAACTTTAAACAAAACAAGTAAGGAAGATTTGAGTGTAGCTACATTGAATTATTACTACATGACTATGGTCAAGATCACGGCTGTAATATTTGGCTATGGTTCTTCCCTAAATTAATTCCTTGAATTTCAATTAAGTATAAATTTATAACGAAAGTTCCACAGGTAAGATTACGGGTGTGATCTTTGCCCATGATTCTGTCAAACCACATTTTCAATTTTAAGCAAAATTTCTTGATAAGAGGTCTATGAGTGGGATCGTGGGTGTGATCCTCGAGCATAGTTCTCTCTAACCCCTGTTTACCTATTTGATTCCTTAGGCTTCGCACCCTGGTTCACAATCACGATCCTTTTGTTCTTTTCCTTAGCAAATTCAACTCTTTGCTAAGTGTTTCTAACCTACAACACTTAAGAAGATTGTAAGGAGTGACTATGTTGAAACATTATGTGAATAATCAAAAGAAATGAAATGAAAGTCAAAATAAGATTGAAAATGAAAGGTAACTTTGGTTACCTCCTAAGAAGTGCTTTTATTTAGCATCGTTCAATCGACAAATTAAGATAGAGATTATCCGTTTTCTTTAATTAGGTAAAGGTTAAACTTAGTATGATTCTCTTGAACAAACTTTCCAACTAAATATAACTTGAGTTGATTGCCATTTACCTTAAACATTCCTTGTTCAAAAATTGAAATCTCCACCGCTCCATATAGGAATACCTACTTCACTTTATAAAGCCCAAACCATCAAGATTTAAGCTTCCTTAAAAAAAGCTTTAATTATCATGACTTAACAGTATCGTTATTATGGTAGATCGTCGTATACCATATAAAGATCTACAAGCAACCCTCTTATTGATCATAGGCTTTTCATACAACACATGAGGCTCCTTCCACTATATATTACCACTAGGTCCATAGATATGCAATATCGAATAATTTAACTAAAATTTACCCTTTATATGAAATAATAAAGTTAAAGTGTAGATTCGTAGAATTTCACACCAAAAAGAATATTACAACACGAATGTAGTCCTTATAAGAATCTACATTAACAATTTTTAACTAAAATTTCAAACTGAAAAAGATAAATAAACATCTACAAAATTCCCTCTTTGCTCTCTAAATGCACCATCCTATCTTTGTACGAGACTCACCTCGAACATTCCTTGGCTTGGATGGACGAAGAGGTGATCCTGCATCAAAAGAAATCTATCAAAGTATAAGCTTATACTTAGTGAGATAAACCCCCTCGTTAATACCGCATAACAATTTTATTTAATGCACAAACATATGAATACATGAACAATTAGAATACTAAACAATACATGCAGCGACTTAAGAACTGCATGCAACTCAGAATTATGCTCCATGTAGTCGAGGTTGGAGATGATTAACCGACACAAACCATAATCGGGTCCTAGCACTTGGGTTTTTATACCAATCGTACTATTGTGCTCAAGTCAAAACGAAATCATATATATGTGTGTGTGTGTGTGTAACAATACCACTTTTATACAGAAAGTACTTTATCTTTTACATCTTATACTTTAAACCAAAATTTCCAAGTCTAGCAGTATGGTGGCCTCCGTCATCTACAATCACATGCCCTAAGTAGAAGCCACAAGACACGGCCCTTCGCTAACAATTAGCATCCCTTAGTGCTTAGTAAGCTCGTTAGCTTAGGATAGAGACTCAATAATATAATGATAGCGTAGCTAATGCCCAATCCTGCAGAAGGCCCTCCTCTTGTAAGTCCCTTCCCATCTTCTACATGAGGTGGCAATTGATATAGTATGATGCGATTATGAGAAATGCATGATTCACTGAATTTCTTAATTGAATATTTATTTAATTCGGTTTTCATAAGGATTAGACAATTTCATTCCATACAACTATATACGGATATTATCATAAACATTCATATTATTATCTTATTAACAAATTATAGAACCCAATCACACTATCATACACATGCATTTCCCATAACTTACAAGCATCCAAATTCATTATATAAGATTAAGTGTATCTATACTACAAGCAAAATGAAGCATGAAGTCATTAGGAATTACTCACCCAGCTATATGAATTAGTCATAGTAATCCGGGGGTAAACTGTCTCCAAAAGGTAGGTCCCTTAGACATCACAAAAATGATACTATAAGGATTTGAAATAAAACTTAGAAAGTTAAGCTAAAACCCTTTAAGTTATATTTTTAACAAGGTTTCGTATTTTTCCTAGTTTTACTTAAAAGTTCAATCGTATATAACTTTCTCATTTTAAATCCAATTTTTATGATCTTATAGTCAATCTTCATCTTTTAAGTGTCCTTTAATGTGGTAAGGTTAGATTTTCAAGATGAGCCATGAAAATATATCTATAGGTCAAAATAGTAGTGATTCTCATAATTTGGAGTACTTTTGGGCTTTGTTTGATTAATGGGCTTTTTGATACCTTAGGAAATCTTTTGGGCTTAGGTTTAGGATTTCATTCTAAGCTTAAAATACTCCTTAAGATTAGATTTCTAACTTTAATTTACACTCCTAGGGCTAACAACAACTTTTTAGGCTTTTATATGAACTTAAGTTATCAAACGGACTTATTTTTTTATCCAAATCAAAGTTAGTCACTTTGTTGAGCTTAGAGAGTGTTATGTAGGCTTCTTAAGGGTCTCAAAACAACTTCTATTGGTGGGTTAAGTTGCTGGTCAGAAAATAGATGAAGGTCTAACTTGGAGTTTGAGGCTTGTTTTAAAAGTTTTAGGTTTAGTTTTGAGTTTTAGGCTTTATACACTTATCGTACTTGCCTTGGTTGGTCTTTTCACTTTATTTACTTGGTTTTATCATATTTTTAAGTGGATTTTAATATGGTTCTAGATCTGATTGTAGTGAATCTTAGGGGTACTCACTTGGTTTTTCATCTTTTTTTATCATTTCCTTAAGTTTAGAAGTTAGATCATGAACCTATATTACTCATATTCAAATCTTGATTGAACTTCTCTTCCATGAGATGATTATTTAGTTAATACTCTACACAAAAATAATAGATCTCATACTTATCATAACTTCCATACCATAGTTCATATCTTACAACTTTAGTTTTCTCATAAAAGCTTCATGTAATGGATTTTTCCTTTACCTAAGGTTAAGTTTGAGCATGTTTAACTTAATAGAAGTGAGAATAACATCCAAATGACCCATAAACACTTCACGTCTAGCATGATGTCCCCTTTTTCAAGCACTCATTTCATGATTTTCTCAACTTGAAATCTTTCATTCTAAATGTTAAATATATACCTTCATATAACACCAACTTTACATGCTCATATTTCAACTTTCCTGTAAGGAGTTCACAAGCTTGCTTCTTAAGGTAGTCTTAGCTATTTCATCAACTTGTGATCATGCTAATATCCTTATGAAAACATAGTCTTCTAACATGGCATACTAGGTTACTAAAACAAAGAAATAACTTATTCGTCCTCAAAAGCAAAAACACAGTGGTTGTGCACTAAGTCTCCACTTATACGCCTTGTTTTTCTTCTCCTTCTTGCAAGCTCTTTTAGGAACTAGAATCTTGATCTTGAAAGTAGGGTTTTGAGGATATTTTAAGGTTCCTAAAAGTGGTTTTTGAAGTTGACAAACGAAGACACAAAATGAAGCTTTGTGCCATGAATGTAGGGCTTGGAAGTGACGGCAATGTTGGGATTTTGTGGGGTTGTGCTTCCTCTTTTGGTTTTATGTTTAAGTAAGAGAAAAGGAAGTGAAAATGAAAGTGAAAGTAAGAGTGGGAGTAAAGAGAGAGAGTGTGGCCAGTTGTGAATGGGGGGTTAAGTGTGTTTAAGAAGCTTTAATTTGTTGTCTTGTAGTATGCATAAATGCCAACTTTTGACAAGACTAAATGATGTAAGTATTAAAGGATGAATAGTAGTTGTGTAAGACAAGTTGATTGATGGGTGAATGACAAACCACCCCCTCTTCTTTTTGGCATGGTGTTATCCTATCTCTTAATTAAAAGTTAAATACATAAAATAATGTAATAACTTGTTCATATGTAATGTAAGTCATGGTGATATAAGGAAAGTGTATTACCATTAGTTTTCAATAAGTTATCAATTAATAAATGATTCTAGTTATCAATTAATAAATTATTCTAATTCTCAATTAATAAGTTATTTAGGATGATTGGTTGGTTCACTTATTCATGTGCACAAGGTTTATGCATGAAGATAAGGAGATTGTCTTATATGAAATTCTTTTAGTCACTTAGGGTTACACAATCTTGGCTCGATATCTATCTTATTTAACAAATATCACAAAGCTGAATAGTTAGTGTAAATAATAACTTTAAAAAGGATTAGATACGGCTTAAATTTATCAAATGTAAAGACCACTACCAATAACTCCTTTCCTGTAGTAATATAATTCTTCTAAGCTTTAGTAAGGGTCTTGCTTATGTAGTAAATTAGTTAGAAGTATTTTTCTTACCTTCGTCATAAACTAGTCCTATAACATAATCCATAACATTGCACATTAGTTCAAATGGTAGGCTCCAATCCGATGCTACCATTGTAAGGGCATGTGTTAATTTATCTTTTAAAGTATTAAATACTTCTAGACAATCTTGAGAAAATCTGAATGGAGCATCCTTTTCTAACAACTAAGTTAATAGTCTAGCTATTTTTGAAAAATCTTTAATAAACCTCCTATAAAACCCAACATGACGTAAAGAACTATGTATTGCTCTAATTGATGTAGATAGGGCCAATTTTGTAATGGTGTCAAGTTTTGCATTGTCCACCTAAATACCTCTCTATGACACTTTGTATCCTAATATTATGCCCTCTTATACCATAAAGTGGCATTTTTTCCAATTTAGTACTAAATTTGTTTCCTTACATCTTGCTAATATTTTCTATAGATTCCTAAGACAATGGTCAAATGAATTTCCATAAAATGAGAAATCATCCATAAATATTTCCATTATATCTTCTATAAATTCATCAAAAATTACCATCATACACTGTTGAAAATGTCATAGGTGCATTGTAGAGGCAAAAAGACATTCTCCTCTAAGCAAAAGTACTATAATGATATGTAAAAGTAGTTTTTCTTAGATATCTAAGACAATAGGAATTTGAAAATAATCTAACAAATCATCTAAAAAGCAATAATACATATGACTTAATAAGTGCTCTAACATCTAGTTTACAAACAGCAAAGGAAAGTGATCTTTTCTTATGGCATCATTAAGCTTCCTATAGTTAATACAGACTCTCTAACCTGAGATTGCTCTTATTAAGATCAGCTCTTTACGCTCATTGAGAACTACCATCATTCCTCCAACCCAAGGAAGCCTAATACAAACTAGATGAAAATTCACCATCAACAGTTCTCTTTTTCGAAAGTGCATTTAAATGGGGTTGTAAAAGGTTTTGTTATACTATATGTATTGAGTTGGTAAAAAGTGCTATCATAATGGATTTTGTTCAATTATTTAATTAAGTGTAGAACATTTAAAGGATTAGCAAATTTTTCACTAATTAAAGTGATATTTGCAGAATGATTCGACTATAGCAGGGAGTACAAAAAGTCACATAAATTTAATAGACAAAGTATTTTAGGCTTTGTAGAAGTAGAAGCACACTATAAAATCAACCATCAATCCTAAAAAAAAATTCAAAAAATTCTATTACTATGAACAGTATAGAAACAAAAACAAATAAAAGAATCGATAAATGAAGTAACTTGAAGCTAAAAATAGACCTTGTGGAGTGTATATGCCTTTGGATCTCTTAAATTCATGCACTTTTATAGATTCAAAACATTTCTTAATTAGATCTTTACATGTGAATCTCCCTTTACTCTGAATTTTTCTACCATGCTCATTATGAGTAACTAATAGATATGTAAATGAAAATCAATTATTGGTCATTGGCATATTAAAGAAGTTTGGTGCGTATGAAAAATGCATTTCATTGCAATTGGGAGATGAAAACTTGTAATGGGTGTAAACACCTAATTTTTGCTCCTCCGTAATCTTAATTTTTATTTTTACAAAAAAAAAAAGGTCCTAATTCAAAAATAAAAATAATAATAAAAAATAAAAAAAATCATAAAAGATAAAATTAAGAAAAATTAACAAATGATGAAAATAACAAAAAAAAATGAATGAGAAAAAGAAAAATTAAAAAGATTTTTTAGAAAGTAACTCATATTAGAGTCATTTGTTTTAGTTTTAGCTTAGTACAGATAAATATTTTAGGGAATCGGGTGTTTTAAGTATAATTTAGTTATGTTAAAAATCAAGGCACAAGCCAATGGTTTAATGGATAAGTATTGAAGTGGAGGATTGGATTTAATTTGAGGTTTTGGGTTCGAGTTTCACTAGGCACCTATGTTTTTATTTTTTTATCTTTTACAAAAGTGAGATAAATAAACGAGATTCATATCTAATTAAAATATTTGAATCTAATTTGATTTTATTAAATCGGATTTGAATTAATTTGGATCTAGTTTAATAATTTAATGAGACACAATAGATATGATTTGATATGATTTTATTTTAGCTTTTATAAATATAAAAACTTCCAAAAGAATCAAGATTCCCCATCCGTCTAACAAAAATTAGTCCTAGTAGCATCAATAGAAAGTCAAATTAAATCCTTACACTGCTTCATACGCCACAGCACGCCCCATCTGCTGCAGAACATTAGACTGAATCACAGCTGCGCCAATTCATAGTCACGTCAGTCCACAACACGCCATTTACTTCACCAAGCCCGATCACAATAGTGGCCTGCTCCACCACCTCTTTGTCTATGATTATCTTCTGCAACATTGATAGTCTGGATAACAGCAAGGTAAACAGCAACACGACGAACAGCAGCAAGGCAGACAGCAACAAGGTGAACAACAGCAAAGTAGACAGCAGTAAGGCGGACAGCAGTACGATAGACAATAGGCACGGTTTGGACAGCAACACCAAGCAAACAGTAACACGGTAGACAGCAACACGACAGAACACACTGATCGCGCCTGAATACTCACAACCCAGTCCGATTACAGTAGCAAGTCATCTACGTGACCCCCATATCCTGCACTTTAATCTCTGACCAAATATAATTCCCAACCCCGGCGACAGTACTCATCCTCACCACCGACAACTGACCAGCCACTTAATGCATACACTTTACAGCCAAACATGTTCGTAGTCACTGTCCTTTACCATTGATCACGAGCGTTGTCCTTCGCACGAGCGTGTGCTGATTGTCCACGACCAATATGCGACCAAGTATTGTCGTCTATAACCAAGCAAGCTCCATTGCCTGTTGCGGTCTACTTCTCGCTATTGCACCTTCAACCGCAACTCCAACGCCATAATATCACTACGGATTACTATCCATCGTCACTGATTCACTGAACAACAACCAGGTTTGGCCTTGTTCGATTCTTTCAATCTTTTATTTATTTATTATTATTGTTATTATTATATCATTATTATTATTATTTTATTAAATCCTTATTTGCTGGTGTTAATAACATAATATATAAGTAGTTATGTATATATTAGCCTAGTGGAGTCCTTTAGTATTAGTGTATCTATATGTATATTGAGTATGTCATATTTTATTTATTTTGATAGATAGTTGAAATATAGTATGGAGCATAGGATTTCTTTTAGGATTAAATTTTTTTTTTTAGCATTTCTCATCTAGAAAATCATTTTTTAAAATAAAAATTAATAACATAATAACCCCTTTTAAAAAAAATAAGATTATTAGAACATTTTTTATAAAACAATAACATTCAAAAGTTAGGACCCTTTAGATCTTTTAAAAGAACTATGATTGTCTGATCCCGGCTAGCGGGTATGTAGGTACTTTCGGGGCGACGATAAAATATGTAGAAACTTAGGTTCTTTTTCTTTTGATTTTTATTTATTTATTTATTTAATATTAAAAGAATAATCCTAATTTCGGTAAATAGATAGTAGTACTGATTAAGGTTTAATAGGTTAGCCCCTATACTCGAAACCTTCTGATTCTTCATTCAAATTGAAATAAAAAACCAGTAGCCAAATCGTAATCAATCCACCCAATTGATTATGATTTTTTTTTTCTTTTTCCCAACTTTGGTCGAGTGGTAACTCCAAAAATTATTTTCAATAAAAAACCAGAATTTCTCAATTTATTTAGTCAATGATTAATATTAAATGGGTTAGAATTTAGTATTAATCAGGAAATAGAAAAATTAATTTTACAAAAAGAAAACCAAAAAATCAGACTCGATAATGGGCATGAGTGCAATGGGACATGTTTGATGGGCATGAATACAGTTGGAAAAGTTTTAAGTGCCAAAATGTTTTCTAGTTCAATAAAGGTCAATTCAATGAGGTCTACACCATCAATTATGTGTTTGTTTTATGTTATATAGACTCAACTTTATACTATACTAACATATATATTTTTATACTATTGATAGGAAACTTGTATGGATTCAATAAATATACATGAAAGATATTTTTTTAGTGCAAGACTTACATAGAAGTTGGACTGAAAATCGGAAGTTGGATAATATTTCACAATTGACAAGAAGCCTATCGGAATTTAAGCCTAGCCCATTGCAATTACATGTGGACAGCAAAGGGGAATCTAATGATGTTGAGATTTGTTGATATTTAAAAAAGAAGAAGAAGAAGAGAGAGAGAGAGAAAAGAATAGAAAAGGAAAGTCGGCAAGGATAGTAAATATATAAATTCAGGCCACATATCAAAAGAGAAAAAGCATGCTTTTGCTTATCCAATTTTTCGAAGCCGCTAGAAAGAGCCTTAGGAGATCTTTGCATGCTTTTGCTTTTCGAATTTTCGTAGCCATTGGAGATGAGAAAAATTTTAATTGCTTCACAGTCGCGGCGAGCACTTCGTATTATTCTTTTTAGAATTAGGGAGCCGCATACAGAAGTTGAAGTTGAATTTTAGGGTTCTATCACAAGGCACAAAAAATTCAATAAATGACACGATTGAAAATCAAATTTACACTTTAAGAATTATAACTGAGTTTTCTATTTTTTTTTTATTTTAAAGATTTATCATGTTTTTTTTTTTAATTCTTTTGTGTGATTTTCAATTTTGCCATGAACTAAATTAGATTTAATATAATTTTGATATTGCCTAATGATATAATTCAAATATGATTTTATTATATGTTAATATTTAATTAATTATAATTTTCATTATCCTGTTTTCTTTATTCATGATTTTATTGCTTGGCTAACGATATTTTTATGAATAGAATTTGAAAAACTTGAAAGGGAATTGATGGTTTGCATAAATTTGGACTAAAATTAATTTAATTGTTGTTATGGCTTTAAATTAATTTTATGATTCACTGGCTTAATGCAATTGGTATTAAATTTTATAATATAAACGTATGCATAACTTTTGATATCAATTAGCGTAATATTATTTGCAAAAGGAATTTACTACTTAACTAAGAATTATAGAAAAACTACTTGAAAAAGATATTTTTGCTATAACTTGGACAATATTAACTCAAAAAGAAAGTGAATAATTGTGAATTTAATAAAAAAACCAATTAATTAGTACTAATATATCTTAAAAGCACATGTTAATTGATCAAACGATAACATAGTTAAAATCTCATGTTATTATTAGTGAATTCTTTCCTTGTGACATTGGTAGTTTATTTCTATTAGATAATTTGATTTTGTAGTCAATTAATCCCTTTTATTTTTATTTGTTTCATGATTTTATTTCGATTGCTTAGCTAAGATAAGAATTGAAAAAAATAAATACTTAGTTTCCAGTCTTTGAGAACAATCTGGTTTTATCAGTTATTTCTATTACAGTATACAATCTAATTTATTTACTAAAGTATTTTTTTTTATTGAAAAATTATTTCTAAAAGAAATCGCATACATCAGTATGTGCAATTTAAAGATTTTAAGACTTGAAGTGAAATTTTGATAAGTTTGCATACTAAAATGAACCTTTAAAATGTTTTGATACTTGTATAAATTTTACCCCATGAAGGTATATGGTTGATGTACCTTTAGAGCTCATGTTAGAAAGCCTTCACTTTGTATATTTTATTGTTATTTTCTTTTTAACTTGGCCTAAATTGTGCAAAACTCTCAAATGGCCGCTTGCCCCTATATCTAGTAACTCTAATGGTTTATGTCGGTGATTTAATACTAAAAATACGGTTTTGGCAAAAAAATTACAAATCATGAACTAAATTGAATCAAACTGAATTTTTTTTTTTTTTCTAATTAGTTCAATTCACGGTTCACTTTAGTATAGTGCAACTACTTCGTAGTTCTGTTCAAATTGAACCAAACTAATTAACTATAAAAAAAGAGAAGGAAATAACTTATGGTTGATCTTCCATGCTGCTTGCATATTAAAATGCAAGTCATTGAGTGCTCGAGCATGTGCAACAAGTGACACATATACAGTAGTTGTGTTTAATTTGATAAAACGTGACAAACATTCTTAGAACTTTTTTATTGTCTAATGTTCCTATTGTATTTCTCTAGTGTCATCACTTTGAAAACTTGGTTAATTGTTTATGTTTAATTTTAAAAAAATCATCTTGTACTTATCATGCCTTTAATTTATCCCCTCGTAGTCAAAGCTAATGTGCGTACACTGTAATTTACTTGCTTTCCAACTTTTTTCAAGTGATGCATAGGGACTCATTGCTTTCCAATGTTTTTTTACCCTTTCCCGTCATACTATGTGAGAAGACGACCAGTGAGAAGATTTTATTTCCTTCTTAATTTAGCAATGTGACATAAGTCTAAGAAGGAATTGAAGTGGCCTTATATGCTTACTTTAAATTGAGAATGCTAAAGGGAATATTGAGGTTGATATTCAGCTCTCTCCTTATAATAAGGCAAAGTTGGAGGATATAAAAGGGGGGGCATATTTTGTGATAGTATCCGATAAGTAGCTTGAATTTAAAATTCAAAACAAAGCACAAGTCTTATAAAATTTAATAATTTAACAATAACAATTCAAATTACAAATTAAATTGGACTAAATATTTTTTTTTCTTTTTTTCCTTTTAAGTTTGAAAAAATTATAAAGCAAATTGTATAATTAGATTTAACTTGTTAAAAAACTGAACCATTATAAATAAATAGAGATTTGTCTAGTTTGTTTAGTTGGTAGTTGGACGTAATAGAGAGTGAAAGGAATGGTTTCTTCTTTAATTTTCTATTACTTTGTTTACTTGAAAAATGGATATAAATTCTCAATTCCTAAGGATTTTTTTATTCCAACTCCATTGAAAATAGTTGTTATTTATAAAAAGGTAGAATTTTTTATTTATAATTAAAGCCAAAGTATTTTGTTAACTATCAATAGCTACTAATTTAGTGGGTTTTTTTTTTCATTTTTATTTATAAAGATTCCTTCAACTGCTATCAAATAAATTCATACAATTGAGTACCATAAAAATAATGAAATACATTTATATGTATTATATATTATAATATAATATAATATAGTAAATCACTATTATACTTCTTGTTTATACCAAGAAAGTTTTTTAACTACAAACAACCAACTCCCTCACTTTTACACTATCGGTTCCACTACGTCAGCTACAAAAATCTTTTAATCTTTTTGAAAAATCAGGGAAAGATGCCATCATTTCAATTAGTAAAGATGACGAGGGTAATTCGATAGTTTATTGATTTACACTAACCCTATTTATCATAAATTCTTATGTTTATCTTTATAGCTCTTCATTTTTTCCGACATATATATATTCGTAATATTGATATATATGCAATAATCATATTTCTTCTCTCTCTCTTTCTTTTTTTCAACAAATATTTAGACAAAATTATGTTTCATTCTTTTCATTTTTAAATCATCAACTATAAATCATCAACTATAGATATGGTTTAATTATATCGCTATATTTAATTGTGCAGACACATGTAGTTGCATGTTTGCTAGTTCCCTCTAATTCAAATAGAATTTTTTTTTTCAACCTAATTCAAATATTATGACAATTTTAATCTTATTAGTACTATAGTTAAATAGCATTTTAGGCCCATTTGTTTTACGAAAAAATATTTTTCTTTATTTTCCCTTATTTGTTTTGTTAGAAAAAATGTTTTAAGTAGAAAACATTTTTCTTTATATGGGAAAATATTCTTTTATTAAAGGCAAAATTTTTTCATATTTTCAAAAACAACTTACTTTTTATTTTTAAATAGAATATTGTTTTTCGATCTAATATTTGTAAATATTTTAACTCTAAGAAAATAAGTTTTTTAATTCTTATTGTAACTTACCTATAAACTATATTTTAAACATGAAAAAATTATACCATTAAAAAAATTATAAACTTATTAAAATATTATCAAAATCAACTAAAACGGTTACAATAATATATATTAAAAATCATTTATATTTACATTTTGTAAATAAAATATTTGATATATTATATTTACTGCAATATATATATATTAATATATTTTGGTATAATAGTAAGTTATATAATATTTTGTATTCAAATATCGGAAAAGTTTTTCAATATATTCTTATAATAATATCTAAATACATAAAAACTTATTATTTTCATGAAAATACATTTTAAAGAAGAATATTTTACTATAATATGTGATTTTTTTTAAAATAACTAAATAGAGAAAAATAAGTATTTTTAATTATATTACTAACTTAATATATTAATTAACGAGGTAAATTAAATATTTCATAAAATAAAAATTTTCATGACTTAAGCATTAAATATAGATTTCTGAGGTTTCATCGGCAATACTTCATTCGCGAACCGACAATACCCCGCCCCCGAGTTAAAATTTACCACCATTAGATCTGTTGTCCCTCTTCTTTCTGTGTCGGCTGCCTCCTCAGCAATGGCAACTTCACTGTCAATGTCTCTACTCTCGCCCTACTCCCAGCAATACCCTTCCAATGCCACTTCCTCCATCTCTCGTTCCCTTTCCATTTTCCCTTCTCTTCGATTCCGACTGCCCAAATCTTCTGCTTCTTCTTCTTCTTCTGCCTGCTTGTTCGCTACCATCACTTGCTCTGCTTCGTCTTCTTCTTCTTCTTCGCAGGTCGCGGTTGTGAATGGGAAAGCAGACCTCAGAAGTTCTGAGCGGAGTGAGATTCGGCTCGGCTTGCCCAGCAAAGGTCGTATGGCTGATGATACCCTTGCTCTCCTCAAGGTGCCTCAGCTACAACCCTAATTTGATTACAAGTCTTTCTCCCTCCTATTACTGTTACTGCACGGTTCGTGAGATAGTGTGTTTGCGGGAAATGGAAAATCATTGAATCAAATCTTGAAATTTGATTTATTTATAGGAATTAGTTGAATTGAGTAGCTTCTTCGATATTCCAACTTTTTTTTTTTTAACTTAGCTTTACTGATTTTTCTACTTTGCATAAACCCAAAGAAGGCAATCTCGTTTTTATGTTTACTCGTTTGGTGGAATTAATGGTCATAGTGGTCATCTGAAGCTTGATGCTTGTTGAATTCTAAACTTCTTTGTTTCTTGTAGGATTGTCAGTTGTCCGTCAGGCAGGTCAATCCTCGACAGTATGTTGCTGGAATTCCTCAGGTTCCGTCCCTCTTGCTTTCTTGTTTATCTTCATCTTCTGCTCTCTCTCTCTCTCTCTCTCTCTCTCTCTCTCTCTCTGGTGTTCTGTTTGAAGAAGTCGATAGCTAGGTGTCTAAACCTTTCTCTTGAAAAGCCAGTAATAATAGTGAATTTTAATTTTGCAAGTACCAGCATGCACTAATCTTTACCTCAAGTTTTAGTGTCTAAGCTTAAGTATGGCACCATAAACAAGGCTTGAATTATGCGTATTTGAAGGAGTGCGCTACAGTGAGGTAAGGCACCTTATCTGCTGTGAACAACAGGCATTTTATGTGAAAAAGTGAGCGTTGATCAGCCCCTTTTCTGATAAGCAAGTTGTTAAGATCAAAACAAGAAAGTGATTGGGGTTAACCTTGGTGGATGGCATATTAATTCCATATAATTGGTTAATTTACCTGCGCTTTTACCCGTAGCTTTCTTTCACTATGTAGCATCCCCTGAATTGGCAAAATATAAATCCTCTCCTAGACACATTTGTGGCTCTGCAGTTTGTGCTTTTATATTGTTAAATTATGCTGAGTTTCTTCTCCCTTTTGCAGCTTTCAAACTTGGAGGTCTGGTTTCAAAGACCAAAGGATATTGTTAGAAAATTGGTATCTGGTGATCTGGACCTTGGAATAGTGGGACTTGACACAGTTAGTGAATATGGACAGGTAAGCATTGAGAAACTTGGGGATTACTTTGAGTTCTTATTCTTTTGACAATGATGGATCTAGATTTATATCGATAAAAGTCAAATAACACAAGGCTTTTTATTGAGTTGACTGCTCTGACATATGTGCTTTACTGTTTTAAAGTTATTTCATGGATCTGGATTGTGGGATGTTGCAAAACCTGCCTTTTGTTTTAACAATATTTTCACAAACATTTCTTCATATATAAGAAAGCATTGTCCTGATCCCTAATTTTCTTGGAGAGTACTATTTTGCAATCCTTTGTCACTTTTTTTTTCCTTCTTTGTCTTCTCTGGTGATTCCTGAATCTATATTGATAAGAATATGATGAGTTCAAATTATCCAGCCTTATAAAAAACCAATAATCAGGACATGTGCAGGCTGTACAATGCTAACACATTCTTCACATATTTCTTTCTAGCCAAATATAGTAGATTGCAACTGAGAAAACTTTTCTCCAGGTGATAATCTTTGGAATTTTGGGAAGCACACTGAAGCATTATATATAAAGACAGAACAGAATTGCATACTTCTTGACCATATGGGCATTCATGATAAATACTCCTTGTGTGATTGAGGTCTTTCTCCACATAAATCATGCAGTGGATTGTGTAATACCCCACTGGTTGAATCCATGAAGAGTAGATAGCTTACCTTGGATGGCAAGCCACATAAGAAATGTGTGTTTAGGAATAATGGGGGAACCGCATAGTATTTGATATGACTAGAGTTATTGGGCTTTTTACTTGAGTTTATTCTAGGAGGCCTAAAGTTCATAACTTTTTTACTTGATGATGTTTAGTATTGTTCGTAGTTGTAGAAGTTAGTTTGTGGATCGTATATAAATGGGTTTTAAAGAATTTTGAGGTGGCGAGTTAGTGGAATAAGTGACTTACTAATGTGGCTAGAATAGGTACTAGAATAAGTTTGGAATAACTCATGCTGATGTTGCATTACTAGCTAGCACTGAAGACAGTTTGGGAATATTTCTAGAAGGCATTAGATATGAGTCACAAGAAGTTAGTTAGAGGGGGTGTCCGGATAAATTACCAGAAGTTAGTTTTGGGCAAATTGCTCAAGTTAGTCAAACCCTAATCTTGAGTTTTTACTAGCTTGTATTCTTAGTTTTTCACAACCATGTGCTATCAATTGGCACCGTCTTGTAGGAAACTTGCAATTGAGAATCAATGACGACTCGAATGGATAGTCATGTTGATGAGTTGGAGAAGAACTTTAAGGAGATTAAAGATTATCGGAGATTTAACAATAATTGTCTGATATGGATCAAAGTTGCAGATCTCTATAATGAGTAGTGACTGCATATGGATGAAATCGACAGAAATTGGAAAATGTAGTAGCATCTATTCAAGAGATGTTAAAGGAAGCCTTAGGATGTTGACTTGGTAAAGCAACAATGAATGAGAGAGGTGAAAATTCTCAAGTGAATATGCCTCCAATTGGACAAAATTCTAATAGTCTTTGTGAAGCATGAAGATATAGTTAATAATGGCAATAATGATAATCATTGGGAGGAAGTTAATGAAGAATATCAATCAGATGTTGTTTATGTTACTCTTCCAGGTTTCGAAGGATTTGATGCAGTAAATTAGATTGCAGCATTGAGTAATATAGTTATTAAAATTGTGAGTTAACTATACAATTTTATACCTTTATAATTTTATAATATTTTTTTTTCATTGAGATAGAAATGAAATCATTTAGATGCAATCTTTTAGTATATTTATAAATTTTGATGTATGATTTTATAAGTTTATGATTTTACTGGCTTTATACGATTTTATACGTGCAAATAAATAGTATAATTGAGATTTTAATAACCATGTTAAGCAATATTTTAAAGTTTATCAAACTAAGGATGGGAGGAAGGTGTCTTTAGCATCTTTATGGATAAGAAGAAGGTTAGTTTATTGGTTGAAAACTTTAAAGAGACGCATACCTAAACGGATTAGGAAACATTGAAACTTAAGTTGATGAAGAAATATAATTATAGTTCATCTAACAATTCGTTTATGAGTATGTCAACTTTGAGGCAAACATCTATAGTTGAGCAGTACATCAAAGAATTTGAAGCATTGTTGTCGCAATGGCAATTTAGTGTTGTTAAAAGCGAGTGCTTTTTCCCTTAGGTGAGCCCCTAGGTAAGCAAGGCGAAGCAAGGTGCATGGATGTTCCTTGCGGACACTAAGGCGAGATGTGTTCAACAAAGCATACGCCTTAGTCGTTGAAGCATAATGTATCATGATTCGAGGTTTTCTCTAACACATAAACGGACCATGCGGTATTTACTATCCTATATCTATAGTAGTAAGTAAGTCTAACTCGCATATAACGCTAGCTAATAAAGCCTAAACTTGTAAGTAATACAATTAAGGAAGAAAGCTAACAGAATATTAGAGATGTAAGTATGAATGGAAAAATAAATAGCACACTTTTATTAATTCCAACAGTGATAAATGCTACAATATATGTGTACGGAGGTAATATGTTTGTAACAAGTATCGTCAGTCGTGATCAACTTACGTGGTAAGTAAAAGCTTCAATCCCAAAAAGTACTTATACCTTCGTAAAGAACTTTATGAATATTTTTTAACTTAATAGGAGGAGACATTATAATTGGTGAAATGGCATTACTTTTTAAAAGTGAAAATTTCTAATAATAGTAAGGTTTTATCTAAAATAAAAAGAAAGTCTTCCTTATGTTACAATATGTATAAGAGAATAGCTCCTTATTAGTATAAGTATATTATAAAAAGGGACTGACATCTTTCCTCATTTAATTCTGTTGATGTTCTCGACAATATGTATTAAAGTTTAGATTTGGTGGCAGAGGTCTTTTAATTGGCAAGATTGGCTTTCTCTCAAATGAGGGCTTGAGGTTTTCTTCAGTTTTCTAATTAGTATCTTCTTCTCCTCGATCTCTCTACTTAATCGAATATTCTTTATGTTCTTTTTCAGTGACGGGATCTCTGACTTTTTGCTTTGTAAGGATGTCTTTTACGGTTGGATTTAAGTTGAACTTGATCTTGACGTATGACCGCTTTGACACATTGTGAGATGAGTCTTCTATGTTTGGATAATATAACTTCAAGATACTAATATGAAAAACTGAATGGACCTTCAACCATTTAAGAGGCTTAACTTTATAGGCTATTCTTCTAATCTTCGAGATAATAAGAACTAGACTAATGTACTTCTATTTCAATCTTCTATTATTGTTCCTTAATGATCAGATTTGTTTTTGAAAAAGCTTTAAGGACTTAATCATTAACATTGAACTCTTTAGGTCGGCAGATTTGATTTGCCTATTTCTTCATCCTCTTAGAAGCCTTTTCAAGATACATTTTTGCTACTTTTGAACTCTGCTTCTAATCCTTGGTAAACTAATAAACTCTTGAGCATCTCTTAATATATAGTATTGCCATTGTATAAGGTAATAGTGGTTGCTGACCCGTAACAATTTATATAGGGCTCTTATTAGAGGAAGGTCATGTTGAAACAGAATTAAGTGATATCCAGCAAGCTATTTCAACATATTGACTTGCTGGATATCACCCAATTCTTATGGTTAGTATTGACAAAGTGTCGAAGGTATTTCTTCAATAAACCATTGAATCTCTTCATTTACTTATCACTTCGCGAATGATAGTTAGAGGTCATGCTCAGCTCGGAACTCAAGAGGTGGGACAACTCTGTCTAAAACTTCTCTATAAACCTGACGTCCATATCGCTCACAATAATCTAGGGTACACCTTAAAACTTCACTATATGCTTGAAGAAAAGTTGGGCTATCTTTTTTATGCTTAAGCTTTTCGTGATAGGAATAAAGGTAGTATACTTAGAGAACATATTAATAATAACAAAAATGTATGAGTACTCCCTTACTTTGAGTGGAGAAGTGATAAAGTCTATGGAGATGGTTTCCCATTGGCGAGATGGCACTGTAAGTAGCTCCAATAGACTTGTCATTTTCTGTCTCTCAACTTTGTCCTATTGAGAGGTTAAGTAAGTCTTCGTAAAACACATCATATTCTCTTTCCTATCCGGCCAGTAATAGCTTTGCTTCAACAAGCTTAATGTCTTTTGCTAGTTGGAATGTCCAGCTTACAAAGTATCATGGCACTTTCTCATGAGTGTCTTTCTTAAGTTACCCGCCTTTGGATCATACAACTGGTGCCCCTTTGTGTAGATAAGGTTGCTTTCTGTCCAAAATTTGCAAGTCTTCCTTTTCTCAACCAATTACTTTAGATTTTTGGTCAATAGATCTTGACTTATATGCTGCTCGATTTGCTTTTGAATTAAAGTTGATATTTAACTCACCGATTAGTGTGCAATCTGCGCTAAGGATACTAAATCGACTCACCTACTTAAAGCGTCTGCCACTTGATAAGTCTGTTTAATACGATACTCAATCTTTATATCAAACTATGCAAGAAATTGTTGTCACCTTGCTTACTTGCTTAGCTAAGAACTTTGGTTGAGTCAATATATAGTTAACAGTAGAATTATCTATTTTTACTAGAAACTTCAATCCTAGTAAATAATGTTTTCGAGTTCTTAGACAGTGAATGATTGTATCTAACTCCTTCACTTATGTTGAGTACTTATGCTCCGTTTAATTCAGCTTCTTACTCTCATATGCCACTGGATGACTCTCTTGCATCAATACTCCCCTTAATGCAATGTTTATGGCATCTATGTAGATTTTAAAAAGATTAGAAATATCAGGAAGCGCAAGGATTGGCTCCTCCGTCACTATACACTTTAACTTTTCAAAGGCACTCTAATATCTCTTATCCCATAACCATGCTTAGTTCTTCTTCAACAAATCGGTAAGGGATGCAACTAGCAAGAATATCCTTCAATGAATCTTCTGTAATAATCTGTGAGCTCAAGGAAGGACTGTAACTTTATTATACTCTTAGGCATTGGCCATTGTCTAATTACTTCTACCTAAGCTATATCCATTTCGATTCGCCTTTCTTCAACGACATGACCCAAGAAGTTAATATGTTTCTGGGCAAAGGCACATTTTTCATGCTTTATGTAAAAATGATTCTCCTGCAACTTCTTGAAAACCGTTTGTAAGTGCTTTATATGGTTCTATAATATCTTGTTATACACAACAATGTCGTTTAAATAGATAAATACAAATTTATCGAGATATTCACAAAATACATTATTCATTAAGGTATAAAATGTCACAAAGCATTAGTGAGACCGAAGAGCATCACCACGAACTCATAAGCACCATACCAAGTTTCACATGGTTTTAGGCTCATCACCCTCAGCAATACGAACCTAATGATATCCTGAGTGGAGATCCAGCTTAATAAAATAATTAGCCTCACTTAGTTGATCAAATAAATTAGCAATTAAAGGAATTGGATAATGATTTTTCATCGTCAGCTTGTTTAGAGCCTAATAATCAATTCACGATCTTAAACTCCAATCTTACTTTTGAAATAGAATGTAAGTCTTATATGATGCTTTTGAGGGTTAAATGAAGCCTACATATAACAACTCATTCAACTGCTTTTTTAATTCATCAAGTTTGAGAGGTGAAATTCTGTAAAGAGCTCTGGCGAGTGGTCTAGCATCAAGACTCAGCTCAATCTCGTGGTACACCGACCGTTTAGGAGGTAATTCTTTTGGGAGCTTGTCAGGCATTATATAATCATATTCCTTCAGAATACTCTCTATTATCTCCGATATTTCTATCTTTCTTTCTTCCTCTTCTTTTGTAAGGATAACAAAAAAAGTCGCTCTAGATATATAAGCTCTCTTTAGTTGAAGTGTTGATAGCATCATAGTCCTAATATTCTTCTCTTCCTTGCCATTGGTGTTTGCTTTGTTCCTCTGAACTGTCACATAGTAAGGCTTTTTACTCATGAATAATGAGCAATCTATTGTGAGCATGAGAGTAATTTTGGCTTATCTCAAGAAATCTATTGTAAGGACTATACTAAAGTCGTCTAATGGAATAGTTATGAAGTTAAAACTTCCACTCTAATCTTCAACCTTTACTTTCACTCCTCTTGTAACTCTTCAAACAGAACAGGCCTTAGAGTTAACAACTTTAATCTAGTTAGTGTCTTTAGCTAGCACCAACTCCAACCTTTTCGCCTTAAGCACATTAATGAAGTTGTGGATAGCACAAGAGTCTACCATTACACTAATACCCTTGTTGTTGACGCTCAATTGGACATACATCAACTTATAGTAGATCTTAGGCTTATGTCATATCGAAGAACTTTTTCTAATAGTCGACAACATGTGTAACGTGCTTATTTAAGATTAATTCTCCCTATTACTCCTCGACTCTTTATCTTGGCATATATTCTCTGCTTTTTGTGCTATAGTATTAAGTGTAGCCTTATGTGAACATTCAACTACTTTGTGTAGACCATTACACAGAAAACATGAGAATGAGAGCTTTTTATCTCCATTAGTTGTTCTATACTTTCCGGACTGATGAGAATTATAGGATTTCCTTTGACTCTCTCCAGTATTACTACTATTATTACTTGAACTTAGGGCTTTCCCATTCCTAAGTTTGCTTAACTTGACTAACCTTCTATCCTTGTGTACTATCGACACATTCTTCTCTTTATTGTCATGAATATAGTCAGTCAAGCACTCAGCTGATGCCTGTGCTATAGTCAAGTTGGCAATCCGTTGCCTCTACTACTTATTCTCAGCATAGGGCTTCAGTCCTTTCAAGAAATAGAATAGCTTATTATCTTCGACTATACTCTTGATGTCTAACATTCATGTCAAGAACTTATGGACATACTTTCTAATGTCATTACTTTGTTGAAGTTCTCTTAACTTTTTTTGGGCATTGTACTCAATATTTTCAAAGAAAAATTTAAGTCCGCAACTCAGCCTTTAACTTAATCCACGTATCTACATGAGTATTATCGTTTTAGATCTCCTCATACTTAATGTATCACTACAGCTTGGCATCACCAGTTAAGTATATTATAACCATAATAATCTTTGTTCTCTCATCAATTGTCCTTATAGCGGTAAAATACTGCTTTATATCAAATATAAAGTTCTCCAACAACTTAGCATCTCTCACGCTAATGAGTGCCTTGAGCTCAAACATCTTTAGATGTCTTGCATGAGTAGGAATATGTATAAGGGTGGGGGCGGGAGCATTCATGGCAGTTCGAGTTAAAATAATTACTTATACCTTTAACTCCTCAACAGTCTTAGTAGTGACACGAGTAATAACCTATCTTCTTAAGTCTTCCACTTGAATCTCTAATTGTGATCTTACTTCATCGATTATCATATGTATTTCCTTTCTGAGTGTTTGTACTGTAACACCAAAATTCTTAGTCATCTCGATTATTTTATTATTCATATCCTGATGATTGGCCTTAACTTAAGTTATTCTTACCAACGGTGTGATCAAATTATCCATCCGTTTGGATAATTTCTTGAGAATTTCCTCTAGGTTATTTAGCCTTTTGTTCACTTTCTCTTGTTGTGTGACAATCGTTCCTGTTGAAATAATATAGGCTCTGATACTAACTGTTATAGTTCGAGGCTTTCTCTAGCTTACAAAATGGATCGTATGGTATTTACTATCCTACCTTTACAGTTATAAACAAGCCTAACTCATATGCAACGTTGGCCAATAAGGCCTAAATAAACAACACAAGCAAGGAGAAAAGTCAATAAAATATAAGGGACATAGGCATAAATGGAAAAATGAATAGCACACTTTTATTAATTCTAACAGTAATATGAAACTACAATCATGAAGGTAATGTGTATGTAACCGGTAGTATTGATCGTGATCAACTAACGTAGTAAGTAAAAGTTTAAATTTAGAAGAGTATTCATATCTTCATAAATAGTTTTACAGATATTTTTGAGTCTAGCAGAAGGAGATATTAAAAGTAGTGAAATGACACCATTTTCTAAAAATGGAAATCTATAATAATAATGAGGTCCTAATTAAAATGAAAAAAAAATGTCTCAGTTATGTTATAATATAAACAAAAATATAGCTCCTTACTAGTACAAATATGTTGCAAAAAAGGATCTTGACATAAGGCGCACAAGGTGCTCAGGCATACGCTTCTGTAATTAAATGATTAAAAAACAGAAGTTGTAACGAACCTTAGGGGAAAGAGAGAGAGAGTGTGTGTTTGGGTGGGTGAATGAGTGAGTGACGGTGATGCACTGTATGTGAGAGGCTAAAAGCGCAGAGAGAGAGAGAGAGAGTGTTTTGCTACAAAGCAAGAAAGACAGGAAAGGGGCAACTTTGGAGAGATCGTTGTAAGCAATACCTTCACATTAAATATAATTTGAATTTTAATGAGCTGAAGTTGGGGCTAAATTGGTAATTATGCTTACTAAAGACAAAAAGTCTTGTAAAGAGTAAACATCAAAAAGAATATTGATGACTGTATAGGTTGTTCTTTTTTCATTTTCTTAATTTATTTTTATCTGAGCTTTGTTTTTTTTATTTTTTTCAGTTTCTTTGTAACAGTAAAACAAAAGCTATAAAAATAAAAATAAAGATAAAAATAATAGGACCATTAATAAGTTATGACTTGTTGTTGGCCAAGTATGTTATACCTTTCTCTTTCTTTTACATCTCTATTTTCTGACTTTTTTTTTTAATTTATTTTTTCAACAGTAAAAAAAACTGTAAAAAAAATAAAAAAGACAACTATAATGTTTTAGTTATATTATAATAGTGATATGACTTATTTAAATAGTTTTTGTTAGTCTAAGATGAACATGGTTATTGAATATTGATAAAATTATACATTAAAGTATTTTTAATAAATTTGTTAATATCTACACTTCGCTTTGCTCAGGCATACACTTTTTTTGCGTTTCTCGCCTTAGGCTAGTTTGAAGTATTGTGCCTTGAGTATGCTTTTCACCTTCAACATTGCACCAGCTATGATTGAGTTTGCAGATGTTAGGGTATTATTTGGGAGGGTTGGTGAAGAGATGTTCATTTGAGTTCATGTGTTGGGGCCTCAAATCTTAGCTCATTGGATTGAAAACGTGAAGCAAGTGGGTTATTCTAGTTGAACATATGATCAAAGGCCAACTTTGTGCCATCAAATCTCCGCTGTACCAGAATCTATATAGTCAACTTTTGTGAACCCTTGGGGCCATGAAACGAACAATAATCCATCTCCGCTGTACCAGAATCTATATAGTCAACTTTTGTGAACCCTTGGGGCCATGAAATGAACAATAATCCAACTACTAGTCGATTTACAATTTCCATGCCTTTTCAAAAGGAGTCTTCATTAGTATAAGGGAGCACTTTTTTGGCAAGTGCTGCACCAGATTCGACAAGCGCACATCTTGCTATGCTTGGTACACATGGTCAGAAGCAACTTGCCTATTTTGAGTATCTTGATAAGCGATCTAAAGGACTTTGTTTTCATTGTGATCAATCATTCAATGCATAAATGCCCCAATAAGTTGTTGCAATTCTTAGCATTGCAAGATGAATCTGAAACATCCCATGAGGAATGGGTGGAAGTAGAAAATGTTGATTCTTCTGTTCAATCAGATGATATTGATTCTGGTGGTAAGGAATTTCAGTTGACTTTATTGGTCCTTGGGGGATTAAATGCATTGAAACACTGAAATTTAGAGGTACACTATTGTCTTACTCTATTTCTATTCTAGCAGATAGTGGAGCTAGTCATATTTCATTTCTAGAGATTTGATTAATGAGTTACAGCTGCAAGTTGGTAAATCTTCTTTATTTCATGTTAAATTGGGTGATGGACGTGTTGTTGAGTCTTGTGTTGTATGCTCAAATGTACAATTGCTGATTTGTGGGCATAAATCCACTGTGGTTTGTTATGTATGACAATTCCTACTAAAAATGGTGAATGTGTGTTGCATGGATATTTTTCTTTGCACAAAACTAAAGTTTCTTATTTTCTTTGAGTAAGAACTTTGATTTTGAGTGGAAGAGAATGATTTGCCATTGCAATCTATAGAAATAGTGGAACAACAAGCAGCTGTTGACCCTCGTATTGTTTCTTTATTAGCTAAGTTTGCTATTGTGTTTGATGAACCAAATGAGGCATTGACCATAGAATTCCTCTTATAAAGGGGAAGGTTCCAATAAATGTAAGGCCTTATCGATATACTCAAGTACGAAAAGCTAATATTGAGAGACTTATTAAAGAGATTCTCGTTGCTGGGATTATTAGGCCAAATTCTAGTCGTTTTTCGATTTATATGATTCTGTTAAAGAAGAGGGATGGTTCTTGGTGATTTTGCATGGATTATTATGCACTTAATGAAGCAACAACACCATATAAATATCCTATACTTATAATTGATGAGCTCTTGGATAAATTGTATGGAGCAATAATTTTTTATAAAATTGGCTTTAAGAGTTGGTTATATCAAATTAGGGTGTTTGAGGAAGATATTCTTAAGCCCACTTTTAGCACAAACTAAGGCCATTATGAATTTTTGGTGATACGATTTGGCATCACAAATGCACTAACCACATTTCAAGCTACAACGAATTATTTGTTTCAACCATATTTATGGAAATTTGTGCTTCTCTCTTTGGTGTTTGGTGTGACTTTAGAGAAGCATTTGGAATATTTGAGGGTTGTGCTTTTCCTGTTGCAATCTCAGCATTTTAAGGTTAATAAAAAGAAGTGTTCCTTTGGTGCAATTTCATTAGAGTATTTGGGGTGTATTGTTTCTTTTGAAGGTGTTAGCGTGGATCCAAATAAGGTGAAAAGTGTTTTGAATTGGCTAATTCCAACTTCTAAAAAGTGGTGTGTGGTTTCCTCGGTTGTCGGGGTATTATTGCTAATTTATCAAGAATTATGGTTATATTGCTAGGCCACTAACAGATTTGTTTAAAAAAGATGGTTTTCACTGGACTAATGAAGCTTTAGAAGCTTTTTGAATCTTGCCATAGGCCTGTAGGCATTGGTGAGTGCCTTGGTCTTGGCTTATGCCCAATTTTTCTCAATCTTTCATTATTGAATGTGTTGCATCTGGACGAGGGTTAGGGGCTGTATTAATGCAGCATAATAGACCCATTGCTTATTATAGCAAGGCATTAGTGATAAAAATTTGGCTAAATCAACTTATGAGAAGGAATTAATGACCTCAGTGTTTGCTATTCAACATTGGAGACCATATTTGTTAGGGAGAAAGTTCCTTGCAAGAACTGATCAAAAGAGTTTGAGACTAATATGAATAAGAGTATGAGAATAAGATCTTTTCAATTACTTGTGCAATTAGGGCTCTAAAGGTGAAGCAAAACACCACTGCTAGTACTTCACCCTAGCCACAAGTCGAGAAAATCTCCACAATTTCCACTCTCAGATGCCACTTGTGTTTCCCACCTAAATTCCACCAACCAACGAACTAACTTCCTTTTTTCCTCTAACTCCCTATTTATGCTCCCATACTGCTGTACAATTACCAGACTACCCCTATACTAATACAATAGACTTCATACACGTACAATACAACTCCTCCTCTTATAGAACAAACACTCCCAACATATTCCAAGACACAACACAACCGAAAATTACAAAATACAACTTCTACCATTATATTTCACTACACTACTACTACTACTACTTGATATTGTACTACGAAGTATTATACTACTCATTCTTTACTCTTTCTTTTGCTGTATACATGCAACAAAGGCCGATGTCTTTTAGGGGTCGTATCCTCCTCCCCACAAAGGTCCTTCTCCCCAAGGGCAAAATCTGGAAACTAGAGCTTAAATGCAGCAAGATCTTCCCATGTCATGTCTTTTACTAAACCCCAACCAGTGAATTAACACTTGTGGAATATCAAGGCCATCTTGAACAATATCAAGGCCATCTCGAACCTCAAATCTTTGACCCAGCACCTTATTAGGATACAGGTTCCATCCAAATTCTCATGTTGCAGGTTAGTAGGAAAGTCATTCAAGACCAAAAATGAGTTATGAGACTTCTTAAGTAAGGAAACATGAAATACAGGGTGCAAACGACATCCTTAAGGCAACTGTAGTTTAAGCCACTTAACCCAAACAGGCATCGATCTAAAAAGGGCCATAATACCTAGGAGCAAGTTTAGTAGTACTTTTAGGTCCCAACTTGTCATGTAAAGCAAGCTGCAAACGTAAGAACACCTATTCTCCCACAGAAAAGTGCACATCATGTTGCTTCCTATTAGCAACAACACAATTACGTAATTGAGCCACTTTCAAATTCCTACGTAGATAAACAAGAATGTCATCTCTTGATTGTAAAGCTGATTTAAGAGAAGAATTATGCACTTCAACATTCAAGTAGATAGGAATAGATGGTGACGGCCTTCCATACACTACTTTAAAGGGCATCATCCTTGCCAAAGAGTGATAATTAGTATTATAAGACAATTCCTCTCAAGAAACCCAATTTGTGCAAGTATTAGGTTGCTCAAAAGCAAAACAATGAGGATAACATTCCAAACTTCAATTGAAAACCCCCGTTTGTACATCCGTTTCCAGATGATATTTCATACTAAAATTCAAAACGAGTTCCTCGAAGAGTAAACGATTCCCTCCAAAAAGTACTCATGAATAATGGATTATGATCCGACATAATAGTGCATAGAAACCTATGTAAATGCACAATCTCTTTCATGAACAACTCAGCTACCACCTTGGCATTGTAAGGGTGTTTCAATAATAGAAAATGCCTCTATTTAGAAAACCGATCCACAACTACCAAAATAGTATCATAGCCCTTAGATTTTGGAAGATTAATGATGAAATCTAAGGAAATGTCTTCCCAAATAACCTGTGGGATTGGTAATGAATTAAGTAATCCTGCAAGTGACAAATTTTGGACCTTATTACATTGACAAATAGCACATGAGGTCACAAAATTAGCCACATCCTTCTTCATACCCACCTAATAGAGGTAGGCAGCAAGACGTCTATAGGTCTTAACATTGCCAGCATGTCCTCTTTGAGGAGTGAACAATTCCCTCGAAAAAGTATTCATGAATAATGGATCACGATCTGACAAAATCGTGCATAGAAACCTATGTAAATGCACAATCTCTTTCATGAACAACTCAGCTACCACCTTGGCATTGTAAGGGTGTTTTAATAATAGAAAATGCCTGTATTTAGAAAACTGATCCACCAACCAACCAACTTCCTTTTTTCCTCTAACTCCCTATTTATACCCCCATACTACTGTACAATTACCAAACTACCCCTATACTAATACGGTAGACTTCATACACGTGCAATACAGCAACTCCTCCTACAGAACAGCCACTCCCAGCATATTCCAGGACACAACACAGCTGAAAATTACAAAATACAACTTCTACCATTATATGTCACTACATTACTACTACTTGATATTATACTACTCATTCTTTGCTCTTTCTTCTGCTGTATACATGCAACAAAGGCTGATGTCTTCTAGGTGTCATATCAATGACACCTCTTACATCAGTGGATTGCAACACCTGATCAACAAGGGTGGTTATCAAAGTCACTTGGCTATGGTTTTTGACATTGAGTATAAAGTGTCTAACTAATTACTATTTCTCCTTGTACATCAGTCCCCAATAGTTCCCAAAGAAAAGTCCAGAACACTCCGCGTTGGAAAACTCTGCCACCTTGGCAAATTACTCTACCTTGTTATCACAAACACACCTTGATACCTACACTGACTACACACACACGAATTAACAACACAACACACCACAGCATCACCAATCCCCCAACACAAGACTAACAAGTAGCACAACACACCACCCATTCCCAAACACAACACACCCACACATGAATATGCAACAAATAAATTCTAGGGAGCAATCTCCTCGGGCCTCCTCTTATAAACATGTAAAATTGGAGGCTGCTCTCTTGGAACATAAACAGTCTTGAATCGGAAAACTCTCTCTAATGTGCATTGTTATCATTTTGTAAAGAGGGAACTGGCTATCTATATGCTTCTTATTAGTCATAGAAGCTACTTACTGACTTTCCTAAGAAGAAATAGAAACTTTTTTATTGGGAAGAGACATCTTTTGACTTGCTCTTTCTCTGTTGGAATAGTTGGCTTTGTGTACTTGAGCACCTTGGTTCCTGATAAATTTTATTATCAATCAAAGTTTTCCATTCATTAATAATGTAATAGGTGAATTCAAAATGAGAAAAGCTACAATTTGTAAAGTGGGTTTCCCACTTGGCAGTTGGGTTGCTGAGTTATTTTGCTCGAAGGATGGATTCACAGTCAACTAAAATAATTTTTTTCCTCAGTATTTGATTCTTCTGAAGACTTCAACTGATGGATATTCTTTCTTGGATAAGCAACTGATGGATATTCTGTCTATTTCAACATCATGTTTTCTGACATGAATACTATATCATGCATATAAAGTTTTCAAACCCTTGTGGATATCTTCTTTATTTTACCAGCTGTAAGCTACTGGCAATATCTTTCAATTGTTTCTTGTACAAGTGAAATGGTTAATAATGCAAGAGCTTGCTTTCTCTTTTCAGGGAAATGAAGATTTTATTATTGTTCATGATGCTCTGGATTATGGGGATTGCCGCTTGTCACTTGCAGTAAGTGCTTGCATATTCCTAAGAGCCACATTGTTGTGCTGATTTTGAAGAAAATAGTATTGACATATTCTTTTCTCTTTAGATACCAAAGTATGGAATTTTTGAGAATATAAACTCAATTAAGGAGCTTGCACAAATGCCTCAATGGACTGAAGAGAGACCTTTGAGAGTTGCCACTGGCTTCACTTATGTATGTTCTTTGCAATGGCATTTATGTAAATAGTTCTTACTCTCGTTTTGGCACAAAAACAACTAGAGCTAATTACTAGGCTTTCAGTTTTAGATTCCCACCCCCCTCCCTTCCCTTTTCCAATTTCTCAAAAAGTTTTTGTTGCGTTTATAGCTTGGTCCCAAGTTCATGAAAGATAATGGGTTGAAACATGTAACATTTTCAACTGCTGATGGAGCCTTGGAGGCTGCTCCTGCGGTAAGATTCTGACCTTCATAAATTATTTCTTGTAATGGTCTTATTTTAACTCAATAATCACATTCCTTCTGTGGCAAGATGAAAATTCTGTGTGTCATGAAAATGGAACCAATTGTGGGAGGATGCAGCACTTTTTGCGAAGCATTGCCAGCATTTAAAATCAACACGAGCAACTTTTTCCAGAGAATCGATAGCTAGCTTATTGAAGAAATTTATCTGATAGATAATATATGATTTCTCATATAAATAATTGCAGAAACCCTTTCAGAAATTCTGAAAATGACCTTTATCTGCTGATCAAGTGATCAGCATTACCTTTTGATTTGCAAGTAGTTCTATCATCATTCAATTTAAAATGATTCGTGGGACATGTGACCTTATTGTTGAAAGTTTTATTTGGAAAACCTGGAAATTACAAGGAAACATGGAAGGAAATTAGAACAATTAACACGCATCCAAAAAAATTAAAACAATTGACAACAGCTTCACCTATGTGACCTTGGAACACAGCACCGTCATATTAAAGCATTCCCACAGTGGGCTCAGATGAGTGCTGATTTGTTGGTCAGTAAAATCAGAGTCGAACATCTTGTGAGAGTACGATTAAGGAATTGACCAACTTGAATAAATATTTGTTCAATCAAGATGATCTTAAACCACAAATATAATTTTATTTTACTCTATGAAACGACTTGTGAAATAATTCAATATATGTTTTTGAATTCTTTTTTTCTTTATTTTTATTTTTTAATTTTTCACCTTCTCTCTGGATTGTGAGGTGACTTCCTTTTTTGTTGAGAGTAAAGAATTCATAGGTTTTCTCATACTCTCTGCTGTATTGCATTATGTTGCATCAGACAAATTGCCACTTGGAATTAGGTTTCTAGTAGAAATAGGTCAAAGGATGTGGACATATCACCTAGTTTTGGCTTGTGGCAAAGGGAGTTGCAAACAGTGAGTCATCCTTATACTTCGGATAAATATGAAAGAATAATTTAACTTTTTTTTGCGGTTGAATTAATGATGGTGTTACATGTGGTGAGAGTGACACGTGTATCATATCGTCTTCTTTTATTTTATTGCTTAACTTGTATGTTGTGTCATCATTTTATTGATTGTAATTAATGTTGTCATGTGAATAGTATGTCTGTAAATATTGTCTTATAGTGGTTGTGTTTGTTACTGTGGTCTGCTGGCCGTGTCTATTGTTGTTAATCTGCTGGTCATATAAGCGGATAGTGGGTTGTCAATCTGCAAGCCACGTAATGGAATAGTGGAGTCCTCTGATTTGTGTAGTGGCTTATGTATCAGTTACGTGTTGTGATGAAGGGTCAGTTGTGTTGTGCAATTAGGAGAAGTTTAGGAAGTGGTGCATACAGGGAGTGGAAATAGGAATGGGGCTTATCCTGTAACTGCTACCTTATATTATTTAAAGGAAGAAAATGAATGAAAGGAAATAGCCTATTTTCACAAATTAAAACACCAGAAAAATTTCAAAATTAATTCTGAAGAGATTATCGTGTTCTCTCCAACTAGTGCATTATTTTAATATTCACCATAGGTTGAAAATGAAAAAAGACCTCCAAATCTAATTTAATTGTGGATTCTCCTAAATATAACTCTAGTACTCGATCCTATAACAAATGGCTTTTCCTAGCTAAGTTAGCCTTCAATTACATGAACTGCTCTTGTGTATATCTATTCAGTGTTTTTAGGTGATCATATAATTAAGTATCACAGTCACCGTTTTTGATGTAGTCCGGGGTTCCTAGAATCAAGTCCAAAGTACAAAGAGGATTGCAAAAGGAAGAAGCAGGCAATTTTGAAGTTACAATGAGTTACACAGTCATGTATGCATCTGTGTACTTAGTTGTGTCGAGCAACATGACAAATTCCAAGAGAATCACAATCATGTACATGCAAGGAGCAATTGGTTGAAAGATACGCGCTCAAGAACACAACCGTATTGTGATTGTGCTCTTTTTACGACTCTTATTTTTATCTTCTTTTTTTTTTTTTTGTTTGCCATTTGATAGGCTACCATATTTATGACTTTGTCATTCTATTAGAGTTAGTATTTAAGTGTTATATTGCCATTCTTTTAGTTAGTTACTCATTGTTTGACATTATTATTTTCTTTTAAGTTTGTGAACCTTATCATTTATATTGAGAGATCTTGTGAACTCTTTGATTGTGTTTATAATTAGACTGGTTCGTAGGCATTGTTGGTCTCTCTAATTATACCTTTATTGATTTATATTTCTACAAATAGTATCAAAATAGGATTCAATACCCTTAGTATTAATAATTGATTATATTTTATTTATCTTCTTTTAACTCCTATGAAAACCCAAAAAGACAAACTTTAGAATATTGTGCTACATATGATTGTGCTTAGATTCTATTCTAGGATCTAGCCAGATCATTATTTGGTATTAGAGCCAGATCATTATTTGGTATTAGAGCTATGATTTACATACTTTGTGGTACATCTCATAAACTCAATTTATTTGAAAGATCTTGGTGAACTAAGATTAAAATTTGTAGATTGAATGGGATGTGATAAAGATATATATATTAGTACAGAGGATGATAAAAGCAAGGGGGAAATAACGAATCTTATTTCCAAGAAATTAAGAAAGAAAGTTTGTTAAATTTAGCTGGTAAATTAACTGCTAAGAATAATAAACAATTGGAGGAGCTGCTTTTGAATGCTCCCAAAAGAGTCGGTAAGAGAGATGGTAGAGACGATATATACTCTTAGACCAATAAAATCGTTGAATGGATATTATGATTGCTTGTCTAGAAACTTTAGCGACACAATATGAAGATTGCATAGAGGTCTTGATTACTCAATAAGGTAGTTATCTAGATACGTTGATTGCACAATAGAATACCCATAGGAATAATTTGATTGCTCAACTATGTATTGATATAAGAAATTTGATTGAGACAGGTAGAGTAGGTGTTTAGGTGTCGAGTAATGTACACAAAGGTGCAGGTGTACAGAATGTTGTGCAAATATAGGTCTAGTTAACATTGACAATAATGCTAAGAGAGGATTAGATAGATATGGAGTGCTTAAGAGGAATGTAGCCTTGAGAATTTAAAGAGACGAGGCAAAATTGAGACTTAAATACATCAAGTTTTGACCGTAAATTTAATGGTTAGGGAATTGCAAATGATTATATTAATTAGGAGTACCAGGTTAAGAAACTATTTGAACGTTATAAGTATGGTGAGGAGATGAAGGTGAGATTAGTGGTACTCAGAATTTATTGGATATACTGTTATATGGTAGAGGAATTTGATTGTCCAAAGAGGAGTAGAGAAGCTTATATTAACTCGTGGCAAGAAATGAAGCAGGTGATGTATAGGAGGTTTGTACTAGAACACCATAAGTTGGATCTATATATGAAGCTGCATAACATTAAATAGGGCAATATGAGTGTCGAGGAATATGTGAAAAAGTACAGACTATTGATGATTAGGTGCGAGGTATTTGAGTCTTGTGAGCAGGGTATTGCAAGAATCTTGATAGGATTGAGGCTTGAGATTCATGACATTATTGAGCTCTTCAAATTCTATGGCTCTAGATGATGCAATTAGGCTGGCAACTAAAGTTGAGAGGCAAAGGTATAGATGAGTTCTTGTGAATTAGGAAACATCTAAATGTAATTTTGAAAAATGTCTTTCTTGAAGATGATTAAGGTGTAGTGGATGAGAAGGTGATTGAGAAGTTTGAGTCTAAGCATGTGGATAGAAACAAGGAGAAATGGGAATATGCTGGTGATGCTAATTAGAAGACCAAAAGTTCAAAAAGTTCCCAATTATGACCTAAATAGGTTAAATATGTTAAGGGTATGGACATCTTGCAGCTTAATGTCCTAACGGTAGGGTTGTGGTTATTAGGGGCGATGAAATAATTTATGAAGATATTGGAGTTTTCAAGGATGCTAAAGAGAGATTAGCACAATTTAATATTGAGAAGGATGGACTTGATGGGGATACTAAAAGGAGAGACATTGCCACTATGTTAGCACAGCGGCAATGAGCAAGTGCTGAATAGTCTAGAAGAATTATGTAAAGGGAAATTTTATTTTATGCCTAATAAACAATGAAGGGTAAGCTATGTTCTTTAATATTGGATGAAGTTATGCAAATCTAATTTTTGCCATTTTTGTTCATCTCCTTGGATCGAGAAACGAGTAGCTTCTAAGATCATATGACTTACATTGGCATTGATATAAAGGAGTAATACAATTGAACAAGTGGGTTAGGGTACCAATTGTTATAAAAGAGTATACTAATGAGATAACTTGCGATGTGGCACCTATGGATGCAATAGACATATTCTTTGAGAGGCCATGGCAATTTGATAGGCGGATCATATTTGATGGATTCCAAAACTCATAAACTCTTAAGAAGGATGGGAAGAAGATTATTTTGACGCCCATGAGTCTGACCAAAGTGAAGAAGATCTGAGCTGCCAAAGAAAGTCTTGAATCCAGCCAAAAAAGCTTGTTTGGAAGAAAGTGATTCCCTAAAGTGTAAAGGAGAAAATTTTTAGATTTAAGGGTGACTTCTTTCAAACAAAAGAGGAATGATGCGATCCGAGGTCCTTGAATCAAGTCCGGAGTACAAGGAGGATTGCGAGAGGAAAACGTACGTAGTTCTAGAGTTACGGTGAGTTACATGACCACATATACACCCATGTACTTAGCCATGTTGAGCAACACGATCAATTCCAAGAGAATTACGACCGTTTACATGCAGGGAGGAATTGGTTTAGAGATACACTCAAGCTCAAGAGCATGGTTGTGTTCTTGAGCCTGTTCATTTGACAGACTTTTATTTATCTTATTTTGTTGGCCAATTGATAGGTTACCTTATTTATGACCTCACCATTCTATTAAGGTTGGTATTTAAGTGTTATCTTGTCATTCTTTTAGCTAGCCATTGTTTGACATTGTTACTTTCCTCTAAGATTGTGAACCTTCTTGTCCATATTAAGAGATCTTGTGATCTTGTAAACTCTTTGATTGTGTTTATATTAGATTGGTTTGTGAGCATTATTGGCCTCTCTAGTTATATCTTTATTAATTTCTGTTTTCTTGAGTAGTATCAAAACAAGATTCAATACCCGCAGTTCAATTATCAATTGATAATTGATGATATACTTTCTATTTTCTGTTAACTCATATAACAACTCAGAATGACATAAATTTTAGATCGTTGCTCTCCATTTGATTGTGCTCGGATTCCATTCTAGGATCTGGGCACATCACTTTTTCCACCACTTCTGTTTGTATCTCCTCTAGTGTGATAAGAGATTGATGCATACTTTTCTCTTGAAACAACTCAGAAAGCCATGTATGCTGGCAGCCATGGCATCTAGAATTGGCACTAACACTGTTGTGAATGCTCGCCTCTCTTTCTTTAAGTGCCAGGCTGTGGCATTGGCCTATATGAAAAGAGAGTTTAAGGATCTCCTATTAGGCATCCTACAGAGAGCTTGTAAATAACTGCTAAATGTTTGTGTTATTCACTCTAATTACTTTTGATTATAGTGATATTCGTTTCTTTCTGTGCAGAATTTATTTATTCATTTATTTTTTTCATTGTGTTTACTACATGACTACTAAATTGTATTCATGGTTAATCTAGATGGGGATTGCTGATGCTATTTTGGACCTTGTGAGTAGTGGAACAACTTTGAGGGAAAACAACTTGAAAGAGATCGATGGTGGAACTGTGTTGGAAAGCCAGGTATGCTGGAATTTAGGAGATTGCCTTTATCTTCTAGGAGCTTCTGTGTTGTTCATCTCTCTTGGAGCTGAATGTTCTTCAGGCTGTTTTTGTTGCAAGCAGGAAAGCACTAGTCCAGAGAAAAGGTGTCCTGGACATAACTCATGAGATTTTGGAAAGATTGGAGGCACATCTGAGGGCAGTTGGTCAGTTCATGGTATGGACTATCAAATTTATCAGCCTGCTTATTTATTTATTTATTTATTTTTACCTCACAAATACATCTTTTTTCTCCCTCTCCATTTCTTTTCCTTCTGCTGAGGTGGAAAGTATCTTTACGTCTGTGAAAGGTCGTTGCTAATATGAGAGGAAATGGTGCGGAGGAAGTGGCTAAAAGAGTGCTTAGTCAACCATCTCTTACAGGGTTACAGGTGCGGTCAATTTGTGAGTCTTCACTTTTATTTTCCTGCAATTAGTCGTCTAGTTGAATGTACTGGAAAGTAGGTTTAACTTCCTTGATGTTTGTCAGATTCCATACCTCAAGTCTTTTTGCCTTTCTGGTTGGTTATTGCAAATAGGGACCAACAATCAGTCCAGTTTTCTGCAAACGTGAAGGAGGTGTTGCTGCAGATTACTATGCAATAGTCATTTGTGTTCCGAAGAAGGCACTCTACGAATCTGTGCAACAATTGAGAGCTGTAAGTTGTATTATGATAATCTATTCTATAGCCAACTTTGGGCATTTCATTGCTCTGTGTGATTAAGCTTACAAGGACGCTTGCTAGTTTGATTATTATTTTCTTTAGGCCTTTCTCTCTTTCTGCTAATTGAACTATGCAATTCAGATTGGAGGAAGTGGGGTTCTAGTTTCGCCACTCACCTACATTTTTGACGAAGATACCCCGAGATGGCGTGACCTTCTGTCAAAACTGGGACTTCAGTTACCGCCAGAAGTCTTAGGTACATGCCTGGACAGCTCTTAGATGTCAGTGCAGTGATACGGGAGTTGAAAAGAGTTTAAAAGGGAATCCGGTGATTTGGCGTCTCTAATGAATTATTCCACCATTGTGCCCCTTATTCCTTAAGTTAAAAAAAAGGATTGGTTTGGATTTTTGGAATTTTTTTGGTTTAGACGTTGTGAAATGTAACTTCTACTTCTTTTACAGCTTTAGGATAATATTTATTGCGAGAGTATTGTATTTACTGGGCAGTTGATGATTAGGTATATTAGAAAGTCAGGGTGGTTACTGTAACTTTCAATCTTATGCGCTCATATAAAAATAAAGATTTTTCCCCGGGGAAAGGGGAAGGGGGGGGGGGGGGGG
>JAMXBB010000012.1:90404107-90431355 GCA_024138015.1 Lumnitzera littorea
AACCGATCTGCTGCTTCAACGGGTAGGGGGTGGGTTGGGGTGGTGTGGTGTGGGGCGGGGTGGGGCTAAGCCTATTATTTTTGAGGGGTCTGGCAGAACATCATCTTCCTTTTTTCTTGTGGGGCAAGTTTCTTCGTATTTTTCTCCACTGAAGGGAAAATTTAAGGTGGTATTTAGCAAGTTATCCCCTTTTCCCCCCATTTTTGAGCAGATGATACATACTCATTGCAGCACGGTTCTGTTTATCTTTTAATTGAAGTAATTTGAATTTTTTATTGACTGTCAGTTTAGAAATTCCTTCGAAAATCATTGACTTTCAGTTTCAATTTCAGTTCGTGGCTCGAAAATTGAAAGTGTCGCTTTTCCAATTGAAAGGAAAAAGGATCCATGCTTGTGCGGTCAAGAAGTGTCATATCGATTGATATCTAAAAAATTCCAGCAACATTGTATATTATTAAGCTAAAAAGATTATTAAAAAAAAAAAAGATATCTAAAAATGAATTAGAACATAGAAAATATCCAAAGATCAAAAAAAATATATATATATCTGAGAACAAATTCGAATATAGAAAATATCCAACACTAATCTATATTATGAAGCAAAAGGTTGCTATTTTATTCCATATGTTTTATAATATAACAAAAAGCCTAACAATGCTAGAACTCAAGTTCAAATAATTATTATAATTTTTTAAAAAATAATCAAATAAATGCATTTTTTTATTATAATGTTGATATTTTTGTGTTTTTACATATATAAAAGAGAGAATATGCAAAGATCACCTAAGGCTTTGATTCATAACCAAATAACAAAAAGGTTATTATATCGAGCCTAACCTAACACAAGTGAGAACCGTTGATAATTAGTTTTCGTTCACTCGGCTTGACAGGTGTTAACTTTGCTAACTTGTTCATTCGGCTGTCAATAAGTTGAGTAATCTACATTCTTGGTATTCTGCTAAGTAATTGACACTTGGCATTCCATCGAGTAATACAAATTCACTCTTGATTTAAATTCAAGTTCCTAGTGCGAATAGTTATTATAAATATGGTTATATTATATAACTATTTACTCTTCTTACATTTCAAGAAAGGTGTTTAATTAAGAAATTTTTATGTGTTTCGACAGTTATTTTGATAACTACTTCTTTAAATATAATAATCTCCTATAAATACGAGAAAGAAACTCTGTAAGAGGCATTCAATAACTATTAACCTCTTTATTTTACTTTTCTCATTCTTACTTGCTAACTTAAACATCGGACTGATTATATCGGACTGATCCTGGTACTGAGCATTTTTCTTATCTTTACAAGATATGTCCAACCTCCAAAATACACCAATAATATTTGGCACCGTTTGTTTTTCCTTAAATATACCCACATGGCTAAAACTAGAATGATAAAAAATATAGGTTTTAGCACTTCCTCCCAATGCCATGAAAGAGGGAATCGCATACTAATGAACAACGACTAATTAGACTCGAGCAACTATACCTCGATTTGGTCAAGGAAAACTCAAAGTTAAACAAAAAACATAAATAGATCCTTAACCTCTTTCACAATAGCATTCATCTAAATAAGAACCAAGAGCATGGTGATCACGTTATTGATAATAGCGATGGTTTAATTTATTCACCGGAGTTATCGAAAAAGTAGGCCGAAGTCACGATAGGACCCTCAGCTCCTACTTTAAAAAAGAATGACAAAGGTAACTAATCACAATAAGTGCATCAAGCGAAACCCTCGCATGTCAACACCCCTGCTACAATAAGCAAACAATTCCAAATCAAGAAGAGTTCCTTTGTTCTAAAGATTTTGAAGGAAGTGATCCATTAGCACATCAAGCTGGCACAGTTTGAAACTTATGACGGAACAAAGGAGCTTGAAGACCACCTAGAGTATTATTGTATGTTGGCCAAGTTGCATGGTTTGAGTGATGTAGTAGCCCATCAAGCTTTTCCCTTAACTTTGAGGAATGCAACCAACACATGATTCAAACACTTAAAACCAAACACCATTTCTTATTTCAATGAATTAGCAAAAGTGTTTCTTCAACACTTCCTTACAAGCAAACTTTCTATTAAGGATTCCTTAATCCTTAATACAATTAAACAAAGTTTAGATGAGTCAATCAGAGACTACCTGACCAGGTTCATAGCCGAGATGGTTCAAATCCTAGAATTGGATATAAGTATGGCTCTCAATGTTGTAATTGATGTAGTTAAGCCTCATGGATACTTTTTCAAGTCTCTCGAAAAGTACAAGCTAAAAACTTTCACTAAGTTCAAGGCTAAAGCCACCTTAAACATCCGTTAAGAGGATAAAATAAAAGCTCGATGAAAGGCCAATTGGAACAGAGGAGATAGAAAAAATGACAAAAGAAAAAGTACGATGGATAGACTTAGCTTAGATGATGATCAAAGTTCAAATGTCAAGAGAAAGAGACTAAGGATTCCGACATTTTCATCCTATACACCTGTTAATTGTCCAATTTCGGACATATTGATGGAAGTATGTAAGCATAGATGTATTCTACAGTGACTAGAAAGAATGAGTGAAAATCCCTCAAGGAGAAATTCCAATAAGTACTTTAACTTCCATCGTGACAATGGTTACAACACAGATGAGTACATACGGCTTAAGAGTGCGATTGAAGATGCGATTCAAAGTGGGCATTTGCAAAAATTCCTAGTACATGACAATGAAAATATCAAGAGACTGTCCTAAAGGAGACATGAAGAACAAGAGAATGACATTCAGCTAACTATGGTCAGTAGAGATGCAAAGGATGCGAATCCTAACAAAGCACCTAATAGAGTGATCAACACCATTGTCGATGGACCTACTATAGGCCAATTAAGCTCTTTAAGCTTGACCAATGCCAAAAATTATGTCTGCAACATCCAAGGCAAGAGGGTTAGGATCGAAAACACAATTTCTTTCACGAAAGATGACTTTTAGGGCATCCAACGACCGCATGATGATGCACCAGTTATCAATACAAGAGTCGCCAACTTTAAAGTCAAGAAGATTCCTGTTGACACAAGAAGTTTAGCCGATATTATTTTTCAACATGCATTCAACTAGATGAGACCTAAGATCAAAGCACAACTAAGATCTTATAAGTATGATCTATATACATTCAACAACCAACTAATCTAAGTAACCGGAGTAATTTCTTTGCTAACACGGATCGGCAATGATGAGCATGTTGTAGAGGATAAAGTGGACTTTCTCATCGTCAAATGTTGGTCTCTATACAACATGATAATCGGATAGTCGTATCAACATCTATTTGGCATTGTTCCTTCAATTACACATCTTAAAGCCAAGTTCCCTACTCCCATGAGAGTTGGCATGTGTATAGGGGATTACCAATTGGTAAGGTACTTATATATGAGGGCCTTAAGACGAAAAGAGGTATTTCGGGTGAAAACCTATTCGGAAGGCAAGTCGGTCACTATAAAGAATGTATAGAGTGATACTGAGGAAATTTCTTTAAGAGATGACCCTAGGAAAACAATGAGGATAAGGAAACCCTTGTCAACAGATATACGGCAAAGTTTAATTAACTTCTTGCAATCCAACGCTGACATATTTGCATGGTCCCCTTTAAACATGCCAAGTATCTCAAGAGAAGTTATAGTATATAAGCTCCAAATTGATCTAAGTTTAAAGGTGGTCCAACAAAAAAAAAAAAAAAAAGACATTTTGCACTAGAGAGACAAGTAGCAATAGAGGAAGAAGTCTAGAAGTTATTGAAGGAAAAATTTATCCGGAAAGAGCCTTATCCAACTTAGCTAGCCAATTGTGTGCTAGTCAAGAAGTCTAACAATAAGTGGTGAATGTGCATAGACTTCACGGATCTCAATAAAGCTCATCTCAAGGATTGTTTCCCATTACCGAAAATTAATTAGATGGTAGATGCAATCGCTGGATACACGTTACTTTCTTTTATGGGTGCTTTCTCTGGTTACAACCAAATCAAGATGGATAAAGAGGATGAAATCCATACATCTTTTATTACTAATTTTGGAATGCACAATTACACGGTAATGCCTTTTGGGTTGAAAAATGCCGGTGCAACCTATTAGAGACTTATTACCAAAATGTTCAAACCTTAGATTCACAGAAATGTCGAAGTATATGTTGACAAGATGATTGTGAAGAGTGTGAAGGAGGATTAGCATCTTGCTGACCTTGAAGAGACATTTGCTACATTAAGAAGATATAGCATGAAACTCAACCCATCAAAATACGTCTTTGGCACAACATAAAGAAATTTTTTAGGATACATGGTTACTCGATGTGGCATTAAGGCTAACCCAAGAAAAATTAAGGTGATAAGGAACATGAAATCCCCTCGCACGGTTAAGGAAGTGTAGGAACTCACTAATCAAATAGCCGCCCTCAATAGATTGGTGTCATAAAGTGCAGATAGATGCGCGGAATTCTTGAAAATCTTAAAGAATCCAAAAGAATTCAAATGGTTCGACGATTGCAAGAAAGCTTTCAATGATCTCAAAGAATTCCTTGCATTACCACCAATACTCTCGACACCTATTTTAGGAGAGAATTGGTATTTATATCTATCTATCGGCTGCTAAGCTCTTTCTTCTATATTGGTCCGAATTGATGACAAAGAGCATCAACCTGTTTATTATATGAGTCATGTTTTGTAAGGGCCAGAGCTTCGGTATATGAAAATTGAAAATTTTGTTTTAGTGGTGGTTCTCTTGACAAGGAAGTTGAAGCTGTATTTTGAGGCTCACCAGATCATTGTACTCACTGATCAGCCGTTGCAGCAAGCATTGCAACAACTTGACTCATTTGAGAGGATAATGAAATATGCCCTAAAGCTAAGTGTCCATGGTGTATAATACAAACTTAGAACAGCACTGAAGGCTCAAGTGTTGGAAAATTTTGTAGATGAATTCCTTGGTGAGGAAGATTGTATGCAAGTTGCTGAGAAACATATCTAATTCCTTTATGTAGACGGTTCTTTGACAAGAGAAGAAAGTGGTGCATGCCTTATTTATTAAGGCCCCCACAATGTTAAAGTTCATTATGCTTTAAAATTCGAATTCCCAACCAGCAACAATGAAGTAGAGTATGAAGCTTTAATTGTTAAACTAAAACTAGCTAAAGAGATTGGCACCAAAAAACTTGAAGTGTTCTTTGATTCACAATTAGTGGTGAATCATGTCATGGGAAGTTACGCGGCAAGGGAAGAAAAGATGAGTAAGTACCTATTAGTAGTATGAATGCTCGCAAAAAATTTTCAATCTTTCTCCATCTACAAAATTCTGAGAAGCAAAAATATTGCTACCAACAAGTTGTCAAAATTAGCCAATATGGTATTCCCTGAACTAAGTGATAAACTTTTCGTCGAATTTCTTCCACAGAAAACTTTATCCACTCTTTCGCAGAGCTATGAGTTGGCTCCTTGCCTAAGAGAAGAATCTTGGATGGATCTTCTAATGGATTATTTGAGAGACAGTACTCTCCTTGATGGTTGTCACGCCCCGAAGCGGCAGAGTCGTAACAGCCCCCGCCGTATAAACCATCCTAAGATAGAAGTTGGCCTTACAACCACTATCTTAGACCTGATCTACACAAGGCATCCACGACTAACCCGCTTTGAAGTAGACAATTTGTAATTTAAACAAATCATTTACCTAATAAAGTGAGGAAATATATATAATCACTATAATTCAGTTACTGCAGTTAAAGTTTTCAATATTCCTCTATAATATATCTCCTAGTTATTACATCATTCGGAAATGAAAAATAATTCTAAAGTAAAAACTTAGACCTTAAAATATGTGTTTATTCTTCGATGTTTTTCCTCACTCCCCAGGATCCAGCAGTTGCTAGCTTCTGAGTAATTGGTTGCCGCTTCTTAGCCAGCACCTGCACGACGTCTATAGGGATGTGAGCAACCACAGCTCAGTAAGTAGGGACGAAGGACTTAAAACTATACCATACACACAACAAGGTTTTCAATCACTTATTAGATGCAGTGCATGTGCAAGCAAATGCCATCGCACGACGTTATCCGGCCCGTCGTGAGATTAGAGAAATTGCGCCCGCTCTAATCCGAGTTGAGGAGTTGCCGTTAATGCAACAGCTCACGACCAAACCCAGGCTTGTGTAATGGAGACCTTGCTCCTCCCGCGACTACCTTCGAACCACTGCGTTCACCCTCGCCGCGACCTCCTCTCTTGTCACTTAGTTCGACTGAGGATGAAGAAGGGACCATTTTGCAATCCTGCGCTATCCCTTCCGAAGGGGTCGGTATTTGGCCGGAGAGTCCTAAATCCCCTAACGGGTTACCATGCATGTTCGATTATGATTACTGGTCGTATATTTGATTAAGTCCAATTTAGGGTGATCAATCATTACATACAATTCATACAACATGTGTCAAAGCAACAAACAGAATCATCGCATCACCCATAATCAAGCACATGCACACATTCAACTATCTAACAAGCACAACCAAGCATAATCTTAAGCCTCCAAAAATACAGCAACGTATTAATCCCAACTTACCTCGATTCCTCGCTCGCTCACTCGAGGTCCGATTTGCTCAGGCCATCGCCGGTTATCCCTATAACACGAACGTAGTTTCAGCTTTTCATGTAAATATTATAGGTTCGTTTTATCCTACAACGCTTATTGTTAGGTTTTGTTTAAGGTTTAATATGCCTAATTATCTAGGTATTAAGTCTTTTATAATTATTCTAGGTTTGGGGTTAGGTTCAGGTTCGGTTTTCGCATCGATTTCTGAACCAGGTTTTTAGTTCGATTTTTAAGTAATGTTTTAGATTCCAACCCTAAAAATCCGTTTCAACCTATAATGTGAAATTAATCACATTACTTCCCGATCTCCTATATACCATTATTACCCCTAGTCAGTATTTTATTCCATCCGGTACACTTAAATCCCTATTTGTGTACCGAATTTACTCCTAATGTAAGAAATTTTTACATTTTTCATATAATTACATAAATTCAAGTTTCTTATCAGATTTATTATATATCCCTATTATTTATATAATATCAATTTTTATCCTAATATTTTCTATTTATTATATTTTCAAAAATTACACATTATGCATTATTACATATTATGCACATAATGCATTTCTAATATTTCTATTACCCTAATTACCATCTCTAACATAAATTATCACTTCAAAATGTCTAAATTCATCCTAGATCAGGTTTTACACCTAATTATTCTAATTTACAAAATTAACTCATAATTTACTATGTTTTTCTATTACTAATTTACTACATAATTAACCTAATAATTACATCTAACACCCTAAATGCTATAAGTATCATACTCCATCAGATCTTAACATCCTAAAACATGTAATTATTCACTAAATCAGAAATTAATCATTTAATTACATAATTAACCATAAATTACCCATTTTATGCCTCTTTTTAGAGCCTAAAAATTATCTAAAAATTTCGAAAATTAATTTTTGAAAAAGGGCTTCATAGCACTGTTCTATGTCACATGAGCATCCTACAGAAAAATTTTGAGCCCCAAACTACATCCCTAAGCCTATTTAATTTCCGGTTTAATCATGCTCGGTTTTGAAAAATTTGTTAAGGACCCTATATTTCCAGAAATAATTAAACTAAATCAACATTTTTCCCTAAATCTACATACAATAAAACCTCAGAATAACAAGTTTCATAATTTTCTGGGCAAAATAACTAATTTTACAAAATTATACAAAAATCGGGCTGGAATTTGGACTCACCGGTTCAGGTGGCTCCGGCCACTGCGGGCTGCCGTGGCCTTGTCGGGCGGCCTGGGCGCTGCCACCACCGTGTGGTGGTGGTGGCCGTCCACTCCCAACTCCTCGTTTGGTGTAGGTTCCCTTTAAAACCCCTAACTGCACAGTTTTTCTTATTTTTTTTTATTTTCTGAATTTTCTCTCGAATTTCCAACTCTCTCTAATTTTCTCTGATTTGTATCTGTCCAAATGAGCTTCTGAATTTTTCTTGCTATTTATAGACGATTTTTGTAATTATTATGCATTAATTTGACAAGATTTTGTCCAATTTCCTTGATTTTTGGCTTTTAAGTTGTTCAATTTTTATTGGTCAATTTTTCTTTTTCTGACCACGACCTGATCTTGCATCGGCTTATCCTCTTCTGATTTTTTTATAATTATTTTATATTTTTCTTTAATTATTTACTTAATTTTCGGCCAATTTTAGTAATTACGCGTATTTTTATCTACACGTAAATACATGTAGGGTACACGTGAACATTCCTAAATATTATTTTGGTCATTCTAAAATTTTTAGTATACATATAATCTATCTCTACTAATTTATTAGTTATTATATTACACTTTTTTCCTTTTTGGTAATTAGCAGTTATTATGCTTAAAATTTGAAAATTTTATAGTCTCTTATTTTACTACTTATTTTCTTAAATTTAAGTTTACAGGGTCATTTTTATTGGTATCTTGTTAAATAATTTATAATTTGGGTTTGATCGGATCTTTTAACCGATCGCCCTAAACCTTGAGTTCTAAGTTCAATCCTACGGTTACTTGGTTGAACTTTGGGGCTTACAATGGTAAGAAAGGAGTATGAAGATTGGCTTACTAAGCCATGAATTACATGCTGATTGATGGTCAGCTGTACAAACGAGGCATATGACAACTCTATCTTCAATGCCTTCCTCCGAAAGATGACCAGAGGGTGTTATCCAAGCTATATGGTGGTGTATGTAGAAACCACGTAAAAGCACAGATATTGTATGTTCGAGCACTACGACTCAGCTATTATTAGCCAACCATGAGAGAAGATGCGAATGAAGTTATTCGGCACTGTCTTCAGTGCCAAAAGCATGATTCGCCGAGTCATGCGCCTGCAACTGAGTTATGTAACCTAACCAGCCCTTGGCCCTTCGCTTAGTAGGGGCTAGACATTCTTGAACCCTTTCCGAAGTCTACCACCCAACGACAATTCGTCATTGTTGTCATGGATTACTTAACTATATAGGTAAAGGCCGAGGCAGTGGCAAAGATCACTGAGTAGTAGAAAGTGGAAGCGTTCGTTTTCAGTTCTATCATATTAGTGTTCCTTACATGATAGTCGTAGATAATGGCCCACAATTTGACAACAATAAGTTCTAGACATTTTGCGAGAAGTACGACATTTATCTTAACTATACATTTATAGCTCACCCCCAAACGAATGGACAAGTTGAAACCGTAAACAAGATCATTTTGCACGGCCTAAGAAGGAAAGTAGATCAAGTTAGAGGGAAATAGGTTGATGAACTACCAAATGTCTTATGGGAATACCAAACCACCTATAGAACTGTGACTGGGGAGGCATCCTTCAGGTTAACATACAGTACAAAAGGCATATTGCCAATTGATTTAGATTTGCCTAATCTGCGGATATAGAACTTTGATGTTATGGTTAATCAAGTTGGATTAATGGCGAATTTGGAGACCATTAATGAAATCAAAGATATTGCAAGAGCTAAGGTTGCATCATACCAGCATAGAGCGATAATGTATTACAATCAAAAAGTGAAGCATAAGGTTTTTCAACCTGGAGATCTATTTTGCTGAAAGACGAAAGCTATTGGCATACGAATGAGTCATGGTAAGCTTAGCGTGAATTAGGAGGATCCTATTAGAAAGGTTAGATGGATGTATCATCACTCGAGCATGGAATGTCAAGAATTTGAAATTATATTTCAATTGATTAGTTAGATGATGTTCATCTCCACTTGTTTGTAAGGTGACAACCTACTTACTTGTAAGACTGCAATACTTTTTTATGGAAATTATGTTTCAAGCCATAATGTTTCTTGTTTTTATGATTGCTGAGTTAATGAGTTCTAGACTGTACAGCAAACGAACTAAACTAAGTTCTAGCCTATCACGATTAACGAATTGCATAAATTAATCTAATAGCTGAGCAATGCGGTTAGTCCACACTTCAAATGGCTAATGGATAAGAAATAAATTAATCTTACAGCCAAATTGAGCATGTAAAATAAAACATGCTAGGAAACAATTAAGTGTGTGAAATAAAACATGTCGAGAAATACTTAGCGTGCAATATAAAACATGCTAATGAATAAGAACATGTGAAATAAAATACCTACATCATACATGCCAGAAAAGCATAGTGCGTGAAAGAAAACATACTCGAAGCAGTTAATATGAAAGATACTTTTCATTCAATAAAGTATTGATTATAAACACTTAGCTTAGTAGAGAAAGCAATGAGCAAAGAATACAAAGAAAATCCTAAGACTTATCCTCAGAGTCAACAGAAGTAATTTTTGGATCAGAGGCTAGGGCTTTCTCCAAGTAAGTTTCTTTCTCAGCATCTAAGGTCTCAAAGCCAATAGATTTCTCTTTCCACTCATAAGGGATTAATTTTGATAAACCTCTGTCTTCCCTTGGATCCTTGACATAAGCTTCATTATCACCCTTATTAGCAATCTCGACACCTGCCTCATTGTCATCATCTTCGTCGGCACTGCTGACTTTATCGTTGACATTAGCAAAGTTATGGCAGGATTAGGTTGAAGCTTCAGGATCCCCTCTCTTGCCGCTTAGACTCCCTCCAACAACTTCTTTCATAGAAGTCTCTCGTACTGCCAACTATGAGTGACTATATTGAGAGCCTCTTCTACTGTTGGTCCTCTCCTCATAGTCTCCTCCAATTTGGCAATACAGCTTTGCAAGTTCACATTGTTGGTCTCTAACTTTTTGATTTGCATTCTAAGCTTATCTTCCTCATCGCTCATCGTGCAAAGAGTTCGGCTCAACCCCCAACACTCTTCCTTCTTCTTCTACAGCTCCTCCTTTAGGCCTTCAGACTCATTATACTGCTCTTCTATTTTGGCCTTCAAGCTCGAGACTTCATCGTTAGTAAGGGTATGTGCTAACTTTTCGACAGTAAGATCTTCTTTAAGCTTTATCGCCTCCATCTTGACCCTTATCCTTACATTCTTGGTAGTAGCAGTTTGGGCTTTAGATGCATTATATGCATCCCCAATTTTTTGCAACAATTTCATTTAATATGATGAGTACCGAAAATAACTCGACATAATACATGAAGACTACTATGGATCTTACCTTCTTAGTTTGCTTATTAGCCTCATCCAAAGCCATTAGAATGTAGCTGCTCATTTGAAAAAGAAAAGGAATATTAGCAATTGAGTAAATACAACAGTTAAAAAGATGGATATAGACACTCACATCATATAACTTAGTCGCGATATGGGTCTTATTGTAACCACTAACCCTGTCAACATCTTTCTTGGCAATCTCTTTGTCATTTGAAAGAATAATTCCTTCCATCAAAGCCAAAGATTTTATCCTGTCACCTAGGGCCGAGTTGGCATCCAAAACGTTTTGGCTCCAACGCGGGATGAAGTACTTGTCGACCTCTTTGTTAGGGACAAATTCGGAGCTGCTGATGCCAAGAGCTTTGGATCGCATTGCCACCTTAGTCCTCTCGTCCAAACCCTTAGACCTTTTAGCAGGTGGTTAGCCAACCAGTTCCTGCCCTAATCTCTTATCAGCACTAAGTGCTGCCTCTAGCACCAACAACAACCCTTCGACAGCAGTGGCATCCTCGACCTCAGTATGGGGTTAGGTCTCTTGACTAACCTTTTTCGACTCAACAATAGGTTAAATACTTTCAACCGGAGGCTCGCTAAAATGAGCGACCTCGGCTGACATTGTCTTTTCACCCTCCTTCTGCCTCTTGGCCGATTGGGGGGTTTTCTTTTATGCTACCACCTACTTTGCTATGTCCTCCTTTGCCGTTTTCTTCACGACAGTAGGCTAAGTGGTAGTTGCTGTACTGGCAGCCCTCTTATCAACTTTTGATTTCTTAGCTTTGGCTTAAGCCAACAGCTTAGTAGGATTGACCTCACCAGCACCTATATCTACAACATGAGCAAACACATTAAAATTAATGTAGGGGAAAAGAAAAACTTACACTCTCTGTGCTGAGTAAAGCTCAAAAGCAATAATTCTCTCCCTAAGTCGCGAGAACGACTTTCCTCTTGTGGCTATACTCAACATAGTAGTAACTCATTAGTATACCTTCTTTTTTAGATAAGATTGGGTCTCCACTTTTATAATATCGTATAATTCTCTTGGTATCCTAGAAGAACATTTTTTTTTTCCTCCTTTCTTCAATTTTCTTCGCTGCTATTGTATCATTTGGCATTAGATTTATATCCTTAGTGCAGATTGGCTCAATGCATTGAGTTTAGAAGTCCAGCTCCTCATCAGACACTATCGACACAAATTTATGATGTCACTTATGGATCTTGGACTCTAACCCATCCATAAACTTACACCTATGCCTTGCAACAGTAAAGTACCACCCGTCAAGCTACCTCCTAATCATAAAGAAAAATTGAAACATTTGAGGTGTAGCCTTAACTTTGACTTCTTCACAAACTATCTCAAAAGTTGCTAGAAGCCGGTATGTGTTGGGTGAGAACATACTTAGCGTAACTCTAAAGTAGTTGAAGATGCCATTCACAAAAGCCGAGAAAGAGAAGTGTAACCTAAAATCTAAATATTTTAGGTATATATGGAATTCGCGCTCCCTTAAGAAACATACCTTCTCCTCTTCTCTTAACCTCCTTAGATTCTATGTTCTAAGAAGATTTTGTTAGTACTAGTTGTATTTCATGACAAGAACTCTATTAGCAGAACTAGTAATTCCATCTAAAGAGTCGCGGAAGTAAGCTATGTTGTTATACAGATATCTCGCTGAGGATCTCCCTTCTTTGTGCTTGGGATAATTATCCACAGCAAGAGTGTTTATCCGAGTAGGTTTATCTCATCTTTCTTCAATACTATCGGCTGAGCTACCAAAAGAACATGCCGCCTAGCTCCTTATTTGGAGGGGGTAAGGGGGGAGAAGTGGTCTCAGTTTCCATCACTTCGGAATCGGAGAGGACAAGTTGAGAACTACGTTGCAAACCATACCTAAATGATTATGAGAAATGATATCACAGAAGTTGAAGATTGTTAGAGTAAACATGAGAAAGTAATTGAAAATTTGGAGATGTAACTAGAGAAATGAATTTTGATTTTGAACAATCCCTTAAATATGGACAACTTATCCTCATGACTACAAATTTGTTTCCGATGGTAATGATGTGTTGATCTGATGTGGCTTAGATCGTTGATGCATGTTTCGAGATAGAAATCTAATGGTTGACAACTCCCTAATAGTTATTAAGCCTACGGTGTAATGATGACTAAGACAACAGGTGTCATGCCTCCTATCTTTTGGTTTCTCGAACAGGCGAGAATTTGAAAGTTGCAATTTTTTTATTCTGATGTGAATCGTCTTGCTTCCCATCTTGTTTAGCATCTAAAGAACTACTCCCCACTCGACTTCTAGCACATTATGTATTACTCTCTTTGTCGAATCCTTAAACATGGGAGTTGGGGGCCAAATATTGATAGTCGGTTTTCACCCACTAAGCTTGATAGGTATTAACTTCGCTTACTCATCCATTCAACTAACGACAAGCCGAGTAATCTAGATTCTTAACATTCCACTAAGTAATTGACACTCATCATTCTGTTGAGTAACACAGATTCACTCCTAATTTGAATTCAAGTTCATAACACGAACAATTATTACAAGTACGGTTATATTACATAATTGACTACTTTTCCTACATTTCAAGAAAGGTATCTAATCAAGAAGTTTCTACATATCTCAACCGTTGTTTCAATAACTGCTCCTTCAGACATGACAATCTTTTATAAATACAAGGAAGAACCTCTGTAAAAGACATTTGATAACTCTTAACCTCTTTACTTTACTTTTCTCATTCTTACTTACTGACTTAGGCATCGGAGTAGCCGTACTAGACTGGCCCCGGTACTAAGCATTTTTCTTATCTTTGCAGGATATTTCCAACCCCCAAAATTCACCAACAACAAGAAAAATATACGGCATAACAAAAAACTAATTAGGAGAAAAACCTATATAGAACAAAATCTTCTTAACTAAAGCTAAAGGTAGAGAGGGGAGACCTCCCGTCTTCATACAATTCCTCTCTTTCCAAAGAAAATAAAAGACAATCGATGGAATCTTCTTTTTAAATCCATCAAAGAATCATCTAAAATGCATCATTAATTCTTGTACTGAACTTGCTATGTGGACATCTAACATGGGTATGCAATAATATTGCAATACTTCTCTCCAAACCATTCTAGAGACTTCATAATTTGCAAACAAGTGAAAATGAGTTTCCTCACTATTGCAAAATAGGCAACAATTTCTACCAATAATGCCCCATCAAGGGAGAATGCCTTGTGTGTATAACTTCCCTTTGATGACCAGCCATAAAATAGAGTGGCATGGCAAATTGGTTTTGTTCTAAATGATGTTATACCATTGTAGGGAAAATTACAATAGAGGGTATCAACATTTAGGGGTAAATTCAAATAAGCTATCAACATTTCAAAAAGTTTAAATAAGAGATCAATGTTTTACAATTTGGATCAAATAAAGGATTCATAATGGCCAATCGATAAAATTATTTAAATCACTTTGTGAAACATTAATCCTTTATTTGAAAATTTCAAAATGTTGATCCCTTGTTTGAACTACTTTATGAACGCTAATCCTTTATTTGAACTTTTCAAAACATTAATCTCCTTTTTGGACTTACCCCCAAACGTTGTTTCCCTCCGTTGTAATTCTTTACAATTGCACTCTGATATGAGATTGTCCAAGAGTTTTATATGCTTCACGAATGGAAAAAGAAGCTACTAGTTTTCCTTTCTATGTAAGTTAGTTTGAACTGCCTGCATATGGAATGCATGATGGAGGAAGGTTTTCTTCGATTTCACCCATTTTCCCCTTCCGGTCAACACCACTCGTTATTGTTGATGAAGGAACTCACTCTTGTGTCTTTTGGCTAGCTTATATTATATATAGTTTGCTCTCCTAACCATGATGCCAATGGACCCTTTGCATGCTAATTATCATATCATAAGGATATTTTTTGCCATTTCCAATCTTCCATTAAATGAGATGACCAATCCAATCCCTCACTTGTAGTAGTTTAAGCCATATCCAAGACCTTTGAGCAACTTTAAGAATTGAATAAAAGTTCCTTCCTTTCAAAAGTTCATGATTTACCCATCTTAGCCATAGAGAGTCATCCTCATCCGAACATAAATTCCAAACATGTTTGATTTGAGTGACTTTGTTCCAAATTTGAAGATCTAAGATACCCAAACCACCCTCCTCCTTTAGACAACAAACATCCTCTCATAGCACTTTAGCCTTTGCTTTGGCTTCATCACTACCATCCCATAAGAATCTCTCATTTTGGAAGTAAGATCCTTGAGAATACTTTTAGGAAGGAGAAAAGTAGATGACAAATATACTTGTAAGGAGAAAAGGATAATTTTAACCAATTGAAGCCTCCCCACATAAGAGAGGGCTTTAGAGGTCCAGCAGTTTATGCGATTTGAGAACCATTATGCAAGAACTTTGCAATCATTCTTTGAAAGCCTTGAAGAGATTAGGGGGACCCCTAAATCCTTTACTAGTAGAGAACCTTGTGGAAAGTTAAAGAAGGTTTGAATGAATTCTCTATTTGCCAACTTCACTCCACTAAGGAACACACAACTTTGGTGGGACTATACTGAAGCCCTAAAAGTCTAAAGAAACCATCAAGGCAATCCTTGATATGTTTAATAGAGGATCGGTCACCTCTTAAGAAAATAGTGAGATCATCCGTGAAGCACAAATGTGTTAGCTTATCTCTTTTGCACCTCCAATGTTACTTAATACTAGACATCCCATCAAGAACTTTTGAAGAAACATGAAAGGACTTCCATTACTAAAACAAAGAGATAAGGACAAAGAACATCACCTTGTCAAAGATCACAGAGCTTGAAAAGTAATCAGATAATTCTTCATTTATCGAAATTGAAAATTTTTGGGTTGAGACACACTCCATAATCCAAGAGACAAAGCGAGGAGGGAAGCCCATTGTCAATAATGTCTGCTTTAGAAATGACCAATTCACATGGTTATAAGCTATCATAATGTCAAATTTGATAGCACATCTAGGTTAATGGGCATTCTTATGGTAGCCATACAACAATTCCCATGCCACCAAAATGTTATGCACAATACGTCACCCTTTGATAAAAGTAGATTGTTCCTTACCAACTAAACTTGCAATAATTGCTTTAAGACGATTTGCTAGAATCTTAGAGATGCATTTATATAAGGCATTATAATAAGCAATAGGTTTGACATCAACAAATGATTATGGGGAATCTACTTTAGGAACCAAAGCTAAGTATGTGGAGTTGATGGACTTTAGCAATTTACCTATTACGAAAAAATCTTTAATAGCTAAAGAAACATCCTTACCCACAATATCCTATGTATATCTAAAGAAATTTGCATTATATCCATCTGGGCTTGGAGATTTGTCCTTTGCCAAGGACTACATGGCTTCTTTGATGTCCCCATTCGTCACCGATTTATAAAGAAAACTAGCATCAAAGGCATTGATCCTAGTTTTGATGAGATTAGGCAAAATGTCCCACTCCTCTGTAACTCTCGAACCATTTGGCAATAATTTGCTAAACAAGCCTACTACTGCTTCTTGTATATTTAGTTTCCCTTCAATTCTAGAACCATCCTCGTCTTTCAAAGAAAAAATGCCATTTCTTAAAGTTTTTTCGTTCAAGGATTTGAAGAAGAAACCATAATTTTTGTCTCCCAATTTCAGCCACGAATCTCTTGACTTTTGATGTAAGAAAGATTCTTTTGCAACATGTTTCATATAATACTCCTCAAACAACTTCTTTTTGCCCTCCCAATCAGCATGTTGAAGGAGATGTCTATTGATCAATTGTTTTTCCTCTAACTTGATCTAGCCTCTGGCACCTTTCTAGATATATCAGAAAAGGAGTTGTGGTTAAGTTTCCTTAATTCACGTTTTAGCTACTTAAGCTTTGTAACCACTTGAAATACGAGAGTTCCTTCAACCTGTTTTTCCTAAACTCTCTTAACCATGGGTATAAAATATGGGCTGGTCTTCCAAAAATCAAAGAATTTAAAGGGAATGTTCATTAAAGAATCATTAAACTTCATGGAGACAATAAGGGGACAATGGTTTAATACTTTAAGAGAGCCAACTTTGACGCTAGTCATTGGAAAATCTTGAAGCCAATGGAAATTTATAGGAAAAAGTTCCAATCTTTTGGAGAAAAGGTTGGTTAGGCATTTGTTTAACCAAGTGTGCAGAGGACCACTCATGTTAGCTTCCTCTAAGTCAACTTTGTAACAAAACGCATTGAAATGCTCCATACCCATGGTTAAGACTTCATTTCCTCCCACTTTTTCCTTAATGGTTCTACATTCATTAAAGTCTCCAAGAATCATCTAAGGCCTGAGAATTGATGCTTTTGGAAGGATGAGATCATTCTATAGAGATAATATCTCACCCATAGAATTGGCTGCATACACAAAGATGACCCAACACCATGCTCCATCACTTATTCTCTAACATTTACAATGAGCAAATTGATGATGTAACTGCAAAATTTGAACCAACCACATTAAGGGTTCCAAGCAACCTACTCTCTACCACTAGGATGTTGTTCACACTACTAAGATGGAAGAATTCTTGACCAAACCGTAAGGGCTTTCTGAGGCTTGACTTTAGTCCCCAAGATGCCACATATGAAAATATTGTACTCAAAACAAAAATCTCTTATTGCCTTAGCTTTTAGTGGGTCGTTAAGACCTCTTATGTTCAATGATGCTATCATAAATTATTTACATAAGAAAAAGAGGAAGAGAAAAGAAAGGCTATGGAGTACCCTACCTATGTGCTTGACTAGAATCATCTCCATTCAACTCTTCTTGGTTTTTTTTTTCTTTCTAGTCTTTTTTTTTCTTGGTAACCTTGCTCCAATCAAATCTACCTACTTCCACTTCTTGAATAAGTTGCTGTGTTGTCTTTGGGAATCTCACACATAGGATGAGCAAGAATCATTCGTATCTTTCAATTTATGTATGGCGTCAACTTCACTTAAGGGGACCTTAAGAGATGAAGGTTCTCCAATTAAAATCTACCTATTAGGAATAGTGCTATTAGGATCCTCCACTAAAAACTACATGGCTACATCATTGCCTTTCCTAGTGGTATTTAGAAGCATAGGAAGGCATTGGCAATATCTTTAAAGACAAGACCATTGGTTCCTTTACTCTTAACAAGCGTACCAACATTCTCTTTAGCAATAGCCCCCTTATTCACCTCCTTATGCCCATGAGGCTTATCTTTTGAAACACTTTCCTCATATTGACTTTCAACTCCACAATTAGCTGTACTATGGCTAAATATTTTACACTTTGAGCAGCTAAATGGCATATTTTGGTATTCAACATTCACTATGGCTAAAGAGCCATCTAATCTCCTCATAGCAAAGGATAAGGGAAGGTTCACTCCTGCTTCCACTTCCACGGAAGCTCTTACATACCATATTCTCTCATTTTTTGCCATCACTAGATCCAGTTAGAGTGGTCATCCAATGGCACGGGCAACATAGCTAATGCCTTCTTGATGAAGTGATTACATGGTACCCCCCATAATCTTACCCAAATTGAAAGTTTTCTAAGATAAGTGCGACCATAGTTTTCTTCCATGTTCCATTTCTCCTAAAATTATGAGTTTCTTGGCAAAGAACCAAAGTTGTCCTAGGATCTTGGAGAGAGAGGGTTCATCTTTTAACTTAAATAAGAAATAGCCATTACCACTAGTAAAGACTTCCATCAACCTAAATTTCTTCCACCTTACAGTGGCTAATTTCTGTACCAATAGGAAGGACAAACCTTTGCTCAAAAAATAACCCACAATTGTGTAACACCAAATCTTTTGCCCTAGATAAGCAACAACAGCTAACAGTTCTACACATATCAGATCGCCTTCTCGCTTGGGAGGGAGGAAATCAAGTAGGTCATGCACTCGAGGCAATGGTTCAAGGTTGATCTGGTTTGAGACTACCTGGACATAAGAAGGTGCTTTTAGGGGGACCTAATCTTGGCTTGGAGCTTTTAAAGGAGAACCATCAAATGAGATGAAACAACTAGAATCCTTTTTTTCTTTAGTGAAGGATTTTTCAATTCGATTAGCTACCTTAACCATAGCATTAATGGTGGAATCACTTATAAGGTTGGATATCACTTATAGATGAGACGTCGGATAAAGAGAAAAGGCTAGCATCTTTCCTCTTCTTGGACTTAGAGAGAAAAGCTGGGCTAAGTAGGGGAGTCTTCTTATTCACCTCCTGCATTTTTGTTAAGTTGACCAAAAGGCCATTAGCTAAAGATTTCTTAAACAAACCACCAAACTAAACCTACCTTTCTCCTACCCATAAACCACTTAAGAAGGAGCTTCTTTTTGGCTTCTAGAAGATCTCTAACTAACCTTAACTTCAATGGAGATAGTACCAAAACCTGACTTAGTCAAAGATGACTTCTTCTTCTTACCCTAACTACGTAGAGAAACAACACTCATAACTAAATTTTTAGCTTGCAAAGCTTTAAAGAAGACCTTGTTCCTCCTTACAAAAGTCCTCATAGAGGAAGGAAGATAAAAAAAGAAGCAAAGCCAAGAACAACCAGAATGATAGAAGGATGGGCGAATTAAGGTTTTGTGAAAGACAAAATACGAGAGAAGGGAAGGCAAACAGAAAGAAGAACAAAGAAGAGGGGAACGGGGTTAGATGGACGAAAGGGTTAGGCAAACTAGGGTTTTACGAAAGAGAAAGGGTAGGCTAACTAAGGTTAGACGAACAAGGGGGCTAGAGGGGAAGGAAAGGAAAAAAGGGGAAGAAGGATAGAAAGGAGAGAGATGGGAAAGCTAGAGAGAACTTTCTCTCTCTACATGGTGAAGAGAGAGAAAACTGTTTAAAATCCATTAATATGAAATTTCTAAATATAAGCATGATAATATGTTATTTGGGGGAAAAAAAACCATCATATTGTTATGAATAAGCTGATATGAGGTTCTTTTTCTTTTTTTTTTCCTTTATAGAACTAACTATTATTTATTTATGTTGAATTGAGCTAAAAAAATTATAATATATTAATATCATAAAAAATTATGCAAATACATTATATTAAATTATTCGTCTAATATAGAGAGGGAGAGCTTTTGATTCATATTGTTATAAACTACCACGATTATTTATAAAAATACATTTGGAAATGAATTAGTGTATATGGATAAACTTCAATCGAGCTTGGCTAAAACTTATCTTTCTTTTTCTTTTTGTTCTAATTTGATTTGTTTTAGATATTTTTCATACAAACAGAATGAATTTTCCTCATATTATAGATGGATTTGTATAAAAAAAAAAAAAACACTAGAAAACAGCACACCCACGATGTGTATATAAAAACTAAATACAATAGCATGATAAAATTTAGAACATATTACAATTATTAAATCAAATCATATATATGACTTATGATTTAATGTAAAAAAAAATTTAAAAAAAAGTTTTTTGAAACAAAAGAAGAATATATGTACAATATTGTAATACATTATAAATGCATATATTAAAAATACACCAAATGCATATATCCTTAATTAGATTGTGTTTTTTTTTTTTAAATATAAGCCCTTAATATTTTATCTTTTTTATATATGTCTTAACATTATAAAGATAAAAAATCTATTGGTACCATTAAAAAACTTTTTTGTTTGAGTTTTTTGTCTTGTTTATTCGTTAAAAGTTGAAACATGCCAATTGATAAGTTTACAATCATGGATTTAATTAAATAATTAGCAAATGGCACATTGACGATGCGCGTGTAAAAACTAAATACAACTATATGATAAAACTTAATGTATAACACAATTATTGAATCACACCATACATATGACCATCGAATATTGTTATAAACTACCTCAATTATTTATTGAAATACAATTGGAAATGAATTAGCATATATGGATAAACTTGGATTGAGCTTAACTGAAACTTATCTTTTTTCCTTATAATTTGATTTCTTTTAGTTATTTTTCATACAAATAGAATGAATTTTCCTCATATTATAGATGGATTTGTATATATATATAAAACACTTTGCAAAAGGCACACTCGTATTGCTTATGTAAAAACTAGATACATTTACATGATAAAATTTAGAACATAACACAATTATTAAATCAAACCATATATATGAGTTATGATTTAAGGCAAAAAGTAATGTGAAAACAAATTTGGAAAAAAGTTGTTAAAAACAAAAGAAGAATATATGTACAAGATCGTAATACATTATAAATGCATATATAAAAATACACTAAATATGATAATTGCATTTAATTTGATTTATTGAAATACCATAAACATATAAAATAATTTATGATATAAAAATTTATATGCTCAATTAGATTGCTTTTTAACTGAGCCCTTAATATTTTATCTTTTCTATACATGTCTTTACATTATAAAGAAAAAAAAATTACCGATACTGCTATAAACCATTTTTATTTGAGTTTTTTGTTTTGTTTATTCATTAAAAGTTAAAACATGCCACTTGATAGATTTATAATCATGGATTTAATAAAATAATTAGCAAATAGCATACTGATAATATGTGTGTAAAAAAAAATTTCAACAATATGAGAAAGAAAAAAATAATGCAAAAATAAATTTGGGAAAAAAAATTATCCAAAAGGAAAGAAGAATACATATAAAATATAATAATACATTAAGAATGCGTATGTTAAAAATGCACTAAATATGATAATTGCATTTAATTTACTTTATTAAAGAAATGTCAAATACATACAAAACAATTAATAATATATTAAAGGGGGATTTTTCACAAAGCAAAGTAACTATTTAAGAGCTTATAAGAAATTGCGTAAAAGTATAACCATCAAATATATTAGGTTTTATTGTGAGTCAAAGGAAAAAAATAGAAATATTCCCAATCCTCAAATGTATTAGAATTAACTATAAGTCAAAATGAGTATTTATGGTCATTTGGCATGTTACTAAGAGCAAGTGGGAGAAATTGAAATTAGAGAGAAAAAAATTAGTAAATTACTTGCTTTTCCCTTCTTGTTATTAAGATAGAATTTAATATTGTAGATTTAATAGTTATTTCCATTATGTTACAAGGGTTTTTGAAGGCACAATAAAAAGACACTAATAGACCCCTTAATTCCTCTTAATCATATAGATAGATATATATGATAAAAGCTACTTGATTCAACCAAATCTTCCTTAGGTTATAAATATATTTGTATAAAAAAGAAAAAATAATAAAAGCCATTTGATTTGGCCAAATCTTTCTTGCATGATCTATTTCTCTCTCCCCCTACTTTATAGAAAAGGAAAGAACTTTTGACACGATGTATGAATAAAAATTTGAATACTAATTATAATTTTTTAAAATGTAAATATAATATAATGTCTTTATACATTATTAAAAAAAAAACATGTTAAGAAATTATTGAAGTAATATTGTAATATGCAATATATATATTATAATAGATATATCAAATGCAAACATTGTACACAAATTGTCGAGCTTGAAATTTTTGATTTATTTGTTTTCCTTAATCTGATTTAAATAAAACCTAAGCCTATTTGATTTAAATCCTCAACTAAAATTAAGAAAAACTCGATTGATTGTTTTTGAAAACAAATGGGGTTGCTACCTAGTGGAACCGAGATAAAATGGTCAAATAAAAATCAATTAGGTGGATTAATTTTAATTTAGCTACTAGCCTGCGATTTTGAAAAACTTTTCTAAAAAGGTTTCAAGAAAACTAGATTCCTAAGTGTTGAGGGTACCTTATTTAAACCCTAATCAGAGTTCACCTAAAATGTTCCGAATTTAATATCTATTTTTCAAAACACCTTACTAATGATATATATTCATAAGTAAATAAAACTATATCTACAAAAAAGAAGGAAATTAAAATAACAATCACAAAGGGGGGGAGGAAAGTTTTTACATGTTTTAAGTTACCCTGTTAGCACTTACATACTCGTTATTTAGGATTAAACTTCTATAGTTCGTTAATGAAAATTTTAATTTGTTGATTGAGTTTAAATTAAGAAAACGGCCAAATTTAAATTTTTGTCAATTTGATTTTATTTAAGGAAAAACTCTAAAAGTGTCATAATTTTGGTAATTTATTCCTTTTTGGAAAATTCTAAAAGAAGTCTTAGTTGAGGTTAATTCAATTTTATTTTTTTTAAAAACAATTTTTCTAAGTGATGAAAACTATAAATTTTTTATGTTTATTTACTTAAATTTTTTTTATATATCTCTTTTTTTAAAAAATAAAAAAAATGTAAATAAATAAAGCTTTCTTTCCGTTTTCTTCTCTTCTTTTTCTTTCTTTCTTCGTTTTTCTTCTTCTTTTTTTATTGTATTTTTCTTTTTAAATTTTTGTAAATTTTCCATTTTTTTGTGATTTTCTAAATTAGAACCCTTTTTTCCCTATTTTAAAAATTTCTAAAATTATAAAAAGGTAAAAATGAAGTGTCTACAACTACCCCTCTTTGTAGTAAAGTTTGAATAAAACTTTGCCACAAAGACAAAAAGAGATACCATTTTACCTTAGAAATGAATTTGCCCTTAAAGGTGCTACAACTAGCTAGTTGTCTCTGGTCCAATCCATTAAGGATTTGTTGAAAGAAGTAAGATGGTCCTCTAAGAGTTGATGAGACCTTATAGTGAGTTTTAGAAAGGTTTAGTGCCCTAAGAATTGGCTAGAACTCTAAAAAAAAAAAACATGAGAGGAGCGTAACGCCCTTACGAGCTAGTAAGAACCCTAAAACGATAATGAAGGAGGGTAACACCCTTATAGGCTAATAAGAACCCTAAAAAGAAATGTAAGATGAGACAACACTCCTTAAGCTAGCTATAACCCTAAAAAGAACCCAATCATGGTCTTCTTAGTTGACCAACCTAGGTGAATGGGCAAAGTGCCTCTCATACCAGCTAAGACACTAAATGAGAAAAAGAGAATCTAGTCGTACCCCTCGAGCTGACTAACCTAGACGATTGGGTGAAGTGCTCCTTAAGCTAGTTAAGACCCTAAAAGAGAACCTAGTTGTGCTCCTTTGCGCTGACTAATCTAGGCGAATGGGCAAAGCACTCCTCAAGCTAGTTAAGATCTTAAAACAGGAAGAGATGGGATAGTGCTCCTTGAGCTGGCTAAAACCTTAAAAGAGATTGTGAGATAGCACTCCTTAAGCTGACTAGAACCCTAAAATGATAAGATTAGTCAGTACTCCTTAAGCTAGCTAGAACCCTAAAAGAGATAAGTTGGGTCAGTGCTCCTTGAACTAACTAGAACCCTAGAGAGTAGAGATGGGTCAATGCTCCTTGAGTTGGCTAGAACCCTAAAAGAGATGAGACTGATCATCACTCCTTAAGCTAGCTAGAATCTTAAAAAGATGAGACGAGTCAGGGCTCCTTAAGTTGGCTAGAACCCTAAAAGAGAATATACGATAGTGTTCCTTGAGCTTAATAGAACCCTAAAAAGATAAGATGAGTTAGCATTCCTTGAGCTAGCTAAAACCTTACAAGAAATGAGACTAGTCGGTGCTCCTTGAGTTAGCTAGAACCTTAGAGAGAAGAGATGGGTCAGTGCTCCTTGAGCTAGTTAGAACCCTCAAAGAGATTAAAGTTTAATGGAAATGCAATGTTTAAAAATAAACTTAACTTTATGCTTAAAAGTATGAAAGCATTTACCTGGCTTTATTGATAATACCTAAACAATCAAGCCTTTTCTTAAGAAGTCCTATCAAAACCAATGACTTAGCATTTGAAAACCATTTTGATCCTAAAATGGAGTACATAAAGTCTTACTTACCACTGACTTTAAGGAGAGTAACCCAATACATGAAATACCTCTTCTTTGCATTAAAGAGGTCATGTCCTACATAAATCTTCAATTTTTCAACTAAACCATCTCTTAGCTTCCCTCAGTCAGACCCAAGCCTTTATTAGGTGATGGTTATTTACCATGAGATGTAGCTCTACCCTGTAAAATAGAAAAACAATTTCCCCATTGAGAAAGGTGAATTCATAATAAAGAATTTTAAGAGTTTTTCATTAATTATCATTGTTCCAAAGCTCACATTCATCTTCTCTCGTGTTTGCAGTATGTAAGATTTCTTTAAGTGGAATAAGAGAATAGGACCTTTTGATGAAGTAAGAAAAGCATTGGGAATCATCTAATGTTGACAACTATTAGGAATACTAGCTTTGCTTGTAGAGAAATGAAAATTAGACTACGGTGATATTTAAGATTGCTAACATTTTATGTTCTAAGTAAAAAAAATTCCATTGATTTTTAGGGGTAGTACCATTTTACCACATCAGCATTTACAAGGTTTGTCGAACCTCAACCCTCCATTTGTGACAAAATTAAAGCCCCTCCTAGCAACACTCTTCTCACAATATAAGGACCTCCATAATTCATAGCAAATTTCCCTCTAGCATCTTGTACATTGGGGAGAGCCTTTCTCAACACCACATCATCCTCTTTGAAATCTCAAGGCCATACCTTCTTGTTAAAAGTTCTAGCCATCCCTTGCTGATAGCATTGATTGTGACATAAGGCTATTGATCTCTTTTCATCAATTAAGTTCAACTGCTGGATGCACTCTTTACCCAATCAACCTCATCCGATTGAGTTTTCTAATAGCACTCTAAGAGATGGGATCTTGACTTCCACTAGTAATACTACTTCAATGCCATGTACTAAGGAGTAAGGTGTTGCCCTTATCGATGTTCTGATAGAAGTTTCATAAGCTACGTATGCAAATGGTAACATCTCATTCCTATCCTTATATGTAACCACCACCTTTTCAATTATTCTTTTGAGATTTTGTTGGCTGCTTCGATAACCCCATTCATTTAAGGTCGATAAGGGGGTGGAATTCCTATGGATAATTTTAAATTGCTAACACAACTCTGACATGATTATTAGTGATGATTGTTTCTAAAGTCCCATATCGAGCCAAGATATCTCTCTTGATAAACTTGACCACTACCCCTTTATTAACACTTGAATAAGATGATGCTTTAACCCACTTACTAAAATAATCAATGGCGACTAGTATGAAATGATGACTATTGGATGCCTTTGAAGTAATAAGATCGATGATGTCTATACCCCACATTGAAAATGGCTATGGCGCAAATGGTGTGTGTAATTCTTAAGGCGAAACATTTATCTTGTTCGCATAAACTTAGCACAAGTGACAGTACCTAACATGCTTAATGCAATCGCCCCCCATAGTTGACTAACAGTACTCCAGTCTTATAATCTTCTTAGCTAGCATGTAGCTATTCATATGGGGGCTACATGCTCCCTCGTATACTTCCTTCATCAAAACCTCAGCTTCTCCATCACCCATACACCTTAGAACTATATCATCAAATGATCATCAATATAAGGTGGGCTCACTTATTAAAAACTGGGTAGCTAACCTCCTTATTGTCTTTCTATCCCTCTTCTTAGCCTCATCGAGATACGTACCTTATTGTAAGAACACTTTGATGTCATGGTACCAAGGCTTTTCACCATGTACACCTTCGATTAATAGATAAAAAGTAGGCTTCTTTTCAACTTCAATTTTGAGCGGCTAAATTTCGATCCTACCGGATATTTAGATCATGGATGCCAAAGTGGCCAATGCATCAACAAATTGGTTTTGAGTCCTCAGAATGTATGTAAATGTAACTTCTTCAAATCTCTTTACTAATTTAGTCAAGTGTTGGTGGTAAGGTACCAATTTAGGATCTTTCATTTTATATTCTCCCCAAGCCTAGCCAATAATGAGTGAGGAATCCTCATATACTTCTAATTCTCAAATCTCCTTATCTAAGGCCATTTTGAGTCCTATAATGCATGCTTCATATTTAGTAATATTGTTGGCATATGGGAAAATGAGCCTTACCACCACTAGGAATTGCATACCTTTGGGGGATATCATTATTGCCCTAATTTCACACCCAAACACATTAGCAGCTCCATCAAAGAACATCTTCCATTTCAGGACCTTTTCATCTTTCTCTTCATCACAATCACCTTTAGCTATTAAGATATCCTCATCAGGAAATCTGACTTACACTTATTGCAGAGGAAGATCAAAAAGTCCTGCA
>JAMXBB010000012.1:90431455-90546370 GCA_024138015.1 Lumnitzera littorea
CTACTACTAGATGGGAGGTGGGGGGGGGGGGGTTCTTTACTAGTTGACCTGGTAGGGCTTACCCCTTAATTGAATTTTGGTTCACATATGTGATGTCAAATTCTGATAGTAACATTTGCCACTTCACGACCCTACCAATAAGGGTTAGCTTTTTCAACATATATTTTAGGGGATCATGTTGAGTCAGCAATTCAATCTAGTAGTAGAGTGTATATTGTTTGAGTCAACGCATCATCCAAACCAACATACAATACGTTCTTTCAATTTTGAAATATTTCTATTCCTCCTCTGTAAACTTCTTACTCAAGTGTCAAGCTTGACTTTTTCCCAATTTTTATTATTTTCCTTAATCCGATCAATATTAAGCTCTACTCGTTTAATATTAACCCTTAACTGAGAATTAAAGAAATCTAAGTTCTTCTATTTTTGAAAAGTTTGGAGTCACCACTCCACTAGAGTTGAGAAAAAATCGGTTAGGTTAAAATCAATTAGGTGGATAGATTTTAATATAGATACTGAATTGTGTGAAAACTGATTTTAAAAATAGCTTTTGAAAACCAGATATTTGAGTCCAAAAGCTAACCTATTAAATCCTAATGAGTACCACTTTGAACTTTCTAAATTTAAATTTATCTTTTAAAACACCAATTCTAGAATGAAAAGAATAACTCTAAATCTATAAATAAATAAAATCCTATTTACATACAAAAAAACAAGAAAAATAAAATTTATTCACAAAAAGGAAAAATAAAAAGTTTTCCTTATTTAAGTTACACTATAGGTGCCGACATACCCTCTAATAACAATCAAATTTTCTGTAGTTAGTTTTGAAAATTTTAAGCGTGAGGATTTCTTTTAATTTTTTAAATTGACCAAGTTTATGTCTCTTAGCCATTTTCTTTTTAAAGAAAAAAAGAATTCTAAAAAGAAGGGTCCTAATTTGATATTTTATTCTTTATTTAAAATACTCTAAAAGAACATCCTAATTTGAAAAAGAGTTTATTAATCTTCTTAATTTTTTAGAAGACAATGCTTTTTCTAAGTGATAAGATTTTTTTTTTTTGTAATCAACACACATCTTTTTTATTCTTGAAAACCTTCTAAAATAGGCCCTAAAAAAGAAAGAAAAGAAAAGAAAAAAGAAATTTGTCTAAATGTAAGAGAAATGTTTTTGTTTATCAAGGAAACTCAAGAAAGAGTCCCCTTTACTTATTTATATATACATTTTTTTTATTAATAAAGTGTTTCAAGAGAAAAAAAAAAATCTAAATTAGGTTAACTTGTAGGTCATTGGGTTACTAAGAGGATCCAGGTCAAATCCATGTGCAATACCTATAGTGGTCATTTGGTGGTGGTAGAAACTTGGCCATGGAAGGTAGTGCTGGTTGCTGCTTGTGGTGGTATCTAAGGGTGAGTGGATGGTGGTGGTTTGGGTTTAGGGATATGGGGAGGTTTGTAGTGGTGGTGGTTTCTAGAGATAACCACTAAAAAGTAGTGGTTTGAAGGGCAGTAAGGTTTCTACAATGGTTGCTTAAAGGTGTGGATAGGGGCCATAGCAATAGGTTTGAATGATTGGGTTAGAATACTTAGAGGATGTGAAGCTAGCCTAGTGGTTTGATCTGTTCAAAAGTGGCTGTAGAAGCTAGAATCCTAAAGAGAGAGAGGTAAAGGTGGTGGTTAGGCTCTATAGAGAGAGAAAGATGTACTTGTGTATGAAATTGGGGAAGAAGATGATAGCTTAATGTCTGAAAGTATTCCATTACCTCCTGTTTATACATTTCTAACACGAATATAACATGGGAGGTCTAAAGAAGTAGTAATTTGAGGCTTAAAAAATAATAGGTTTTGACCAAGCTTAAATTCTAATTTAATGAAAACAACCATAGTGACAATGGAATCCATAGTCAAGATAAGTTAATAAGAGATCTTCTTACTTAAAAAAAACACAAAAGGAAGTTTCAAAAATCATTATTAAGCTTAAATTAAGCTCAGGGTTAATGTCATGAGTTTGAGTTTTCTTTCAAGTTTGAGGACATATTTGACCAATTAAATGACCGAAATAATTCGTAAAGAAGAGTTCAATTTGAAGTATTTCATATCTACTTTGCAATTTCACCACTAATTTGGTGAAATTGCAAGGGAAAATATCGAAAAAGGACAAGAAGTAGGCTATTCAAAGAGGGAAGATGTAAGAAAGCAGGGGAAAAGAAAAGAAAGAGAAGGAAATTAGACACAGTCGATCAATTAGAGGTCAACATGTGTCCTACATGACCAAAAAAAAAAAAAAAAAAACAAAGGCATTTGAGCTCTTATAGTGAGTTTCAAACCTAGGTCTTTCATGTCACTCTCCTTTTAAGTCTAAGTGTAATGCTACATGGGCTATTACCCTGTGCTCTGTTATATTATGCAATTAAAATAGATTTAACCTATAAAACAACTTGAAAATCTTATAAAAACTATCCAAATAATCTATTTAAATCTTAAATTTCTATTTTTCTTTTCCTAAAAACTACTTTCCTAGAAAAAAAAAAATTATTTGTCTAAAAAAAACTATTTTACTTAGAATGTTCTATTTTCCTACAAAGATCTATTTTTCTTTTTTTTTTTTTCATTTTTTCTCTTTTTTCAATTTTTGTATTTTGGTAAATTTTCCTTTTTTTCTTGTACTTTTTTTTTTTAATTTTTCTAAATTTTCTATTTTTTGTACCTTTTTCTAAACTTTCTATTTTTTGTACTTTTCCAAATTAGGGCCCCTTTTTCCTTATCCTAAAAATTTCTACACTACAAAAGGCAAAAATGAGGTGTCAATAGCTACCTCTCTTTGTAGTGAAGATTAAGTAAAACTTTGTCACTAAGACAAAATGAGACAGTATTTTTGCCTTAGGATGAATTTGCCTTAAGTAACGCTACAACTAGCTAGCTAGCCTAGGTCTGATTTACTAGGGATTTGCAAAGATTGGGAAAAGAAATAGCACTCTACGAGTAGGCTATCTTTGAAAAGGGAGTGTAACTACCATTTTATACAAAGGAATGGCTATACCTCAAAAAGCAGATTTATACCCTAAAGCTTAAAGGCTTAATTAAGATAAGAAGACCTATAGCGCTTTAGAAGCAGGCTTATACTAGGTAGGTACGCTTCAAGTGCAATGAGAATTTAAAGAGAGGAAAGAATTAGGATAGCACTCTGAAAGCATGCAATGCAAAGATTTTTAAAACAAGATAGTGCTCTTAGAGCTTATGATCCAAAGGTTTCAGGATAACACTCCTAGAGCATGCAATCTGAAGATAGGGTTGCCTCTAACAAGTAAGTGACCTGACGGTTTTGACTTAGGATAGCGCTCATAAAGCATGTGATCTAAGGGTTTTCAATTAGGATAGTGCTTTGAAAGCATGCAATCTAAAGGTTATTAAAACAGGATAGCACTCTTCGAGCAAGCAATCACTAACATTTTTACCACATAGACAATGCGCTAAAGAACAGACGATCCATAGGGACCATAGCAAAAGAGTTTATGTAAACATAACATTGTTGAGAGACATTACAACTAGAAGATTTGAAATGCTAGGTTTGTTAATTGGGAGCCATCTAGGACAAAGCAAATGTTTAGGACAAAGTCCCTTGATACAAAAGGAAATATGTGACATCAACTAAGAGGAAAATCATATTAAAGAGGAAGACTCTGGCTACTAGGGCCAATTGACATATGGAAGAAAAACTAACCATTGATTGAATACATTGGAATTAAAGAAATTGACTGTTAGGGTTGACTTTGGAAAAGATAACTTTTAAATGAAATGAAGATTCCTGATTTGAAATGTTGAAGACTTGGACTGCTAGGGTGACATAAAAAAAAAAAAAGAAAGGACTAAAATGAGAGAGAATGGAATTTATTTCCATTTTTATACTTGCTAACAATTTTGGATTCTTTACAAGTTCCAAAAAAATAGTGTGTAGGCTTTTCAATGACATAACAACTTGATCTTCTAAGCCAACTTTATCTAAAAGAGCCCTTTCTTTCTTGAAGGTTTACGCATATCTTTAAGGGCAAATGACTTTCCATGTTTTTAGGTTTGACTTCTTCAAATTTCTTCTTACTCAAAAGATATCTCATTAAATTCCTTACACTTAGTGTTTAATTTAAAAGGACTTCCTTACACTTTCGACTTAAATGCCTCTCTTTCAACTTCAATTCCAAAAATATTGTCCATCTTATAAGTGACACACTTTTAATCAATCTATTAGGTCCTTTTCGAACAGTAATGTAATAAAGGTTTTTGGTCCTCGGTTTCAAAATGAATATTAACGAAATAGCTTTTTATTAAAAAATCACTCTTCAACTCGAGTTTACAAGTCAAGAGCCTTATAGGTAAAACTAAAATTGTGCTTGCCCCAATTTCAAATGTGACTTTTGCCAAGGATAAGTTATTTCCTTTAGTCAAAAGGTTTTTAGAATGAGTGGAATTGTAGGTAGGCTATAAGCTATGTATCATGTGCAATTTCTTTAAGGATTGTGAGTTTGGGGGGAAACTTTGGTATTTGTCCTAGCTTTTTAGTTTTAATCATCTTGATCATGTTTTGGGGCCCCTGTTTGAGGAATAGGCTTTTTGAGTTATTCATCCCTAATCCTTTTAGGTTTTAAGTCTTTGTGTTTTGGACTTGATTGCCTTATCTTTTCATTTTCTCATGTTTTTTCTTGCCACTTTTCCTTTTCCTCATTTTTTTCTTCTTTTTTTTTTCTTTTTACTTTCTTCTTTTCTTTTTCATTGTGACTCAAGACAAAGGTGATCATGGCTTGCAGCTCACAGTATATATGGTTTTCAAGATATAAGCACTTCTTCATTTCAAAGGAAATAAGTTATTAGCAATAATAATTATAATCGAATTGATGCAATTAGAGCAAGCACATATCGATTTTACCCTTTTTCTCTTGATTAATACCCTTACCCTCCTATTTTCCCCATTGTAAGGTGGTTCTTGACAAGGTTTGATTTTTTAAAAATACTCCATTTAAAAGGATCAATGGGGTTAGTAAAGGATTTTGTGTTTGGGATATTAAAAAGAATTCCTAACTTCATTTTAATTCACGTATTAAATGCAAGATGGACTTCCTTTAAGGAATAAGTTTAATAGCCTTGCAATGATGTCACTCAACTCTCAAAGTGTTTTAAGGTTAGTGTTTAGGATTTAGCTTGCCTCTCTTCATTTTAAACCTTTTAACTAGTGACATATCTTGATTGTCATTTGAATTGCCCTTACTATTTGTGAATGATCTCAAGCAAACAAAGAACTTTATTTGAATCACTTGTCTCTTACAAACTTTGTAAAGGTCATTGCAAAATCTGCCCTTATCCTTGAATTAAGTCCAATTAGATTGGCTCTACATCTATTAAGTCTTAAACTATGTTTTTTGATTCCCAGCAGTTATTAGTAGAGTACCCCTGCCGACCCATATGATATTCACATTATGCATTTAGGTTGTATTTCCTTGGCTTGTATCCTAGCATTTTGGCTTTATATTGCAATAGAGCCTTCCTTTCTTAGTTGATTAAAGACTAAGATAATGAGACAAGGATCTGAGTGAACTTTCTTCTAGGTATTTTTAGGACTTTTTTACTTAGTGTAGGTTCTAACATTATAGTATTTATATATGCCCCAAAATCTAATAAAGCTAGTCTTTTTCTTGTCAGCCTCCATGTTCTTATAGCTTCTTCAATTTAGCTTCCAACAAGTACAATATTTGTAAAACTAGCCATTATATTACCTAACAAGTGCCCATAATACAATTCTTCCAATGAGTCAATAAAGATAGATATTAATTCTTTTTCAAGGAGAGGATGAATGATTCTAGCTATCATAACCCTCCATCTTTGGGCATATTCCCTAAAGGACTCATTTTTATTCTTACTCATTGTGTGCAAGCCCTAAATTGAAGGAGCAATATGTTGAACTTATACTACTCATAGAATGCCCAAGCCAATCTCTCCTAAGTATTTATCTGGCTAAGATTGAGCTAGGCGTACTAGGTTAATGCAAGTCCCATCAAACTATCTTGGAAAGTTTGTATCATGAGTTGATTATTTTGAACATATCTACCTATCTTGTGGACATATAATCTAGTATATAGCTTTGGGTATCCAGTCCCATCATACTTCTTAAACTGTAGTACTTTGAATTTTTCTAAGTAGACCCTAACATCCTACAAAGAAAAGTTAATGATGCTAGCTTGCTCAAATCCATCATCATTCCTAAGTGCTCTCATCTTTTCAGTTATCTGTTAAGTTAGCTTTCTTTCCAGCTCTTAGATACTTTCTTAAGTTGGCTTTGAGTCAACCGGGAAAGACTAAGTCTTAGGCTAGAAAGTTGGGTTGATCTTCTTTTCTATTTCAAGAGTAGGTGCTTCAACAAACTTCTCATGTCAAGCTTCTAAGTGCTCTTCATTTGATGACATTGTGACTCTAAGCAGAACGATGCTGTTAACTAAACAATTCATCTATTTAGCTATTTTCCCCATAGTTTGTTCTGGTGAGCGAATCCTCAACTCAATAGGGTTGGTGTCATCAAGGTGGTTATTGTTGTTTCCACTGTTGGCCATTGCTTTTAAGATATCCTTGTAAGAATCTATCCTTGTAAGAAATTCTAAAAAAAAAAAAAAATTCCTTTCTTCTTTTTTAAATTTTAAAAGATGTTAATTTGAAATAAATCAAATCAACTTTGACTAAAAAACCTGTGGTGAGGTATTCAATAGTTAGAAATTATTTTATAGAGAAATGAAGTAGTGGAAATACAAGGATGAGGTTTATTTACATGAAGGATAAGAAGATAACCTTCAGTGCAAAAAACATTTCAAAATGAATGGGAGCCTAAAGAAGACTATGAATGACAACCAAAGAATAATACTTCAACTTATAGTTATTTAAAAGATTACCTACAACAAGTATAATTTAGGATACTTGTTCCATTAAGAGAGAAGAAGTTAATTTACAAAAGGAAATAACTATCAATGTGATGATTTTACAAGAAAAGAAGGTAGGAGAATTTACTAAGAATTCCTAATGACTATTTTGAAATGGATACAAAAACTATTTACAAACCTATGAAAATTTCTAAGATAGTACAAGTTTACCCAAAAGGGGGAAAAAGAAGGAGACTATTTCACATTCGATATCTGATAAGTGGAATGGTAAGTATTTACAACTTATGAAGAAATATATATATATATATATATATATATATAGGAGAAAATAGATAATTATTTTACTAAAGAAAATTAAATTCTAAGATTTATAGTTTATTTTATAAGGGAAAGGAAAAGGATGAAAAGGTCACTAAGTTATAAAGTTAAGATTAATTGAGATAATTAACAAGGGGAGACAAATCTAAGATTAAGCCATGGAGACTTGAAAATTCTAAAGACTATAGTAACAAGACTATAATGTGGCTTTTTTATGCAAATCTATGAAAGCTTCAAAAGGAATATAAAATTGGTTACATTAAAAGAAGAATATTTTTCAATTTACTTTACAAAAGAGGAGGACTATTTTATAGGAAGACAACAAAAGTTACATAGGATAATGAAACAATTTTTATTTTTTTTTATATTTGCTTGAATACTTATTTAGAAAACTAAATATTTTACAAAGTGTTTAGGAAAGAAATAATTTGTAGTTCTATGGTTTTTTTTTTTTTTAATTGAAAGTAGGATTGAAATGGGATTTATTTACAAGGGTAACAACAAAGGAAAATAAGAGGGTTCTTAAAAAGATGTAAGGATTAATAAATAATGGAAAACACAGCATATAGATATAAAGGCCCAGTGATAAATTAGTAATGTGGCAATTTGAAAAAATTAGGGTTATGACTTTATCAGAATTCTACTATTACACCAACTATTTTACATGGGAGTAGAATTGTTATACAAAAATACAATTTACAAGAAAATTCTATATTTACAAAAAAAAAAAATGTACAAGGAAACACAGAGTATAGGGAAATAATTAAAGTACAAAGAATTTACATGGATAGCATAAGGAAAATATGTTACAATAATTTTATAACATAGAGGAATTCAAATAGAGTCATGACCTTTGGTTAGTGGCATGCCACATCACTATTTATCTACTGGTTCAAGGATTCATGTATGAAAAATGGTGGGTTCTAAAAGTCCTTAAGCTCTGTGACTTCATACGTTTTTTATAAAATAGTTCATTAGTCACATTGAAGCTTAAGTGGAGTGGTTAATCAATCCCAAGTGATGGCTACAACACTATACCTAGAGCCTACATAACGACCCCCCATCCTAGAGTCCTAAGACAACTTAGGTCTGACCGTATCTACCCTGTGTCATGATGCAATAATTCTCCCCAATATCCCGAGTATGTTACATGTAAAATGAATATAGCAATTAAATAAAAAATATTTTTTTCATGAAACAAATCATAACAATAGATAAATAAATAATATGAATATTTTGAAAGATAAATTTAAATTCGAAAGGTTTAAGTGGCTAACCCTCTTGACATCCCTAGTAGAGCCGCTAAGCTATTAAGCTTAAATTTTTCTCAGTTTTTATTATTTTCCTTAATTTAATCAATATTAAACCCTACTTGTTTAATATTAACCCTCGATTAACGATTAAAGAAAATCTAGGTTTTTCTATTTTTAAAAAGTTCGGAGTTGCTACCCAACTAGAGTTAGGAAAAAATGGGTTAAGTTAAAATCAATTAAGTAAAATGATTTTAACTTAGATATTGGATTGTATGAAAACTAATTTAAAAATGGTTTTTGAAAACTAGAGATTTAAGTTTGAAAGCTAACCTATTAAACCCTATTGGGTAGTACTTTTAACTTTTCAAATTTAAATTTATCTTTTAAAACACTAATTCTAGAACAAAAATATTAACTCTAAATCTATAAATAAATAAAATCCTATTTACACATAATAAACAAGAAAAATAAAATTTATTCACAAAAGGGAAAAATAAAAAGTTTTCCCTATTTTAAGTAACCCTATAGGTGCCTACGTACCCTCTAATAGGGATTAAACTTTCTGTAGTTTGTTTGGAAAATTTTAAGTGTGTGGATTTCTTTTAATTTTTTAAATTGATCGAGTTTATGTCTCTTAACCATTTTCTTTTTAAAGAAAAAAAAAAGAATTCTAAAAAGAAGGGTCCTAATTTAATTTTTATTCTTTATTGAAAAAACTCTAAAAGAGCATCCTAATTTGAAAAAAGAGCTTATTAATCTTTTTATTTTTTGGAAAAAAAATTCTTTTTCTGAGTGATAAGACCTTTTTTTATTTATAATCAACACATATCTTTTTTATTCTTAAAAAACTTTCTAAAATGGGCCCTAAAATAGAAAGAAAAGAAAAGAAAAAAAAAATTTATCTAAATGTAAGAGAAATGTTTTTATTTATTAAGGAAACTAAAGAAAGAGTCCCCTTTTTTTTCATAATAAAGTATTTAAAGAAAAAAAAAAACCTAAAGCGGGTCAATACGTAAGCCGTCGAGTCGCCAAGAGGACCTAGGTTAAATCCATGTACATTATACATATGCAAGTGTAGAGAAGGAGAGAGAGAGATAGAGAGAGAGAGAGAGAAAGACAGGAAAGAAGAAGATAAGCATTGGGGTTGCTTCACCAAGGGTATTTGGTCACATTTTGAATAGCAAATACTAGATTCATGAAAATCTTATTGGAGATAGCGGGTCAAAGGAGAGTGCCACGGCCTATGGTGGCCGTTTCGTAGTAGTGGAAACTTGGCCGTAGAAGGTAGTGTTGGTTACTACTTACGATGGTATCGGAAGGTAAGTAGATGGTGCTGGTTTGGGTTTAGGGATGTGGGGAGGTTTGTAGTGATGGTGATTTCTAGAGATAACCACCAAGAAGTGGTGGTTCAAAGGGCAGTAAGGTTTCTATAGTAGTTGCTTAGAGGCATGGATAGGGACTATAGCAATGGGATATAATGCTTAGAGGATGATGAAGCTAGCTCGATGGTTTCATCTGCTCAATGTGGTTGAAGAAGCTAGAATCCTAAAGAGAGAGAGAGGTACTAGCTAAGCTCTATGGATAGAGAAAGATGTACTTATGTATGAAAATTAGGGAAGAAGATGATAGCTTGATGTCTGAAAGTATTCCACGACCTCCTATTTATACATTTCTAACATGAATATGACATGGGAGGTCAAAAGAAGCAATAATTTCAAGCTTTAAAAAATTATAGGTTTTGACCGAGCTTAAATTCAAATTCAATGAAAACATTCATAGTTACAGTGGAAGACATGGGCAAGATAAGTTAATAGGAGATCTTACTTAAAAAACACAAAACAAAGTTTCAAAAATCATTATTAAGCTTAAATCAAGCTTGGGGTTAATAATGTCACAGGTCCAAGTTTTCTTTCAAGTTTAGGGACAAATTTGACTAATTAAATGACCAAAATACTTTGTAAGGAAGAGTTCAATTTGAAGCATTTCGTATCTACTTTGCAATTTCACCACTAATTTGGTGAAATTGCAAAGGGAAGATATCGAAAAAAGGACAAGAAGTAGGCTATCCAGAAAGGGAAGACGTAAGAAAGCAAGGGAAAAGAAAATAAAGAGAAGGAAATTAAGCACGATAGACCAATTAGAGGCTGACATATGTGCTACATGGCCATAAAAAGAAAAGGCATTTGAGCACTGTAGTGAGTTTTGAACCTAGGTCTTTCATGTTACTCTCCTTTTAAGTCCAAGTACAATACCATATGGGCTATTAGCCCATGCCCTGTTATATTATGCAACTAAAATGGATTTAACCTATAAAACAACTTGAAAATCTTATAAAAACTATCCAAATAATCTATCTAAATCCTAAATTCCTATTATTTCTTAAAAACTACTTTCCTAAAAAAAAATTATTTGTCTAAAAAAATCTATTTTGCTTAAAATGTTCTATTTTCCTACAAAGATATGTTTTTCTATTTTTCTTTTTCATTTTTTCTCTTTTTTCAATTTTTGAATTTTTCTAAATTTTCTATTTTTTGTACCTTTTTCTAAACTTTCTATTTTTCTGGTACCTTTCTAAATTAAGGCCCTTTTTCCCTATCTTAAAAATTTCTAAAACTACAAATGGCAAAAATGAGACGTCTACATCAAGTAGTATATAACCCGCTCTTTTCCTTCCCCGTCTTTTTGACCAAGCATATAACCCATGGACTTAAGTAATATTGTGAAGTACAAAAACAATGGCTTCTTAGGTTTAGGAGCCACTAAAATTGGAGGATTCATAAGGTGTTTCTTGATCGTTGTAAAGGCTTCCTTGCATTCATCATCCCAGTTTATCTTAGTGTTCTTCTTCAACAACTTAAATAAGGGACGACATTTATCTATGAGTTAAGATATAAACTAAGCTATGTAATTTAATACACCCAATAAACCCTTGACCTCTTTAAGTGTGTGTAGAGAAGGCATGTCGAGTATTGCTTTGACTTTATCAAGATCTACTTCAATGCCCCTCTGGTTAATTATAAAACCCAGTAATTTTCCTAACATCACCCCAAAAGTGCACTTCTCTAGATTCAACTTTAACTGGAAATTCCCCAATCTATCAAATAGCTTCCTCAAATTGTCCTCACAATTCTCCTCTTTTTTATATTTCATAACCATACCGTCTACATATACTTCCACTTCCTTATTGATCATGTCATGAAAGATTATGATCATTGCCCTTTGGTAAGTTGTCCCGACATTTTTTAGTCCAAAGGGCATCACCTTGTAGTAGAACATACACCAAGCAATAATAAAGGTTGTCTTAATCTTATCTTCTTCAAACATTTTGATCCAATTGTATCCAAAGAAGACATCCAAAAATGAGAAAAAATGGTTATTAACTGTATTATCTACCAAAACATCTATGTGGGGTAAATCAAAATTATCCTCAAGTGTTACTTCATTAAGATCTCGAAAACCCATGCATACTTTGACTTTCCCATTCTTCTTCATCACTGATACAATGTTAGCTACCCATTCAAGATAATCAGATACCTCAACAAAACCAACCTTAAGTAACTTCTTGACTTCTTCTTTGATCTTTAATAAGATATATTATCAAAATCTCCTTAGCTTCTACTTTTTAGGTTTGATATCCTCTTGTATGGGCAAGTGATGGACTACAATCGAAGGATCTAGCCCAAGCATATCTTCATAGGACCACGTGAACACATCTTGATATTTAGATAATAGCATGGCTATCTCCTCTTTCTGCTCTTCTTTTAAGTCATCCCTAATATTTAAATTCTATGGGTTATCATTGATCCCCATATTGATTGTTTCAACTAGTTCCTTAATGGAAATTCTACCCAATTAATCTTTCTACTAGCTTTCTTATATTTCACTATAGTCACTAACATCACTCTCGACGACTAACCTAGTAAGGTCGAGAGTTATATTAATATTTCCATCATCCACTTACACAAGGTATCCCCATTTCATTCAGAGCATTGGATGTGGACAAATTATTACAGGAAACAATTATAAGTGACAATGAATAATGGAGGAAAAGGAAACTAATATTTTATTAAATATTGGAGGAGTTTTCATGAGTACATCAAGGAATGACAATGATTATTAAAAATTCTTAAAAAAAAAAAAACTAGATTATAGTTCACCCTTTACCTTAACAAAGACCTATTGTTGTTCGCAAGGATAGAGAACCAATTATTCAAATGCTGGAGCTTAAGGGATGGGCTTGCTGATTCCACTTTGCTGGGGAATTTTCCTTTGGTAGATTCAAGGGTCTGAATGTCAACCCAGAAAAATGTCTCAATCAGTAATGGAAAGGTCATTGGGGTGTAGTACAGTCTATCACCTCTTTTGATAGGAGTCAAACCATTAGACCCTTGACCCGAACCTTAGTCCAAGGCTTGGAAAGTATAGCTAAGTGATTTCTTTCCTTATGACCTACCATAGAGGAGTCTGAGCTATTGCAATCTACTAACCTAATGCCCTTGCCAAGCCGAATCTTCTCGTACTCGTTGACTATCTTCAGCTACTGACTAGAGCTACACTTGAGTAACAGCTTGATAGATCTGACCACCTACCTAGTTGACTTGAATATGAGCCTTCCTAAATGTGTTCAAGGTAAATTCACCTCGAAAAAATTATCCACTTGGCTCGACATAGCTAACTTACCACCTTAACTCAACAGATACCAAACTGATCATACAAAACTATCTTTTTTTGCTAGAAAGCCATTCATCTATGAAGAGCCACATGTTAGAGCAACTATGTGATAGAATCCTTCGTACAAGATACTCACTTTTGTTGTATTTTCGAATGTACCTTTTGTTACTCCTTATACATTACTTCTTTTAGATACTACTCCTTTAGTATTTTCCATTTTGGATAAGATGCCTTAGTGTTTCAAGTATAAATACCCCATTGTAATGTAGCCACATAATCATCACATCTCATAATATTGAATATACACTTCTCTTTCTCATGAGCATTATTCTCCATTGCTTACTTCACTCTTACCTAACCCTTAAGCAAGGCTAAGTAGCAAGTGCCCTCATTAAACTAACTCGTATGTCATATTGAGTTGAGCCATAAGTCTTTGAAAGTTCCCTGGTACATCATATCCTTAGACCTATTTGAGGGTTTGCTTGTTTTACTATCGTTGTTCTATGCACCCTTTCCTACTTCATTTTTAAGCTTTTCTGCAAGCTTGAACCCAACCCAATACCGTTGCCCTTATCAGTTCCTGACAAGACGTATCATCTTTTGCCCCTCGCTTGCTTTGATTGAAATTCTTTAGTTGAGGTCAAAACATAACCAATACCATAGGTACCAATTTGACCTTCCTTGAACTTCACCTTCTCCATCCCTCCTTTACTGGGACTAATAACCATGCATACCTTGTTAAACATCTATAAGTCAAAGTCCTCCTGCTCCTCAGTACCTATATAGGGTATGGTCGTTTCTTTATAACTATCATAGTCCTGATCTCCAAGAATTGTTATCACTTAGCCATTTATATAAACTTGACCTTCTGATGTAGGCTTAAAGGTATGACCCCTGTTAAGTGAATCTAGGGTCTTCCCAAGAGTAAGTTGAAGGTTCTTGGGACGTTTAAAACCTAAAACCAAATAATGAATGTTTAAGGGCCAACATCGACTGGCAAGTCTATTCCCCTTATAATCTCCCTTCTAGATCGGTCAAAAGCTCAAACTGTAGTAAAACTTGGCTTAATTGCAGTTGTGTTGACACCCAACAAGTTTAGGGTAATGAAAGGACATACATTCAATGATGATCCATTGTCAATGAGGACTTTGGTTATGATTATACTGTTGCTTCTTACTACTATGAAGAGTAACTTGGTGTGCTAGTGACCTTCCTCACCTAATTCTTTGGCTGAAAAAGATATCTAATCCATGGTAAGGATAAAATTGGCAATTAGTCACATTGTCTTAGTTGATATTTCATGAGGGATCTTAACCTCCCTTAAGGTTCAGAATAAAGCTTCCCTATGTGGTTCAAATGACATCAACAAGCCCATCAATGATATTTGTGCTGGAGTTTTAGCAAGTTGATCCATTATTTTGTACTCGCTTAACTTGATTATTTTAGTGAGGGCAGAGAGCCCTTCTTCATGTTCAGCCATTTTTCCATGCATCTCCTCTAGCTCATTTTCCTTTTTCAAATCTTCTTTTGGGTCATAGACCCTCCCACTTTAGGTAATCTCACCTACTAACGAATTTGATTTCTCTTGGTTAACTACCTGATAATTGAATGGGGTAGCCTTATAGTTTTCAGGTGTTATCAACACATAAAAGGTATACCACTTAGTGCTTGGGGCTTGCTCATTCTTGTAAAATTGAAATAGTTTAGGTTTCTTATCTAAACTGATCATATTGATCGCAGGATCTAAATCATAAAAAAACATGTTGATAACAGGGCCATGGTTGGGCAAGGGATTATTGTTGACATTTAGAGTTGGGGCTTTTAAGAAGTCTGGTTGGATTGAGCCTTCATTAATTAAATCTCGGATCTTGTTTTTCAATCTCCAACATGAATCGGTCATATGCCCTACCTACCCCAAATGATATTCACATTTTTTATTAGGATAAAAAAATCCTTGGTTTATATCTGTCACAAGGGAGCTCAAACCAAATCAAGTTGTCCTTTTGTAGTTTCTTAAAAACTTAGCTAAGGAATTGGTATTTTGGTGTACTATCTTAGAGCCCTGCTAACTTAAGGCTAATTTCTAAACTGTTGTTGGATTTGAGGAGAATTCCTCCTAAAGGAGACTTGAGCATTGGCTTAGCATTTGAATTCACCATGCTAATCGTAACTTCTTTAGCTTTATTGGCTACTAATCTAAGAGCGGTTGATGAAGAAGCTAGTCTTCAATTAGATGATTCCTAAAGCTTACCAAAGGAGATAGCACTTTCAATTCTACATCCTATTGCTATAACCTCTATAGAACTAGATGAAGCCTACTTAATCATATGGTAGAAATAGGGCTTATTAATTGTATTGATAAAGGTGGAAATGAGTTCTCTTTTAGACATTGGGGCGAATACCCTTCAGCTAATGCTCTCCACATCTAAGCATACTCTTTGAAGGACTCATTATTTTTCTTCCTAAGACTTAAGATTCACTAAATTATGGTTATTGGAGCCACTTCAACATTAAATCTAAACTTATCATAAAATGCCCTGGTAAGTTTCTCCTATGTGTTCACTTGGTTTAGGTCGAGCTGGGCATACTAGGTTAGTGCCGGATTCGTTAAACTATCTTGGAAGGTTTGAACCATAGCTGATCATATTAGGCATATTTGCTCATTCTATGCACATACAGTCTAGTATGCAACTTAGGGCATCCATTCCCATTATACTTTTCGAATTTTGATACCATGAATTTCTCAAGTCTTAACATCGTATGTGGAAAAATCTATGATACCAGCTTGCTCAAAACCATCGTAGCTTCCAAGTGCTTTTATCCTTTATGTGATTTATTGGGTCAACTTTCTTTCCAATTCTTTCAAGCCATCTTGATTGGGTCCCAATCTCATGTTAACCAAGAATGAATATGTATTAGGCTCAAACATCAGGTTGACCTTTAGATAGACCCTTCTAATTCAAATGATTCCAATGTCGGCTAAACTTGTAGATAGTTCTCTTCAGGAGGTGGCGCCTTGGCATTATTTTCACAATGGGCCTCTAAATTCCCCTCGTTCAATGGTGTTGTGGCCCTAAGCAACACAATGTTGTCAACTAGAAAATTTATTTGTCCTACCATTTTCACTACAGTCCTTTCCAAGGAGTGAATCCTCAACTCTGTAAGATCGATGCTTTTAAGGTTGACAAGACTATTGTTGTTGTCATTGATCTTGTCATTGTCATTGATCTTGTCGTTGTCATCACCTTGGCTAGCCATTCTAGTTAGTGAACGGGTTTTGATAAGACTTCTCTAAAAGATTTGACATTTAGGAGCTATCTTTGAAAACCTGGAGTAAGAACACTTCACAACAAGTTAGCATAAGTATGTATACATCTTTTATTAAGACGAAGAAAATAAATGTGCACGGATGTATGGCACATAGATGTAAAGAATTTTGGGGTTCTTTGACTCCTAAATTTTACCCCTAACCTTCCTAAGTTATACTTATAGGGCCTTTATCCTCTATCAATACTCTTTGCATTGGGCCTCAAATTTTGCTCTCCTTCTTTTGGCTTCTCTAGCATAGTTCTAACTTGATTCTCCTCTTTTTCCTTCATCTTTATCTTTTCCTTTAATTTCTGAAGTTGGCAGTAAACAAATTCCTTAGTTGTTCAAGATTTGTCAAGTATCCCTTTAATGATAGGGGCGGTTATCCTTATACACCAAAGAGATTTGATGTCCAAGAGTTGGGCCACTTTATCAGCTAGAAGGATATGGGTGTCATGGAAATTAATTGTAACAAGCTCAAGTGTTGGTTTTTGAGCCAAAGCTTGAAAGGGCTTAGCTTGCTAGATTATTGTGGCTAGATAGTATCCAGTGTAGGTGTTAAATCCAATTAGAGGTATTACTTCAAAGCCCTTGTATCCTTTAATCATCTAATCACATGAATTCCATCTAGCTATCAAGAGTATCTCTTCAACTTGCATGTTCTAAAAATACTGAACATAAGGACGAGTAATAATATTTTTAGGTAAGTGGATCCATTCTTCAAAAGATTTAATGAGATCATACCATTATGCGAACTCGACCCGATTATAATCTAACTAATGGCTTCTTATATGACTAACGAACCAGACCATAAGTAGGGCCATGTTAGCTTTTAGATCCCTAAACCCCTTACTCTTGAGATGGTTTAAGAAACGGATTTACTTAACTAGGAGGGTAGGTATGTAGGATTTCCCCTCTAAGAATTAAGATACGAACTCAACCACCCTAAAATGAATACTACGTAGCTCATCTAGGAATAAAATGGCATCAAATACCACTAAGATATAAACATTTACTCAATGTTAGTGCTAAGTTTTTGGATTTGTACAAAAGACATCTCATTTCTCCTAATATCTCAATTTAGTGGAGAACCACATAATAATATCGTCCATCTTAAGGGCCTTTCTATTAACTAGAACTTGGTTTATTTCTACTTTCTTTACTCCCAATAGTTTGCCAAAAATTTCCGATGCAGTAATCTTAGGGTTCGGTACATGAATGTCATTAGTGATATTTGGAACCCAAAGTAACTAGTAGTATTCTTCTATGGTTGGGCTTAGTTGGTTTAGGCCAAAATAGAAGGCGGTGGCCTTAGGCTCCCAAAAATGCACCAAGGCATATATAAAGTAATATTGGGATTAATGCTCTATAAGGATAGGATGGGTCCAATTTTACTCTTGATGAATTCCTGCTTATCGGGGTTGAAGAGTTAAAACCAATTTTCTAATGACTTCTAATGCTTACAAGGTGGGTGGACATAGATCTCCTTAAAATTATCTTATGCAGAGCTAACCATTTCTATAAGAGACAATTTTATATTAGAAACCTATTCTAATAATATTATCTTTACAAGGATATTTACAAGAAAAATTAATATAGACATGCTAATACAAGAGAAATACAATGGCTCCATAGTTACAATTTTTTCTTTTTTTGTTTTTTAGTTTTTTACATTATGGGTTCTTGCCAATCCATGAAGAGAGGTTTCATGGATGCAATAAGGTAGGTTCTAAAGGTCCTCGAGTCTTGCAACCTCATACGTTTTCAAAAAGACAGTTCCTTAGTTACATCAAAACTTAAGTAGGGTAACCTGATTGGCCCTGAAAGGTAGTTATCCCATGGCATCCAAAGCTTACATACTAGCCCCCCTTCCTAAGGTCTTAAGATGGGCTAGTTCTAATCGTATCTACTACACTTATATGATTCAAAAAGAAAAACACCATCCAATCTCTCCCTACACCACCACCCTTCCGCAATCCCCTCCACCCCCCAACACAACCCCCCAATAAATCATGTAGTGTTATCACTATTGTCTAATTGTGTAGAGAAATATTATTTGTTGATTTTATATGATAATTCATATTTTTTTCATATTTATATAACATATGAAATGAAGTGATATTCATAGACATATTTTATATCAAAGTCCTTTTATACTTACCATGAAATGCATGTAATAGTTGTATAAGATCTCCATTAAAAAAAATGTGTCCTCATATAATTAAATATCTTATATTAATTTCAAACATGATAATATACAATTACTATATTATTTAGGAAAGTGGGGTAGAGGGAAGTTATTTGAGGTGATTCTATAACAATGTGTATCTATTACTCTAGATAAATGATTACCATCATAAAAAGAAAATTTCATTTATTTAAGCAATCTTGTAATTGATTTATTTATTTAATTATTTATCATTTTTAAGTGCTTATGATACAATTGTGACGTTTGTTGATACTAATATTGTTTGTGTTTGTCATACATCATATATGAACATTATTTATACTTTGATTGTTAGTATATTAAAAAGTTTTCAATAAAACAAATCACCATATTATTTTAATTAATGATTAACATTAAAAACAACAACAATAATAATAGTCTAACTATCATAATATGCTTTTATTATTTTCGCCATTAAAAAGAATGGTTTTGTTATTTCATCCAATAATTTACATTAGCATTAGTTTGTTCATAAATTTTCATTAAAATGGATTCTTCATATTTACAAAATAGCAAATGATACAACAGCTATTTAACTATCATAATGTACTTAAGGAAAGCATTAAATTTCTAATATAATATAAGAAAAAAATCGTCAAATGGAGATAAAATTACTAAGTAATTATACATATAATGTATTGAATAATTTATGGAATAGTATGCACATGTAAGATGTAGTTTTATCGTTTATCATGATTCGATCAAAACATTTGAATATTTTTCTTTGAAAAAAAGTGAAATTTTTCCATTAGTTGGAACTAGTTTAATGCATTTTACTCTATATTATATGTCTACTACCTGTGTAATATCATCCTAACAATTAAAGCATATATAAAGATACATGATAAATCTAACTTAAATATATAGATTGAATAGTACATTGATAAACTCCTATAAACTTTAAGTGTAATTTAAAATTAAAAAAAAAAAAGTAAGACTACATTTATAAATTACTATATCAACTATGTGCTTATGTAGTTATCATTTCGATTCGAATTCGTTTTCCCTTTTCATCTTTATCACCTTCTAAGTGCCTATTCTACTTAGTCAATAATCTGTATTCTTCAAGATGTACCTAGGAGACAAGTCATCATACCATCCTTGAAGGACAAAATAGACCAAGATCTCAAACTTGAACGTGTTTTATTCGACCTGAAATATCACAATTATATCAATTTAGACATGTTGTGAAGATAATTAATAATAACTTTCCTCACAAACTTATAGGATCAAACATGCTTAGAGCACTTACTATGCGCTTCACTTGTGAACAAATCTCATATACTATTTGCTTGAAGGGCATGTTATCACCTACTTCTTTAACTCCACGCTAAGCAGATTCTTACAAATGTTTTAAGCTATTAGACCCTAATCCTACTTATCTATTCTAGTCTCTAAACTACAAATTTTATTGGACTCCCCTATACTGTATCATATCATTTACAAGAAAGATTTTGTAAAGCCCATGAAAATTTGAATAAAAGGACGATAAAAAGAAAATAAGAAATTAGAACAGGATAGTGACTAGTAATAAGGATTAATTAAAAGGGGTAAAATGGTCTTGTTAACCCTTAAGTATAAAAGGGTTGTTAATACCTTAGATTTCATTTTTATATTACCATCTCTACAACACTCTCCTAAGTACTTGTAGGAGTGAGACCTAAGTAAGGCTTCATAAGATGATTATTTTATTTTAATCATTAGATTAGGTTCTCCACTAATATTAGAATGCATCATGATATTGCAGGGGAGATCAGTTTTGGAAAAGGGAAGGTGGAAGTTTGGAAATGGGTGAAACCTTAACTAGTAAGTGAATCATTGATCTTTAATAAAAGAAGAGATTTGTGTTCAATTGTGATTATTGAATGTATGACTTTACGATGTGATCAAATATGGCATGTAATGTGATTCATAGTTGTTGCAAGGTCTTCAAACAAGGTATGTTCCTTACTCTTGATTGATTGTTTAATGTAGGAACACATTTAAGTGTTCGATGGTTATTATTTGATAAAAGATTTAAGTCTATAGAGATATGGAGTACAAATATGATTAGATTTGATCTGGTAAAGGGTGAAGCTAGAAGCTGATGTTTGGTCTTAGAGCAAATAGAATTGGAAAAAAGAAAAAAGAACGAAGGAAGTACACGACGTACATAACATGTACATGTCGTGTACACATGGTATTGGACATACACAGCTTGTACATGTAAGTACATGTTGTGTATATTGATTTTGGGAGGTATGTGGCATGTGATACATGTACACGTCATATATCCCTAGGTTGTGTACAAGTCCTTCAATTTGCATTTTCATAAATCAAATTAATTTTCCCTATTTTCATTTCTTGAAGAATATTAAGCTAATAAATAAATATAAGATTATTTTATTAATTAAACACATTAAAGGATAGTCTAAGATTTTCTAAGAAGACCCTAATTAGCAATTTCTCTCCTAAAGACTATTCCAACCCATAAGTATAAGGTAAATAAGAAACCATAGAATTAGGAATAGAGCTTAATAGAACTCAAGACTAGAATCTAATAAGCTTATTATTTTGTACAATTACTTCAAATGCAGAAATTAAGACAAACTCGGTCTTAGTCCAAGCTTTCGTTACCAATTCAAGTCCGAGTTGCCATTATTTTTTGGTTGTGCTTGTGTAGTGTAGTTAAAATAAATGGGACCAATAGGTATCTAAATTTTAAATCGTACTTGTTTCTTATACTTAGCTAAACTTAGAGGGTAATAGTACCAGTGTCCCTAAGGTGGCACCTCAATGATCCTTAGATAACGTTACCTCTAATGGAGTCCCCTTAAGAAATGATTTGAGGTAGATTAGGTTACTGTTCAAGGGTCATAGTACCAATGTCCTAATATTAATTTGGTTAGGAGGCATTTAGGAGTTATGGGGCCAGTATCCTAGTGCTAGTTTGGATCGGGCCATAGTACTAGTGTCCTAGCTTAGGAATTGTGAAGTTGAGTCATGAGTTATTCCGAGTTTGGGATTAGTTGCAAATGGTCCCAAGTTGTGCTATTTGTTAGCTAATAAAAGAAGATTAAATGGGTTGTATGTTATTCCTCTTATAGAAGTACATATGAAATTGTATATGTGAGTATTATATACTGGGCTTTGACTCACTCTCTATCATTTTTCAAGTGTAGGTATTAAGTAAGAAATGAGAAATACTAGAATTTTTGAAATTGAAGACTACCACTAAGACTACAAGGCTAAGTAGTGACAACTAGTTCTACCATTATGAAGATGACTTCTAAGCTAAGCTAGTTAGAATTTAATTTATGATAGGTATTTCTTGCTCTAAGATTTAAGAGATTTATTTAGTTATTGCTCTGAGATTAATTGGATAATTAAATTGTATGAAATTATTTTGAGGTTAACACTGTTACATCTCAACATTGCTTAAGAAATAGCATCACGCAAGAATAGCTATTTGAGGTTAATTATTTTGAGCTTTACACCTATTTACACAAAAGTGTACAACCTCCAAACATAATTAAACTTAAAATACAGTACTTTTTTTTTTCCTTTCATTGCATATGTACAGATCCTTCTTAAGACTAAGATCAAAATATAGCAAGGCTCCTACCAAAAGTAGCCAACTCCATCCTATACGCTCTTAAAAGTCTTTCTCCTAGCTTATGGTGTTGCCTAGTCAATTTTCTTTATAACTTGAGGATACACAAGTATCCCCTTAAGTCTCTATGAGCTAAGCAAGAGTGAATAAAACAAAACATAAAACAAGCATAACATACATTTACAACCATTATTATCATAAGGCATTTAATTCCATATTTAGAATTATCAAGGAAAGATGTCTATGCAAGGAATACATGTTATACTCATGCAAGTGACATGCATAGATATAGATATCCTAGCCCAACCTAGTGCTCATCCAGTTAGTCAACATTCCCGAATATCTAAATACAAAGTCCAGGATCCTAGGGCAACATGGAGCTTCCAAAACCTAGCATATAGCTAGCTTAGCTAAAACCACATAAAGTGGCCAAAGAAACCCAGCATATAGCTAACTTAGCTAAAACTGCATGAAGTGACCAAAATTGATTGAGCAATGCAATCTATATGCTGAAAACCTAGCCTAGCAATATTGAATTTTCTAGAAAACTTGACCCATAGGTCTTTTCATGTCATGCCATAAATCTAGCAAGTAATACAACGACCCAGTAATAGGCACGATTTTTAAGTTCCATATAAAAAAACAACTCAATCAGCTTAGATCCAGCTTTATGTCCAAACTTTACAATTTAACCCTTCATATAGGATTTACTTAGGTGAACACCCAAAAAGACATATTAATTTCCAAGTTTTCCAAGCAATAATACACCCTAGCAAATCAATAATACATAAAGAAACACTTCACTCAATCAATATACATTCAAGAAAATTGCATATCCAATCAATCAATCATACAATTGCATTTTACAACACAACTGACTCCAAGTCAAGAAGACATAAGTCTACTTGCACAAAAATATAAACATCCAGTTACCAAGGCTTGATAGTAGTACAAATTCTAGACTTCACAACATAGCCGTTCCTCACCAATCACACCTAAGAAAATACATACAGTCCCTAAGTTAACTACGAGTTGAAATTAAATCTCTATAAGCTTGTGTTAGCTTATTCTTTCAATATCACGTTTTTTAACTTTATTTGACCATATCTTATTTATTTCTCATTCGATTTCAATAAACTTTATATCGTCACAATCTTTATTGGAGCACCATTAAGATATCTTAAGGAATAACTTATCAACATGGTTACAAGTTTGAAAATACCCTTTCTCGGTACCAACTCGATTGTACGTTATCATAACTTTGTCATCGTCATGCCGATATAGTCCACTCTATGTAACACTTATAAACATTCTATTCTTGATACCAGCTAGATAGTTATCACCTACCGACATGACGATAGCTAAATACTGTCAAGCCAATAGGGTTATCTCCATGTTTTCTTTCTTTTCTTTATTTCCAGCTTCTTAAATGGGACTACCACCACATGGTAATCCTGAGACTTGTAAGATTAAACACAAAAAGCTTAAATTCTTTAAATAGATACTCCTTTTCAGCACTAAAACACAAAAAATATGAATTGCACTTATGTTGAGAAATTATATGTAATTTTGATAAAAATTCACACATTTTGGCTCAAAAACCTATTGAATCGCACATATTTGTCAAAAAATCCTTTAGATAAGTGTATGGTTTCACACACTTATCAATATGATATAAGGGATGATTAGTCATTTGGTATTTATGTGAAACTGTTCAAGCTAGGTCTTTGGCTTCCCTTTTCGGAGTTTCTTGTGGAGTTCTTTCATTATTTTAAAGTTGCTCCGAGTAGCCTCACTGCTAATGCAAAAGCACAACTGTTTGCCTTTGAGGCATTGTACCCATAGGAGTTACGGACGCCAATAACGTAGCTCTTTAGGCAATTCTTCCACTTGAAGAGGGTAGCCGATAATTGGGGGTAAGGACGCCATGACCAGTGTAAAGCTGTTGAATTTAGCGAGATGGAAGAAACTCAGTCCTCAATCCATCTGTTGCAAGTACAAAAGTGGTAAGCCATTGTTTTAAATGGAGATAGATATTTGCTACCCGTTGCCGACAAGGGGTACTTGGCTATTTGTCGCGTTGCTTTGTTGTTATGTTGGGGGACGTCATGCCTACTCATCTTCGATGTTGTAAGTATGTTGTCCTCATGTTATTTGCTTACTTAATGAATTTGTTGGCTTTTTGCAAATATGGAGTTGGCCATTGAAAGAGTAAGGGTAAAGTTGCTCGCTGTACAGAATAAGCGGTTAGAGGGTACATCCAACTCAATACAAAAGAAGAAGCAACCTACTGTGGAGGAGGAAGGGGAGACTTCACAAAGCCCTTCAAAAAAATCTAAGAAGAAAGGTGGGAGACAACAAACACTTGCCGAGGTTGTTCAACACAAAGGCAGAGATATTCTAATGGGTATGCCATTGGTCAATTCAAGGCTAAAGTGAGTAGCTTTTGATGGTAGGCCAATCCAAGGGGGTCAAGCCAAAGTTGTGGGTACCATATAAGGGGTCTAAGCAAGAGGTACTCAAGTAAACATGTAGTAAGAGGATTCGGAGTAAAACCTTCAAAATGTTGGGGTCCTTGCTATCGAGATCCTTGATGACGAGGATGTTGTACCGTTGGTTCATCATGATAGGTGGGCATCTCCTCCTCCGTTCGCAGATAGGCTTATATAGAGGTTTGAGCAACTAAAAGCATGCTTCGGGTGACTCTTTACTAATAAGGACAACATGGAGGCCTTAGCAAAATTATTAAGGAGGCATAATGAGGTGAGCTGCTTGTAGTTTTTGTTGAAGTATTTAGTCTTGCGTTGTTGACTAAGTATGTATTATGCTCACAGCTATATGATCTCTTGGATTTTATCCTTGTGCACAACTGAGCATACCAGCGGTCGGTAAGGAATGGGTTGAAGGCAGAGGTAGAGAGGCTTTTGGGGGCATTAGAAGAGAAGAAGAAGATGCAAGGCAACTTGTCCATCATGTTTAGAAGCCTGGAGCACTAATACAAGGAGTTGGTTGGGCTTGCTGACAAGCTAAAGGGCAACCTGGGAAAGTTTGAGGACTCCAACAAGGCTACTGTAGAGAACTTATCCACTGTATAAGTCAAGTTGGTAGTGAAGGGATAAGAGATAGAAGGGTTGCGAATTGAGTTCGCATAGAAGGAGGTGAAGCTCTTAAAGGGGAAGGGTCTAACCCTCGATGTTAGGTAATATATTTTCTTCGAGACCTTCGACAAACCCTTGATTGAGAAGGCCCTCACCACTGCCGAGTATGTTGTAACAAAAGAGGTTCAAAGGCAGGTTTGCCAAAATATGCCCAAAGCGGACTTATCTTTCTTGCAATGGTTAGATGAGCCTAAAGGTACTACTGGTGGTGGGGAGGAAGGCAAGTCTACAAGTGACTCGTTGGGAAGTTCCAATAGCAGCTCGAATGCAAGCCTCGAGGAGGATAAGGAAGGTGATAGGGAAGGTCAGCAATGGGTTGGGCAGTAGTAGGTCGACTCTAATGAGTAAGCTAGGGGCATCTTTATTCTTTCTTGTTTTAGTTAATGGATCGGGCGATATGTACCCACATTTACTTTATTCCTTTTGTTTTTATTTTGGGGGGAGTTAGGATGCCAGTCTCCCCTTCCTAAATGTAACTATCATGAACTTTAATGGAAACGAGCTACTATTATAATCGAATTATGTCTACGTTGTTTCCCTTTTTCCTTAGATATGTATTGCCACTTTACACTTAGACTTTTTTTTTGTCTAAGTCTTTTGTGCTGCCAATGATGCTTTTAGGGAGATCAATCCCACTAATTCTTTTGTGAGATTTCACGAACACCTTATCTTTGAGGAGATTACTCAATGTTGCTTGCTAGTAATCCGTTAGGTCCTCCTTGCAAGGGTTCGTCTATTGAAGGCAACGAGCATACTTGAGTTGATCTCTTGGTGACGTCATGGGATCTTTTTGGTAAAGTAGGGTTAGCCAGGTGAATCTTTCTCTTACATCACATAATCTTCTTTACAGTGTTTATTTTGGGTAGTGTGTATGCTTAGCAAATGTATTGTCTCGAGTAGGGAGCTTTCCAAAAGCCATTTAATGCACGCACGGTACATTGCTATTTTCCAAGGCATCACTTGGGTTTCTAGTGCACTTAAGCCGTCAGATGATTTCTACGTATATGGTCAAGGAGACCCCAGGCTCCCTATATAAAGGTGTGCTTGGGTCCTTACTTTGCCATACTAGACATGGAAACTGTTGGTCCCATATAAGATATTGAGAGGGGGAAAGGGGGTTGAATTAATATCTTTAAATTTTTTAAAAACTTTTTCGATATAAGAAAAATGAAATTATCCCTCTTAACAACTTATAATGGTGAACAATGATATTTTAATAATTTAACACACATTAATTGATAAATCAAATTAAAAGAGTAAGAAAGAAGAATATCAGGCTGAGGATTTATAAAGCTTCGACCTTTTGCCTACTACTCTCTTCTAGCTCTATTGCTCAGGACCTAGTTCACTTCACCGATGTCGTTCCACTTGATCCACTAAATCGAATCACAAAAGATTACAAGCACTAGTCACACATAGACTTTACAACATTCTACTTTGCCTATCTAGCCTTTCTATATAGAGTATAAATATAATTGTCTCAACACTTAAACAACAAAATAAAAATTAAAAATTACAAGTGAGAATAAAAATATAAATCTCAATCAATTTCGCTCTAAAGAGAAATAACAATTGTTATATTGTTTGCTTCAGTGCAACTTTCTAAAAAAGCATCTAAGGAACTTTCTATGGCTTTTCAAAAGGTAGAATTTGATCACAATTCCTTTTTTGTAGTGAAAACTTTTTTCAGAGTTGTTGTTGTTATATAAAAAATGTATTGAATCCTTTCTATTTTTATATTGAAATCTTCTAATGGCTAATTTGAAGATTATCTTCACTCCCACATTTATCTAACCATTAGTTGTTAAAGATAATTCCTTGGATATTTTGAGAAGATCTTAATCATTTGAAATTCAAAAATGACTCTCCTTATCTTGTTTCGATCAGATATACTTCAATCTACAACTACTAGATAAGCTTCTGATTTGAATTTAATGAGGAGATATGCTTAATCAGCAACTTCTGGATAAGACTTATATTCAAGATTTGAAATTCCACAAAATCTAAATCAACCTTATCCTTATCCATTCTTGTACATATCTTGATTTATCAAAAATAAATTCGCTCAAAAATAACCCCCAAGGATCATGATTCCATCTTTAGTGAAACAGGATTAAGTATATTTCCCTAACACACCTAATCTAATGGAGTTAGGCCTTGTTGAACTCGAATCTTGATATTAAAATTCAATGTCATATATTTCCATATTAACTTTCTGAATGACCTTCTATAGAGTATCAATTCTTCCTTTCTTTGAAATTTCTAAATAAGCTTCTAAAGTGCTATACCACTTCTACTTATAAAGTTTCTGAAATACTTTCTAAAAAATTTCAAACTATTCTCTTTTTCAGTTAAGTCGAACCTTCTGAATAAGTTTTTGAAGATAATTTAGTTTTGCGAATTTAAACTTTCTGAGAACCCTTTTGAATGCCTACAATCTTAATGATTTATTAACATTTATCCCTTTTTGTTATCATCAAAATATATGAGAGATGTCTAACATTCTCCCCTTTTTGATGATAACAAAAACACTATTATAAAACCAAATGTAAAAAAAAAAAAAAAAACACAATCACATGATCATTATGTCATGCAATGTGCAGACCACAATTGTTTTTAGTTTTTCTCTCCTCCTTTTTTGTTATCATCCTTAATATATTGTAAGTAGACTGAACTCGCCCTTAATCTTTATAAAATGTGCAAAATGATTAAAAAGATAATAGAAATAAAAGATCATATAGCATTAATTAAAGGAAATATCAAAACAAAGTTCAGAGAGAACAAAAATAACAAGAAACAAGTCCATAGGAGGATTGAAACAAAATATTCTAACACATAGATCAACTAAAGCTAAAATACAAAGATAATCATTTTTTTGATTTCTTAGTTTTCTTCCTAGCACACAGTTTAAATCTGCCAGAACATGTTGGAAGAGCCTTGCCAAGAGATGGAGTGGCTTCAAAAGATGTTGTGATAGATGAAGTAGGTTCTTGGCTTTTGTTAGATGATGGTGTGCTCTAGACAAGAGCGGGTAGAGAGACTTCATTTGTGGAAGCCACAAAGAGAGTTTCTGTGTTTCCTTCTAGAGGTGTCTGTTCTTCAAGATTAAGAACAGGTGTTGAAACTTGAAGTCTCTTATCAAGTGATTGTAAGAAGATGACAGGAGTGGTATCCGAAGATGGAACAGGAATGGAATCAGTCTGATTTGTTGGTTGAATAGAAATAATAGGGTGATCAAGTTTAGGTGGTGTAAGGGGAGTATCTGAAACAGGAACAAATGGTATGAGGTAAGGATTAGAGATAGGGATAGATAGTTCAGATGATTTAGCTGGTTGAGTCTGTGTAGGGCATGCAAATGGTTTAGATGGTTCGACAGGATGAGCTTGGTCATCAGTTGTTAGATTTGATTTGGTAATAGTTTCCTTAATGCAAGCTTTAAATAAATCTTCCATTCCAGTAATCTGATCCCTGACTATCTTTCCTATAACTTTCTTGATTCCTTCAGAAAGTTGTTCAACAAAAGCTAAGCTTTCCCCTTGTTTTTAGTGAATAGGGTGAATTTCTATACTTTCTGAATCACTGTCTAAAACTGATCCTGTTGGTTCCCTGAATTCAATGCCACTTGATATTCTAATTAATTTCCCTTTCCGTTTTGGTTCCTTTTCAACTGACTCCTTTCCTCTCTTCCTTTTCTTTTCATTGCCTTTTTCTTCAATTATAATGACCCTTCTTCCAAGATTTGAGGGATGAACATAGATTCTTCCATTATGTGTATGCCAAAGCTTTTCATTCACATAAATTCCCATCTGTTTGAAAATTCTTTCACCTAGTTTAACAAGGAAGAAGAGGTAACTTGCTTCTTCTGTAATTTTCAATTTCTTGAAACTAAAGAGTCATCAACAAATTTCTATATGGCTTAACATCTAAATACTATCATATGTGCCACATCATGAGTTTCACAACATCTACCTTCCTCTTCCTTAGCATTGCTAAAATAACTAATGCATCCTCTCTAGTTATAGAGGTCACACTGCCCTTCCTAAGCAATACAAATGAGTGAACAAATTTATGTAAAATTCTAACCAACAACTCAAATTCAGTACTGAAGATATCTCTTCCTTTTCCCAACCCAACTGCATCATTTAATTCTATGAATGAATTTTCCTTAGTCAACTAGACTAAGCTCTCATCCTCATGTACTTACTTAATGCCAAAGCATTTCAAAATGTCCTTCTTAGTAATTTCAATCTCTTGTCCTAGTACAACTAACTTCCACACTTCTTGATTCTTATTATCAAGCTTCCTATAGAATTCATCTACTAATTCTCCATAAATCACTCCATACATATCAATCAAACCATTTAAACCCAATCCATTCAGATTGTCTTTCCAGTAAAAACCATTCTTATCAAAGAGTTCTAAGTCTAAATAAAATAAATCTTTGACGAAGAGATTTTTACCTTTGATTGCATATCTCTTCTTAGGTTTATTTTTTATTTAAAGGAGGAAATTGGAGTTTTTACTTCCGAAGACTTTTGCACATTCTTAGAAGCTTCCAACATCTTCTTCATTGGAGTAGTAACCTTAGACTTTCATGGAGTCTTCATTGGTTTGGGTACTGATGGGAATCAGGTTACCGAACCACTGACCTGCAACTGAGCCTAAGGATTAGAGGGACTAAGAAGACAAATCCTCCTGTTCCAGCCGGCTTATGCGAAGCCAAGTATCTCCTTACCGACCCATTCTACTTACTGAGCCGAATGACTACCTATTTCTCACATATCACCTGCCAAGAAGCAGAAGGTTGAGACAATAGTCCATCCTCATTCTCTTGCATGCCTAGTCAATTTCTTATTCTACCACACCCTTGCTAAGATGCAAAGAGAAAGAGCCCAGACTAACTAAGCCACTCTAACTCGGACAAGCGAGCTATCCATACTTTTTGTCCACATCTTCCAACGACATCATCAATATAGTATCACCACGTATATAGTATAATATGTAGAATCTATTGCACCAATGATTATTTTCCTTGTATATTCATTTTTACCCCTTTATATCTTATACATTACTTCCTTAGGAAATGCCCTTTTGTCTTTTCCTCTTTAGGCAAGTTACCCTAACTTATGGGTATAAATACCCTTGTAATTATAGCTATAAGGGACACATATAGAGATTATCCTTAATACACTTAAGTATTTCCTTCCTTACGTAAACACTAATTGTTTACTCTTGGCATCACTCTTATCCTAACCCTTGAGCAAGGCTAGGTAGCAAGTGACCTCACTGGATTGATTTGTGCATCATATCGAATTTTGCCGTGAGTCATTAAAAGTTCCATTGGTGTGTCATATCTATTACAGCTGTTCATGGGTTTTTGCTTACCCTTCATTCACATTCGCCCTTTTTAATGGCAATTTTCATTATTCCTTTCAAGCTTTCTACAAGCTTAGACCCACCCAGCGATCGGCCTTATCTGTTCTTGTTCTTGGTCACGGTCCACAATATCTTAGTATCAGAGCAGAGGTTTTGTTTAAGTTGTTGGTTTCTCTGAAGTTCTGTTTATACTCTATTTTGTATATGTAAAACAAAGCAAGTTATTGTGTTCATTTGAGTGATGTATTGTTGATTTCCTAAAGTTTTTGTGTGAGCTTTGAATCAATGAAGAAAATGATGGATCTAAGTATGAATGTTGGTACTGGAGATGACAACAATGAAGTTGTCTACCATAGGCAATAATCCTAGGGAACGTTGAGGAGCACTAACGAGAGACTCGATGAGGTGGCTAACCTCTTAGTAGATCTGACCCGAGTTGTTCATGCGCTAGCTTACCGACCCACTAAGGCCACATAAAATATCCCACAAGCTACTCAACCTGTTAAAGGTTAAAATCTAGCTTGACCAGTTCGAGGTGGAGTAGTAAGTAGAGTAGTAAGTAGATGAGTAAGGCAAAGAATAGACTTGAGAGAGATTGCTGAAGAGGATGAGGAAGAATATTTCGAGGACGAGCATGTACGAGTCCCCAGAGCATCTAACCATGTAAAGCTTTGGATTTCGAGCTTCAATGGATCTAGGAATGCTAATGAATATTTAGAGTGGGAAGAGAAAGTAGAGCATGTTTTTTATTATTATCATTACGAAGATTATAAGAAAGTGAGAATTGCTATTATTAAGTTCTCTAGATATGCCGTCATGTGGTGAAAGAATTTCTAGGCCATGAGGAGACTAAAGGGCTACTGAAATATTAATACTTAGCCCGAAATGAAGAGAGTACTCAAAAATAGATTTATACCAAAAACTTATCATCAAGATACTCTCATTTAGCTTCTAGAGCTGAGACAAGGAAGTCGAGCTCTTGACAAATATGTTTAAGAATTTCAAATGCTTATGATCCGTTGTGAAGTGGAGGAACCACCAGCCCGAACGGTCTTAAGATTCATTACTAGGTTGAGAGGAGACATTTGAGACATTGTGGAGCTCTAACGATTTGACACAATGGATGAAGCTGTTAAGAGGAGCTGACAAACACCCAGGATGTCGACTGGTTGACTCGAACAGGCAAGCCATCGAGCTCAATCAAATATCGAGCCAAGCAGAAAGGCCAACTTGATGGTGAAGTGCTAACTCAAACTTATGAGAAGAGCCAAGGGTCTGATAAGAAGACGAGCCAGATCAAGTGCTTCAAGTACTAAAGGTTCAAACAAATGGCTACTCAGTACTCAAACTACAAGACAATGGTCATCAAGGGAGACATCCCAAAGCTAGAAGTAGATAGTATAGATGAGAAACCCGATGAGGAACCCAACGAGGAAGAGGTCCCTACTGAGAAAGAGCTAATTGAGGAAGACGTATTTGTCGAGGACTTGGACAAGTTACTCATGGTTGTCAAACACACTATGAAGATAGAACCCTCATGAGAGGAGCAGCAAAGAGAGAATTTTTTCTATACCACCTATAAGGTAAATGATCAGGTGTGCGCCCTCATCATAGATAGTGGAAGCTGCACTAATGTGGCATCAACCAAACTTATTTTAAAATTGAAGTTGCTGACTGTTGCACATCAAAGGCTATACAAATTGCACTAGTTAAGTGAGAAAGGAGCATTACATGTTACTTGGCAAATAATATTACTAATCACTATAGGGAATTACTCAGATTAGATTCTTTGCGACGTACTACCCATGTGTGCTTCCCACGTGTTACTAGGTAAGCTCTAGTTGTTTGATAGAAGAGTTACCTACAACGGTTACAAGAACGCGTACATGTTCAAGAAGGATGGTCAGAAGATTACGCTGAACTCAATGCCACAGAGAGAAGTTAACAAGTTATCGATAAAACTTGCTCACGGATCGAAGAAGGCTCTAGTGATGAGTAGAACCAAGCTTCGAGAGGCCATCAATGCTGACGAGCCGACCTTCATGTTGGTCAGGGGCCTATTAGAAATGAAGAAGTGAGGTTAACTACCTTAGGAAATCAAAGAATTGCTGGATGAATATGCCGATCTGTTCCCAGAGTAGTTACCTGAAGGGTTGTCCCCAATTCGAGGTATAGAGCACTGCATTGACTTAATACCTGACACCATACTACTGAATAAGCTAGCCTATTAGATAAATCCCGAATAGGCTGCTAAGCTCCAACAACAAGTCAATAAGTTATTAGAAAGAGGATATGTGAAGGAAAGCCTCAGCGTTGTACCAACCTTCTATTGCTGAAGAAGGATGGAACTTGGTGGATGTGTGTAGACAGCTATGCCGTGAACAAGATTACCATTAAGTACAAGTATCCTATCCCAAGGTTAGAAGATATGTTGGATGAATTAAGTAGAGCCAAGATTTTCAACAATATTGATCTTAAGTCTAGCTACCATTAGATTCACATAAGGTAGGGAGACGAATGGAAAATAGCATTCAAGACTTGACATGGATTATATGAGTGGATAGTCATGCCATTTGACCTGTCAATGCCCTAAGCACTTTCATGCGATTGATGAACCACGTATTAAGATATCTTATTAGAAAGTGTGTTGTGATGTACTTTAATGATATCTTGATCTACAGTGCCAACATATTAAGTCACTGTAAACACCTCCAAACCATTTTGGATATCCTTCATGCCAAGAGACTATTCGATAATCTCAAAAAGTGTCACTTTTGCTAAGAGGAAGTGATATTCTTAAGCTATGTAATCGATAGAAGAGGCTTACGAGTGGATGATGAAAAGATCCAAGCAATTGTAGAGTGGTCAACACCTATGACTTATGCCAACATGAGAAGTTTCCATCACTCTCACCGTACCACTTACTGAGCTCACAAAGAAGAACACTGACTTTTACTATAGAGAAAGGGAGGAGATAAACTTTGCCAAGACAAAAGAAAGGCTGACCTTCACCTCCGTGTTGGTTTTACCTAACTTTGAGAAAATATTTAAGCTGGAATGTAATGTGTCAAGCATTGGAATAAGCGTTATCCTAGTGTAGGAAGGCCGACCAATTGCCTTCCACAGTGAAAAGCTCAAAAGACCACAATTAAATTACTCCATGTATGAGAAAGAACTCTTGGCATTGATCCGAATATTGCAAGTATGGTAGTATTATCTACTATTGAGAGAGTTTGTCATCTACATTGACCATAAATCTCTGAGGTACCTCTGAAGTTATCAAGTAGTAGTTGAGATGGGTTAAATTCGTGATTAAATATAAGCAAGGAAAGAGCAATGTAGTTGCAAATGCTCTTTCAAAGAAACATATGCTTTTAATCAAATTGTAGACCAGGTTATTTGGGTTTGCAACTATCAAAGAACAGCATTCTGGGGATCCATACTTTGGACCCATAATCATGCGATGCATTGATGGAATGATAGTAGATGAGTATCATATGGAGGATGGTTACTTGTTTCGAGGTGGGAAACTATGCATACTAACTTGTTACCTAAAGTAACTACTAATCAAGGAAGCTCATAGTAAAGGACTCTCCAAGCACTTTGGAGAAATAAGGGCTTGTAAACTATTGAATAGTCGATTCTGTTGGCCGAGGATGAGGAGAGATGTACACCGAGTAGTCGACAACTGTGCCATATGTAAGAGGGCTAAGTGCCAAGCTGAGTAGCTAAGTAAGGGAAAGTAATGCCTTTACCTGTCCTGACGAAGCCGTAGACTAAATTGAGCATAGACTTTGTTCTCAGACTACCATGAATTACTCGAGGCAAAGATTCTATAATGTTTGTTGTGGATCGGTTCAATAAAATGGCACACTTCATGCCTTGCTCCAAAACTAATGATGCTTCGGCTATTACTTCTCTTTTCTTGCAGGAGATTGTACGAATACACGACATACCGAGAAGTATAGTCTCCGACAGAGACCCAAAGTTCCTAAACCATTTCTAAAGGACCTTATGGCATCGGATAGGGACCAAACTACTATTTAGTACTTCCTGTCAACCCCAAATTGATGCCAAATAAAGATGGTCAATCGTACTTTAGGATCACTACTCCAAGCTGCAGTAGGCAAGAACTTGGCTAATTGAGACATCTGCTTGCTACTAGTTGAGTTTGCGTATAACTGAACAATACATGACACCACTAAGCAAACTCCCTTCAAAGTGGTATATGGTTTCAATCCCAAGTTGTCCCTTAACCATACCCCTATACCTGTACCCATGCAAAAGGGACCCTGACACCTCAATTAGAGGATAATCCCTCCAGCACATCTATGATAAAATCACTCGATACATCAACCAAATTACTAGAAGAATGCGGGAGAAGACCAAGGGTAGGACATCTAAACAATTCCTGCCCAAAGACTTGGTATGACTACACCTCAATAAGGAACGATTCCCAAACAAGTAGAGCAACAAATTATCTGCAAGAGTTGAAGGACCTTTCAGAATCCTCTAGAAGATCAATGACAATGCCTACAGATTAGAGTTGCCCGAGGACTATGGGATTTCTGACGCCTTCAATGTTGCCAACCTTAGTCCATATCACCCTAATAAAGAGCTGAATGAAGACCATTCGGATTTGATCTTAAATCTAAAACAACTCGAAGGGAATGATGGGAATCAAGCTACTGAACCACTGACCTACAACTAAGCCCTAAAGACTAAAGGACCTAGCAAGACCAATCCTCCTGTTCCAACCAACTCATGCGGAGGTCAAGCAATTTCCTTGCCGACCCATCATGCCTACCGAGCTGAGTGATTGCCTATTTTTCACATATCATGTACTGGAAGCGAAAGGCCAAGACAACAATCCATCCCCATTCTCTCACATACCTAGTCAATTTCTTACTCGACTGCACCCCTGTTGAGATGCAGAGAGAAAGAGCCTAGACTAACTAAGCCAACCCAACTCAGGTAAGTGAGCTATTCATACTTTTTGTCTACATCTTCCAACGGCATCACCAATGCAGTATCACCATGTATACAGTATCATGTGTAGAATCTGTTACACTAATGATTGTTTTCCTTGTATATTCATTTTTATCCCTTTGTATCTTATACATTACTTCATTAGAAAATGCCCTTTTTGTCTTTTCCTTTTTGAATAAGTTGCCCTAACTTATAGGTATAAATACCCTTACAATTGTAGTTGTAAGGGACATACACAGAGATTATCCTTAATACACTTGAGCATTTCCTTCCTTGTATAAACACTGATTGTTTACTCATGGCATCACTCTTATCCTAACCCTTAAGCAAGGCTAGGTGGTGAATAACCTCACCAGATTGATTCATACGTCATGTCGAATTGTGTCGTGAGTCCTTGGAAGTTCCATTGGTGTGTCATAGCCATTGCAACTGTTTGTGGGTTTTTGCTTACCCTTCATTTACATTCACCCTTTCTCATGGCATTCTCCATTATTCCTTTCACACTTTCTACAAGCTTGAACCCACCCAGCAACCAGCCTTATCTATTCTTCGTCATGGTCCACAACAAGTATAAGGGGTAGTTTAGAAGGATTTCTTTCAAAAACTTCTTCGAATGATTTGCCTAAGGGATCAACACCTTCAAATTCAGCCACTTCTTTAGATAAACTAGATTCTTGAACATCCTGATCAACCTTCTGATTAACTTCCTGAATTTGTTCAAAATGTACCTCAAAGGTGTTCTTTTGATACACTTCTTGAGGAGCTTCTTCCGATGTTTCATCATGAAGTTCTAGGGTTAGGATTTTTTCAAATGAATCTTGGTGTGTTTCAAAGAGTGGGTTAGGTTGTGGGTTTGTAGGGATGGTGGTGTCTATCTCTTGTTTATCAAGAACAATAGGATTCTTGGGATCATTTTTAATTTTAGATTTAATCCCCTTAGTTGCAATGCGGGTAGATTTTCTAGCTACAATGGAGTTTGATTGAAATAAAAACACAAGAGAAGAATAAGATAGGTTTAATGAAGTGAGAGGAAGAAATAAATGAGGCTTTTATAAGACGTGAGGAATTAAACTGCCAGTATTAGAGTTCTTTAACCATTAGAGAGTAGATTAGTTTAATGGAACCACTAAAGAGAATTTTGTGGACCTACTAAGGACATACTAAAGCCCTCAATTTTTCATGTCCAACAAATAAAAAAAATTTACACATGATTAAAGAATATACAAACAAGGAAAATTCATAAAAATTCTCTCTAAATTAACAAAAAGGATTACAAACACTAAACTCATTACGAATAAATTGAAATCTTAATTTTTCCAAAGGCTTAGTAAAAATACCAGCAAATTGATATTCAGTTGGAACAAAATCAACACTCACATCATTATTTGCTACATGATCACGAATGAAATGATGCCTTATTTCTATATGTTTTCACCTTAAGTGATGAACTCAATTTTTTGTCAGATTAATAGCACTAGTATTATCACATTTTATGGGTATATTGTTACAACTTATTCCACAGTCATCCAATTGTCATTTTAACCAAAGTATCTGTGCACAACAATTTCCAATAGATACATATTCAACTTCTATAGTTGAAAGAGCAACAGAATTTTGTTTCTTGGATGACCAAGAAACTAACTTGTCTCCTAAGAACTAATAAGTTCCTAAAGTACTCTTCCTATCTACTTTGAAACTTGCATAATTAGCACCTTAATATCCTGTGAGATCAAAATTTTTACTCTTAGGATACCAAATATTTTACAGTGCTTTTTATATATTTACAGATCTTTTTAACTGCAGTTAAGCGTGTTTTAATTGGTGAACTCTAAAATCTAGCACACACATAAGTACCGAACAAAATATCAAGACGTAAAGTAGCTAGATATATAATAAAGATCCAATTAAGCTTTGACAAAATTTTTCATTTACCTTTTTACCAATACTTGTGATGTCAAGCTTTATTAAGGTACTCATAAGCATTAAAGAATCCTTGGTATTCTCAAAACCAAATTTCTTCAATATCTGTTTGGTGTACTTCTCTTGGTGAATAAACATTCTATTCTCTGATTGTTTGATTTGTAATCTCAAGAAGGAGTTTAATTCATCCATGAGCGACATCTCAAATTCTGCTTGCATTAAACTTGAAAATTCTTGGCAATATATTTCATTAGTTGCACTAAAAATAATGTCATCAACATAGATTTGTACAACTAGGATATCTTTTCCATAATGTTTCATGAAAAGTGTAATATCTACTTTTCCTCTTTGAAATTCATTTTTAATCAAGAATTAACTTAATCTATCATACTAAGCACAAGGAGCCTATTTAAGTCCATACAAAGCCTTTTTAACTTATACACATGATCTGATTTGAAGGGATCTTCAAATCCAGGGGGTTGATCCACATATACTTCTTCTTTTATGAATCCATTCAAAAAAAGGCACTTTTTACATCCATCTAATACAGCTTAAAATTTCTCAAACAAGCAAAAGCAAGTAACAATCTTATAGCTTTCAATCTAGCAATAGGAGCATAAGTTTCATCCTGATTATTTTTCCATGTTCATCTAGTTTGTTCTTAAATGCCCATTTAGTTCCAATGATTGACTTGCTTTTTGGTCTTGGAACTAAACTCCAAACCTAATTTCTTTGAAATTGACTGAGTTCTTCTTACATGGCCTAGATCCAATTACTATTATTTAAAGCTTCATCAACAGAGTGAAGTTCAATTTTAGATATAAGAGCAAAATGATTTTCAAAGTTTTGTAAGCTCGATCTTATTCTTATTCCAGATCTAACATTACCAATTATAAGCTTAAGAGGATGATCAGATTTAAATTTTAAAGTTAATGATAGAGTATGAAAGTGCTTAGAACCTTCTAACTTACCTTTTGGATGTGTTTCAACAAACCTGGTATTAGTTTTTGAAGTACCTTCTGATTTTGTTTTAGATTCATCAAGCATGCTTGAAGCTTCTAAAGTACCTTCTAAAGGGGGTTCTATCTTTCCTTCTAAATCATGACGCACTGTATTCTTTTTGTTTGAAGCAAATGGAATTTCATCATTTGATTCTTCATCGATTGTTTCTTTAATAAATTTGACATTTATTGATTCTTCCACAACTTTTGTTTTTTTATTATATACTCAATATACTTTTGAGTTTAGAGAGTAGCCTAGAAAGATGACTTCATCTGCTCTCTCTTCCATCTGCTCTCTCTTCAAATTTTCCTATAACTTTTCCTATTTTCTTAACAGAACACTTATAACCAAATGTGTGAAAATATGAAACCGTAGGTTTCCTTCCTTTGTAAATCTTGTAAGCAGTTTTATTTGTCAAAGGTCTTACATATACTTGAAAATGATATAACAAGTCATTGAAGCTGCTTCTACCTAAAAATAATCAACCATTTTACTTTCATTAAGTAAAGTTCTCGTTATTTCTTGGATAATCCTATTTTTGCGTTCAACTACTCCATTTTGTTGTGGAGTATGGGGTATGGAAAAATTATGAGTAATGCCTTTTTCTTCACAAAACGAAATAAAATCTGAGTTTTCAAATTCCTTACCATTATTAGTTTGTAAGCTGATGATGGAGAGGCCTTTTTCATTTTTAACTTTTTTTTAAAAGATTTCAAAACTTTTAAAAGCATCACTTTTATGACATAAAAATAAGATCCAAGTAAATCTAGAGAAATCATCCATTATAACATGTCCATATTTATTTTTTCCTCAACTTAGAGTGGGAGTTGGACCAAAAAGATCTAAATGCAATAATTCTAAAGGTCTTTGAGTAGAGACAATTTTTTTACTCTTGTGAGAAGATGAACTCATTTTATTCTTAAGATAAGCAGCACAATGAATATTCTCATGAGTATGCAATTTAAGTAAGCTTAGGATTAAATTCTTTATAGACAAGTTCTCCAATTGTTGAAAGTTCGTATGTCCTAATCTTTCATCCCAAAGTATAGCGTTATTGTTGATAGGCATTTTTCAATAATTATTATGTAGGCTTATATTAGTCAACCTGATACTTAAGCCAAGCCCAATTATCCAATCTAAGGACAATCTCCATTGAAAAACTATAAATACCAAGCAAAACCTCTAGGTAAGAAGACCCTTTTTTCCATTCTCTCACTCTCATAATGATTTAACAAGTTTACTCTCATCACAAGAGAGCTGATTTAGGTATTGGAGTAGCCATGTTAAAGCACCCTCCAACACCCCCTGTAGTCGTGTTTTTATCTTACAGGTGTTCACACATCGGAACAAGAATCACCTATCAATAATTGATGCCGTCTGTAGGAACGAGTAATCCATTCCAATGAGTCTTCAGGATTTATCAAAATGTTGCATGAAAGATTTCTTCCTTTTTACAACTTATTCTAGTCCAATTTATGGTAGTTTCTTTCTCGTACTTTCATCTCCAAATTCGAGTAAACATGCTCTCAATCTACTAATTTACTTAGGCTTAAAGGATTACTTTTTCCTTTCGACTTTAAATTTGCATTAATATTTCTTTACTTTGCATTTTGATGGTCGATAATGTGCTGATTCGAAAACATGACTTCTTTTAATGTGCCTTAGTTCTTCACATTTTTATATTCCATAAGAATGTTGACCATCATGTAACTACCACCATCATCTTAATCTATATGTTTTGGATCCAAGGACAATTGGACTATGGTGTTTATGACCTAAAAGAGATCCTCTTGAAAGTCATTTTACTGGCAGTTATTATGTTCCTCAAAAGTCATTCGCGGTATGGAAATTCAAGACAGTCTTGGGTAATCACTGATGAGGCCGCAAAACTTAGTTTAAAGTTTAAGTCTATATGGGTATATAAGAAGATGTTGAAGGCTTTCTCAGAAATCTACATGGATTGTTTTTGAAAATCAATGAGAAGAAGCCAAGGTTGGATTGTAACGGCATAGCAACCTTATTGAGTAAATTGCATAGATGGATAAATGATAGCCGAATTCTATGTATGAGAGATCTTCTAAGATGTACCTTCAATCTTAGGCCATGCAATTGAATTGTGAAGGCCATGCCAAGGAATTAGACTCCACCAATTGTATAGCTATGAAGTGTGCCGAACAACACTAAGATGCTGAGCCACTTTGTGCGCTGAGAAATTCCGATGGTGTCGAGCTCCTCTAAGTGAGCCAGTCCCCTAGCTCTCGGTCACCAATCCACAACAACAATGAAGGACCTGCATCTGCATTCCCAACTTCTTGCCTTATCTTGCGAATTCAATTTCTACAAGACATGACCATGCTCGACCAATATGAGCTTTGGCCACTCTTACACCTCTTATCAACCTATAGCAACTTCAAACCAAGCTACTCACAGCTTTCCCAAGCTTGAGTCTATAATTTGCCTCTTATTTGAGTTGTTTTTCTTCCAATCGAGCTGCAACTCCACTTACCAAGTTGCCTAGCACACTTTCTGAGCAACTCATGACAGTGCTAAGAAGCTCTTGACGAGCAATTGAACTACCAAATTGATAACTTGAAGCCCAAGGCTGATTTGACGAGAAGTTGCTGAGCCAAACACCTTAGCAGTTCTGATTGCCAAAGCCTTATTGACCACGATCTACTGAACAACAATGAGCGCCGAGTAAACAATAATGCCGAATAACAATTCTATCGGCCTGCAAGTTGTCGACTTACCAAGCACCACAATAGCTCGTTGTATACTTGAGTAGAGAATTAACCATCACATGAGTTTCTATTGCTCATGTCATCAAATTGATAATGATGCCGCATGAAAGACAAGTGCACTTAGAGCTCCTTCGTAGCTTTTTGGACATCAACTACATTGCGTAGGCTTTACTTGAGTAAGAAAACTTGACCTTGTCGCATTTTCGGACGTATGCTACTTCAATACAGGGATAAGCTTTCAATGCATGGTTTTTGACCATCGAATTCTTATTGGTAGCTCGGATAGGGAATTCGATCATTTCAATATGGAGGTAGGTTTGCTTAGCCTCAAGTTTATGAAGCTCAGCCTTGCCATTATCTTTTGCGCACATGCTGCTCCGTTAGACATCCAAAGAGCTTGGACATGCTGTAGCTTAGTTATATTACAAGAGATCTTGGATTGAGTGTCCTTAAAAGTTCTAATAGGATGATGCTCAGGAGCTACAACAAATAGCTCGGTAAAGGAGGTCAGAGAAGGGACTTAAAAGAGCTCGGCTTGGCTATAAGTTACTTGGATCAAATTTTTGCAGATTAGTAGAGCTAGGTGCAGGTCAATTCAGCCATAAAAGAGCTCAGACAATTCGCTGCAACTCGGATATGTAGACCATTCCCTAATTCATGATAGTTATAGTTCGAGCTCTATGCTGTTCAAACAATTCTGAATGCCACAATCAAAATTGATGCAAGTACTCACAACAATGAAGGCACTTAAGCGAAACAGAATATGAACATAAATGTAGTAACCTGCGATTTTCTGAGCTAACATGTCAACTCGAAAACACGCTGAGCCAAGCTGTCTATGATTTGCCGTGCTACTAAATTAAAGTGTAGAAGCAAACTATTCTTCTTTTCTAAGTTGTCAAGTGTCATTGTTGCATATTGTTGCCGAGTAACGCATGGTTGCCGAGACACCTTCATTGCCGAGTGGTAAACAATTGCTAAGAAGCTAAGTCCTAAGTCATCAAGCTATGCTCCGTGCCGAGTGGCTGCTCAAGAACCGAGTGATTCCAAGTGGACCGAGTAACTCAGAATGCCAAGTTATTAAGGAACCGATTGCAGATCCAATTACACGCGACAGAATAGCTATCAAATAGTCAAGCATGAATATGACACCACCGAGCGTAGCATGTGAGATGCCGAGTGACTTTTAAACATAGCATGAGTCAAGCCACACCAAACAAAGCCTAAGCTATACACCAAGTCGCTGGTTGAACCCAGTGCATGAATGTACTTTAAATCACGCTGAGTTCCCTTTAAATCAAGTGTGTGAAGTCACTGGCTAAACTAAGCTACGTACCAAGCATTGATCGAATTCCAACTCACGCCGAGTACTTTTATGTATTGCTTGTGACATCTGTGAAAGCTCGAGACTCGATAAAATCCATCTTGAGTTAGAAAGAATTTCAACTAATTTATATCCTTCAAAGACAAGTGAAAGAACTTGACAACAAATGAGGGCTGCACAAATGCCCCCATTTTAAGCCCGTACAAGTGTAATCCACTAACAGGTAATTTTTAACAACTTTAAGTCCTACACACTATGGACAATAAGCTAGTATAAACTCAAATGCTTTGACTAATAAATAGACAACGAGCCACTTGAAAATCTTCAGCCATCAAATGGTAACGGGTTAAACACTCAAATCCGACATCTGGTACTAAAGTCCTATATATTAATGGACTAGAAACCAATCAGCCTACTCTACAGATCTACTTAGCACGAATTGTGTTTAGTTCGGATGACCTGCTTGCTCATTTAGCCTTTTCAGGTACATTGGCCTTTTCAAGCCCTCACCTCTTTAGGCGCTCCAGTCTTTTTAGACCATTGCCTCTTTAAGCATATCAGTCTCTTTAGGCCTTCACCTCTTTAGGTGCTCTCACCTCCTCAAGCGCTTCACCTCTCAACTCCTCAGGCGCTTCGGCCTCTTCAGGCGCTTTACCTCTTCAAGCGTTCTCGCCTCCTCAAGTGCTCCTGCCTCCTTAAATGCTCCGACCTCTTCATGTGCTTTGCATCTTCAGCCACTCTAGCCTCTTCAAGCGTATTGACCTCTCTAGGCCTTCACTTCTTCAGGCTTTAGGCACTTTAGCCTCTTCGGGTCTTCACCTTTTTAGGCATACCAATATTTATAGGTGTTCCGGTCACTCCCGGTTTCTACCTTTTCAAGCCTTTACTTCTTTAAGTGCTCTAGCCTCTTCATGTTGGGATTACAAATCTTTTCAGAAATCCTATGAAATCAACCTCCCTAAATACTCTCTTTTTTGACTTTGTCATCAAAGAAAGTAGGGGGCAAGTGTTGATAGGCATTTTTCGATAAGTATTATGTGGGTTTATATTAGTCGGCCTGATATAATAGGCTTTAGGGTACTAACCCAACCCGATTGCCAAAGCCGAGGTCTTCTACTTGTTAACTCATTCTGTCTACCAAGTCGAATAACACTATTTCTTGTAGATAGAGTGCCATAAAGCATAAGGCCAAGACAACAACTGATCCTTACATATGCCTGAGCAATCACTTACTCGGCATCATGCTTACCGATAGGCCAAGGTATTATGTTTCCAAGAGTTGGATTCACTCGACTAAAGTCTATCATCAAATTAGTGGCGTATAGATCACTTTATCGAGTGTTAGATCTACTCAACACACCCAGAGAAACTATTGCCAACTGATTTCAGAACTCAACAATTATGGGTCGACCTCTCTAGTATCTCAGCCAAGCTCTACGAGACTACCTCCAAGGCATGCCAAATGACCATATGCCGACTTCTCCCTATAAAACGCATAGTTTTATATTTTTTGTACTTGTTTGTCTTTATTTTCTTTATGGGCCCAATTCTTTAAGGTTTAAGGTCTTGTACATTATTTACAATTTTGCCACTAGGGTATAGGATATACTATAAATAGCAACTTTCGTAACAATGTGGAGATATATAAAAGATTAATGAAACCCCCCCCCCCCCCCCCTTTTGAGTCTTTTCTCTAGGAAAGTTCTCTCCCTTACCAGCTCTTATCAATCCCTTTAGAAAGGATTATGGCAAGCAACCCTATTACTCGAATTGATGTGTCACATTCGGCGAGTCTTAGGTCCGTATATGGTTCTATGGTGTGTCATATCCGTAAAGTTAATGCACGGGATTGCTAAACCATCGACTCCCATTTACTTTTTGTTCCTTCGGTAGGATCGGACCCACCACCCCTACAGCCGACCTTGTCTATCCTTGGCCTCGATCCATATTACGATACTTAAGTCCAGTCCAATTATCCAGTCTAGGAATAATCTCCATTGACACAAAATAAATACCACGCAAAAGCCCCAGGGAAGGGGACCCTCTTTTCCATTCTCTCACTCCCATAATGATTGAACAAGTTTACTCTCATCACAAGAGAGCTAACTTAGGCATCGGAGTGGTTGCACCGAAGCAACCTCTAACACCCTCCGTAGCCATATTTTTGTCTTGCAGGTGTTTGCACACCGAAACAAGAATCACTCATCAACAGTTATCATTCACTGAAATAAAATAGCTTTTAGATGATACTTCAAATGATTTAATTAGATAAACATTCTTCTTTCTGAATCTTCAAACAACTTTAAAAAAATCCTTGTTAAAGCCAACACATTTATCATGTTCAAAAACTATTCTATACCCTTTATCACATAATTGACTTATATTTAGTAAGTTATGTTTTAATCCTTTAACTAGCAACACATTTTCAATTGAATGAGGTACCAAACCAATTGATCCTACCGCCATTATTTTACCTCTACCATTGTCACTAAACTTCCTATAACCATCTTCCTTCCATTCTAGATTTGTGAACAACGAAGCATCACTGGTCATATGTCTTAAATATCCGTTATCAAGATACCATGTTCCTTTTATTTTAGCTTTGTAGTCCTGCACACATAAAAGCATAATCAAGTCTATTTACGAACCCAGTGAAGCTTAGGTTCATGAAAATTCAAGCTCGTCTTTTGAATAGAATCTTGATTATTGCTGAGCTTGTATTTTTTATAAAAGCAATTTTTTTTCTATATGACCTATTTTATTAGACCGAGGCTCTGATACCAATTATTGGTCCCATATAAGATATCAAGAAGGAAGGCTAAATTGATATCTTTGAATTTTTGAAATACTTTTTTGATATAAGAAAAACCAAATTATCCCTCTTAACAACTTATAATGGTGAACATAGATATTTTAATAATTCAATACACAACAATTGATAAATCAAATTAAAAGAGTAAGGAAGGAGAATATCAGGCTGAGGATTTATAGAGCTTCAACCTTCTACCTACTACTCTCTTCTAGCTCCATTGCTTGGGACCCAATATACTTCACTAGTGCCATTCCACATAATCTACTAAATCAAATCACAAAAGATTACAAGCACTCATCATACATGGACTTTACAACACTTTGCTCTGCCTATTTAACCTTTCTACAGTCTAGGCTAATACAGATTTATAGAGTACAAATATACTTATCTCAACACTAAAACAACAAAATAAAAATTACAAATTATAAGTAAGAATAAAAATATAAATCTCAATCAATTTTACTCTAAGGAGAAATAACAATTGTTGTATTGTTTGCTTTGGTTTAACTTTCTGAAAAAGTATTTGATAGACTTTCTATGGCTTTTCAAAAGGTAAAATCTAATCACAATTCCTTTTTTGTAACGAAAACCTTTTTTTAGAGTTGTTGCTGTTGTTATATAAAAAACGTATTGAATCCTTTCTCTTTTTATATTGAAATCTTCTAATGGCTAATTTGAAGATTATCTTCACTTCTGTATTTATCTAACCATTAGTTGTTAAAGATAATTCTTTAGATATTTGAGAAGATCTCAATCATTTGAAATTCAAAAATAACTCTCCTTGTCTTGTTTCGATCAGATGTACTTCAATCTGCAACTACCAGATAAGCTTCTAATTTGAATTTAACGAGGAGATATGCTTAATCAGTAACTTCTTGATAAGACTCATATTCAAGATTTGAAATTCCAAAAAATCCAAATCAACCTTATCCTTATCCATTCTTGTGCATATCTTGATTTATCAAAAATAAATTCACTCAAAAATAATCCCCAAGGATCGTGATTCCATCTTAAGTGAAACGAGATTAAGTATATTTCCCTAATACACCTAATCTAGTAGAGCTAGGTCTTGTTGAATTCGAATCTTGATATTAAAATTCAATGTCATATATTTCCATATTAACTTTCTAAATGACCTTCTGAAGAGTATCAATTCTTCCTTCCTTTGAAGTTTCTAAACAAGCTTTTGAAGTGCTATACTACTTCTACTTATAAAGCATTTGAAATACTTTCCAAAAAATTTTAGACTATTCTCTTTTTCAATCAAGTCAAACCTTCTGAATAAGTTTCTTAAGATAACTTAGTTTTGCAAATTTAAACTTTTTGAGAACCCTTCTAAATGCCTGCAATCTTAATGATTCATTAACATTTATCCCTTTTTGTTATCATTAAAATTTATGAGAGATATCCAATAAGAACACTTTTGTGATGTGTAGTTGAGAGTTGGCTGGCTTTTGTCCCTTAGCATAAGGATGTCAAGGGTGATTAGGTCAAAACATAGAGTGTTTGAGCTAAAAAGGAGTTCTCCTCAGCCCCTTCCTTCAAGTAATGATTGTAAGGTGTAAAAAGCTATCCAACAATGGGGTTGGCCCTTGAAATATGACCGGGAGGTGTATACTAGCCTTTAGGTCCTTCCCTCATTATACCCCAATAAAGTCCAATCAAGGGGGGGCTCAAGAATGACTTGTTGCTTATCTATGGCGGCCACACCACAGAGCCACTCTTCTATAGGAGCTTCTAGGCAATTTTTCCACACATTGTCCTCAATGAATATAAGTAAGCAGGGGTAACCACAGTGATTACGACAGCAGAGGGGGTCATCTCTACCCTAACTTGCTGACCAAAGTGCTTACAAGATTCCTCTACTTTATGAGTCCTTTGGTTCATTTAAGGCAGAGCATCGACCTTACATTGACGTCAATAAGATCCTTAAAGCTCAAAGCTTTGCATGGAGTGGTTAGATCAGTTGTCCCCATTGTTACTTCTATGGAACAGAAGCTTTGCAAGGTGGAATAGGGACCTTTGCTTAGAGCATGAGTGTCACTGGGGTCCTTACAATTTAGAGCTCGGCTCGACTGAAACCTAGGGATGTAATCATAACTATCCCTATGGAGCTCGTGGACTAAGTTGAAGTTGAGAGCGGTTCCTCTTAGAAAAGAGTCTAGAGCAAGAAGCCGAGTTGAAGTTGATAGCAACGATTCGTGCCAGGTGTCCAACAACAATATATTGTATGGCTTCGTGCCTTTGTATTTTCTTTTCTTTTCTGATTGCAACTGAGGTTGGTATGCTAACCCACAAAGCCTTGTACTTTATTTCATCAACAGAATAATACTTTCTTTTTTCGCTCATCGTTGCTAGCTTATTATTTTATTTTCCTTTAGCTCTCGTTTCCTATTGTTCGACTGCAATGGCTTCACGTAAGCTCATTCTATCTACTTACCTTGGAATCATGTCAAGTTTAGGAGGTAGGAAGGTACTAGTACTTATTAATGCAATGACTAACTTAGGCAAGTGCTTGGGGATGAGGATCGACCTAAGGTATAGAGCTTGGTGCGAGCTGATGCTCTAAAAAGGGTGCTTGTAGCATTAGTATGAGGACTATCTTAGGCAAATACTTAAGGATGGAGATCTACCCAAGGTAAGGGTTTGATGTAGATCGATGCCAAGGAAGTGCCCGAAATGTTAATGTAAGGACTAACTTAGGCAGATGCTTGGAAATGGAGATTAACCTAAGGTTAGCGCTCGATGTGGACTAATGCTCGGGGGAAGTGCTCATGACATTAATGTAAGGACTAACTTGGGCAATGCTTGGAAATGAAAATCGATCTAAGAACTGGGCTTAGTGCAGACCAGTAGCTTCGTAAGTGCTTACAATGTTAGTGTAGAGACTAACTCTGGGCATAGCGCTTAGGGATGAAAATCAACCTACGGTTTAGGCTTAGTGCAAGCTAATGCCTTCATCGGCTCCAACAGTGTTAGTGTAAAAACTAACCCGAAGCGTATGTTTAAGGATGGAAATGGACCCGAAGCTACAGGTCAGTGCAAGTAGAGGTTACATACATGCGTAAAGAGTGAGAAAAAAAGAGAAGAGTCTATGAAACTCACCAATTCATTAAGTTCAATCACAATCACATGTGCTTTCAATCTCATCACTACACGTAGTAGAAATAGGGTCTCAAATTGTGGGTGTTCCATAACTAGGGGATAAGCTGTCTAATAGGAATCAAACCGAGGATTGGAAAGTTAACACCTAGCCCGAAATGAAAAAGGAACTACAGTCTACCGACCTGATGTTATGATTACTTCCCTAGGTTAATAGGCTATTAAGAAGAGATGATGTTATGCTTTCTAGTTCTCAGACCATGAGAAGACAAGAAGGACATAGAGAAGTTAACACCTAGCCCGAGATGAAAAAAATTCTTAGAAATAGGTTCCTACCAGATACTTACCTATAGGATACTTTTTCTAGGCTTTGGGAGCTACGACAAGAGAACCGAACTATTGATGAGTCGACCTATACAATCAACATGACCTGCTCAAGGAAGTTGCCGAGATCAGCAAAGTATTAAGTTGAGCCAAAGAACAGATGTTAAAGTTAAACAAAAGAGCCAACCAGTTGATAGTGATGTGCAGTTGAAGACTTATGAGAAGGGATAAGGATTTGGGACGAAGACGAAGTAGATCAAGTGCTTTAAATGCCAAGGGTTTGAGCACATAGTTACTCAATGTCCAAACTGAAGGACCATAATTATCACGGGAGATGTCCCAAAGATTGAAGTAGACAATACAGATGAGGAACCAGAAGAGGAAGTAGAGGAAGAGATTAAGGTTAATACAAAACTAATTAAAGAATATATATTTGCTAAGGACCTAAACAAACTGACCTTAATGTCCGACGTGGGATGAGTATAAAACCTTCTAACAAGGAGAAGCAGAGACAGAACTTATTCCACATCACTTGCAAGGTAAGTGATCAGGTCTATCCACTCATAGTGAATAGTAAGAGCTGCACCAATATGGTATTTGCTAACCTGGTTAAGAAACTCAAGTTGCTTACTATCTCATATCCAAAGCCATATAAGTTGCATTAGCTAAATGAGAAGGGAGCATTACATATCACTCAATAAGTGTTGTTGTCGATTTCTATTGGCAACTAATCTGACGAAATCCTTTGTGATGTGTTACCCATGTGTACGTCACATGTGTTGCTTGGCAGACCTTGGTTTTTTGATCGGAGGATTGTTCATGATGGTTTTAGGAATACGTATGTATTTAAGAAGGATGGTAGGAAAATTACCTTGAACCCCATAACCCCAAGCCAAGTAAGTAGACTATAAGCTAAGTTGGCTCGAGGAACTAAGAAGGCTTTAGTTCTAAGTCAAGCTGAGCTGTAAGAGGCTATTAAAGCTGACAAGCCAACCTTTTTGTTGGTCAGGTGACTATTAGAATTGAAGGAGCAAGTTAAACTATCCCTAGAGATTAAGGAGCTATTAGACAAGTATATAAACCTATTCCTAGAACAATTACTAAAAGGGTTACCCCCTTTCCAAGGCATAAAGCATTGCAATGACTTGATACCCAGCGTTGCCCTACTAAACAAACCAACTTATAGAATAAATCCTAAATAAGCTATAGAGCTTCAAAAGCAAGTCAAAGAACTATTAGAGAAGGGATATGTAGGAGAGAGTCTTAGCCCCTATGTTGTACTTGCAATGCTTATGCTGAAGAAGGATAGCACTTAGCGTATGTGTGTAGATAATGGAGTTATCAACATGATTACAATCAAGTACCGTTACCCTATCTTGAGGCTAGATGATATGTTAGATGAATTGAGTGGTACAAGAGTGTTCGATAAGATCGACCTGAAGTTAAGGTACCCCAAACTCAAATGAGACAATAGGATGAATGGAAAACTACTTTTAAGACTCGGCATAGCCTGTACAAATGGATGGTCATGCCTTTCAAATTATCAAATGCCCCAAGCACTTTTATGAGACTAATGAATTATATCTTAAGAGACCTGATTAGAAAATTTGTCATTGTCTACTTTGACAACATCTTTGTTTATAATGCTAACTTGCCAATGCATACTAACTATCTCTAAAGTATTTTCGATGTTCTCCGAGTAGAGAGATTGTTCAAAAACCTAAAGAAATGTTGTTTCTATCGGGCATAAGTGATCTTCCTAGGTAACGTAGTTAGTAGAAAAGGATTAAGAGTTTATAAAGAGAAGGTATGAGCCATTGTTGAGTAGCCAACCCTAACCTCATGTGCCAAGGTGAGGAGTTTCCATGGATTGGCATCATTCTATCGACGCTTTATCCAAGGCTTTAGTACCATAGTAATGCCTTTAACTAAGCTAACAAAGAAGATTGTGGAGTTTAAGTGAGGAGAGAAAGAAGAGAGGAGTTTTGCCAAGATGAAAACAAGACTGGCCTCTACCCTAGTCTTGGCTCTACCAAACTTTGATATCGTGTTTGAGCTTGAATGCGACACATCAGGTGTCGGCATCAAAGTTGTGCTAATGCAAGAAGGCCAACCTATCGCTTATCATAGTGAGAAGCTCAAAGGAGTGCAATTAAATTATTTTATGCATGACAAAAAACTTTTGGCCTTAATCCAAGCTCCTTGCATATGGTAACATTACCTCTGCCAAAAGACTTTGTCATATATACAGATCATAAGTCTTTGATATTTACGAAGCTAATCCAAGCTTTCCAAACACTAAGCTCAATGGATTAAATTTCTAAAGGGATTTAACTTTGTCATCAAACACAAGCAAGGTAAAAATAATGTAGTTGCTGATGCTCTATCAAAGAAACATGTTCTTCTCACTAAGTTACAAACTAGGTTGTTAAGGTTTGCAAGCATTAAAGAATAATATCAAAATGACTCTCATTTGGGCCCTATATATAAGCACTGTAGAGAAGGTTAGCAAGCATTAAAGAATAATATCAAAATGACTCTCATTTTGGCCCTATATATAAGCACCGTAGAGAAGGAAGAGTAGTAGATGAGTACCATATGGAGGAAGGTTATTTGTTCCAAGGTAGTAAATTATGTGTGCCGACCTATTTAATTAGAGAGCTGCTAATAAGAGAAGCCCACAGTAAAGGACTCTCTAGGCACTTTAGAGAACAAAAGACATGAACTATTGAATGACAAGTTCTTTTGGCCTAAAATGAAGCATGATGTACATCGTGTGATTGAAGAATGTGCCAACTGTAAGAAAGCAAAAAGTTGAGCAAAACAAGGGAAGGTAATGCCTCTGCTTATTCTAACCAAACCATGGGCTAACCTAAGTATAGATTTTGTCCTCATATTACTCCAAATTGCCCTAAGCAAAGACTCTATAATGGTTGTCATGGATAGGTTCAGCAAAATGGCACATTTTGTACCCTACACCGAAACTAACAATGCTTCAACTATTACTTCTTTGTTTTTATAGGAAATAGTTTGCTTTACGAAGTGCCAAAGAGTGCAGTATCAGATAGAGACCTAAAATTCCTAAGTCATTTCTAGAGAACTCTTTGGCGTCAAATGGGAACTAAACTACAGTTCAACACCTCTTGCCATCCCCAAACCGACAGCCAAATAAAGGTGGTAAATCGCACCCTAAGATCACTACTTCAAGTTGTAGTAGGAAAGAACTTAGCTAACCGAAACGTCTACTTGCTTGTGGTCGAATTTGCTTATAATAGGACAATACATACCACCACCAGGCATGCCCCATTTGAGGTTGTCTATGGTTTTAACCCTAAAATACCCCTCGATCACACCCTGATGCCACCTATTAATCAATAAATTCCAGAAGTGAGGACTAAAGCTTTATCCCTCTAGTAGATCTACCAACAAGTTGGCCAGCACATTGACCGATCTACTAGAAAACTAAAGGAGAAAGGCAAAGGAAGGAAAACCAAGTAGTTTCAACCTGGTGACCAAGTGTGGCTACACTCAAGTAAGGAAAGATTTCTAAACAAGAAGAAGAGCAAGCTATTTACTAAAGCTGATAGACCCTTCAAGATCCTCTAGAAGATAATGACAATACCTACCAATTAAAGTTGCTTAAAGGACTCTAGAGTGTTAATGTGTTCAATGTTGCTGACTCCACTCCCTACTGATTCGAGGAAGGCCTAGACGAGGATTGGATCAGCTAGATTTGATCCTAAATCCCAATCAACCCTGTAGGAATGATAGGAATCAGACTACTAAACCTTTGACTTAAGCCCAAGCACAAGGACTAGAAAGCATTGCGGGTGAGTTCTCTCTTTTCACCCTATAGCAGATGAGTCCAAGCTGCTACAGTCTACCAACCTAATGCCCTATCTAAGTTGAACCCTCTTGTAACTATCAATAGTCTTTAGTTGCCGACCAAGAATGCACTTAAACAGCAACTTGATCCATTTAACCAATTGTATAACTGACTTAAATACGAAATACTCTAACAATCTGACCCCTTATGCATCTGCTTAACCATGATCATACTAACCTCCAACTCTACAGTATTAGTGTCGAGGACCTCAGCGCACATTCACCCCCACAACTTCTTGAAAGGACCCCCAGGTTTATAGTACTTTGGTTCGACAGTCATTAACATGATCATACAGTTTGTTTTCTTCTGCCATAAAGTCACCCATCCATAAAGAGTCACATGTCGAAGCAATCATATGACAGAATCTTTCGTATAAGGACATTTTTCTTGATTTTCTCTTTATGCCCTTTTCCATTCTTGCACATTACTTCTTTAGGACTTTACCCTTTTTAGTCATTTCTGTTTATAGTTATTGCCCTAATATTTTGGGTATAAATATCCATTGTAAAGGTAGATGCATCATATACATCAAATATTGAATATACCACCCCTTTTTTGTAAGCTAAAAGTTCTTACTTCCCTCTTCTTACTCTTATCTTAACCCTTAAGTAAAGCTAAGTAGCGAATACCTCCATTGGACCAGGTCATACTTCATATTGAGTTAAGCCATGAGTCCTTGATAGCTCCTTGATGCATCATATCCTCAAAGTTGATCATGGGTTTTGCTTATTTTACTTTCATTATTGTTAACGCGTTCCTCTTTCCATATTTGTTTTCAAGCTTTTTATAAGCTTAAACTTACCCTAATACCATTGCCTTTATCAACCCTCAGCACAGCATATCACCATCCTTCTAAGGTTTTTGGCTTGTAAGTGCATTTTCCTACGTCTTCCACTACTCACACTTAATCCTTCCAATTGGGGGCAAGCTTACCCTAGCCCTCTTTTGAGCTAATAGCCTCTAGCATTCTGCACATTAGGTCTCCTGGGTAGAAGACCTTATGTTTGACATTGTGGTTATAGTATTAGGTAGCCCGTTATTGATAAGCCACTGTATGGGCTCAAATGGTGTCATGCACTTCCTTAATGGTGTTAAGGCTTACCTAGAGGGCCATGTGGTTGGTATTCACATTGAAGTGTTAGTCCTACTAGTAGGTAACTCTAACTTAATTTGGAGGATGGCTTTTGTTCTGAATATGAGGTAAAATGAGGTTTCTCCAATTAAGGTCCTATGTATTGTATGGTATCCCCAAAGGATGTGTAGGAGCACGTTGGCTTAATTGCCTCCTACTCACTCCACCCTTTTTACCGGGCCATTGAGGATTATCTTGTTGATAGCTTCAACTTAGCCATTGGTCTAAGGGTAAGTAACCAAGGTATAGTGTAGCCTAATGCTATGCTATTCACAAAATCCTCTAAATCAGTATTATCAAATTACCTCCCATTATTAGTGATTAGCCTATATGATACCCCAAAGCAAGATAATATGTGGGTGAGTACAAATTCTTCAATTGCTTAAGCTATGATGGTAGCTATAGCCAATGTCTTTACCCATTTGGTGAAGTAATCCACCATCACTAGGTGAATTATCGGCCCAACAATGCCTTTGGGAAAGGGCCAAGGACATCTAATCCCCACTACACAAATGGCTAGGGGCTTATCGAAGGGTGCAATTATGAACCAAGGGCATGAGTAATCGGCGTATGCTTCTAACACAAATGGCACTTCCAGACTAGAGATTTGGTGTCTTCCTTCATCGTTGGTTAGTAGTAGCCCAACCTGAGTGCTCAAACGTATAGTACCCAACACTAGATGTCATTATTGCAAATTCCTACATGGATCTCCTTGATAGCCTAAGTGCCCTCTTCCTTCCTATGGCACCTGAGGAGCAGAATACTTTGTCCTCGTTGATAGAGTATGTCATTAATCAACACATAGTTGGTTACAGTATTAGCTAGCCTCCTTGCTTCTACTCGATCCTTAGGTAATGCTCCCGTCTTGAGATATTATGTAAGGAGGTCCATCTAAGAAGGCTCAGGACTTACTTCCCTTACTTCGAGGACTTCCTCCTGCCATACTTCCTTGCTTCACTCAAGGAGATACTATATCAAGAGCAACTTGTCATCATCGTATGATGTAGGCATGATAGATGAGGCTATCTTAGATAATCAGTCTACCTTTGTTTTTTTTTACTAGAGGGATCTTATTGGATTCCCATGACATAAATTCCACCAGTAAGCCTTGTACCATGTGTAGGTACCTGACAATTGTTTCCCCTTTGGTTTCATACTTTCCCTTAACTTGGACTACCACTAGCATTGAGTCCGAATGTATGTTGAGCTTCTCCGCCCCAATGACTTTGGTAATTCTTAAGTTGACGATGAGTTCCTTGTACTTGACTTTGTTGTTACTCGCCGGAAAGACAAACTTCAAGGCATAGAGGACCTTCATTCCGTATAAGCCTTGTAGTATAATACCGGCCCCATTCTTGCCCTTAGTAGAGGAGCCATCAACGTGAAAGGTCCAAATGGGTATGGTGAGCTCAAGTTGAGGCTCATCCACTTTAGTGTATTCAACTATGAAATCGATAAGGACTTATGCCTTAATTGCTTGTCTTGAGAGGTACTAGACTTCATAGGCGCTAAGCTTGAAGGAGTACTTCATCATTCTACCTGAGGTGTCTAGTCTTTGTAATAAGCCTCGAGCGGTATATCCATCAATTACATTTTTAGTTCTTATCTTAAATTTTTAGTATCATAGAATGCACCCAAATAGGCCTTCTTCATTTTTTTTTAGTTATTTTATTTTACTTTAATTTTAGGTATGTTTTCAAATATTATTATTTTAGCACATACACGATCCGTAAAATTTGAGTTGTGTTGTGTTATTTTTATTTTATTTCGTCCTTTTATTTTATTTTATTTTATTTTATTCTATTTATAAAAGAAAAAAGAAAAAAAGGATTAGACTAGGTGAAAAACCTAGTCTATGCAATTAGTGGAACAAGGCTAAAGCCCTCAAAATTGTGTAAGTCCTAGGCTTGCAAGCGCTTAACGCCTGCATTTTGTCCTCATGCTAACACCCGAGTTCCACCTACATGTGGGGGTATGTGGCACATGCCCTACACGTATGCACCCCCATCCTTTTCCTTCCTATTTTGATTTTACTTACTACCTACACAAATCGGAGATTCCATAATAAATAAAGGCAATTTCCCTATTCAATCGCCCTCTTTTCAATCTGTGTTCCAAATCCATATCTTGAAAAATTAACTCAAATTTTATGTTTTCGGAAACTATACATAGTATACTCTAAATTGGGACAAAAAAAACAAATTCTAATTTTCCTAAATTACGAAGTAATTCAAACTTAAAAAAGGAAAAAATATATCAACAAACTTGAATCAAATTTGCAAAACCTTATTCTTTGGGTATGACGGTCCAAATCATAAAAGGTCATATGCGTGCTACATATTGGATCGCACTATACGTAACTAAGGAAATAACTTGACTTACACTTATTGGATGATCAAATGAGATAAGATAGGGAGGAGAAGTAGGTAGTCCCAATAAGCTCTAACACATCAAGTGATAGGTAGAGAAGCGCAATGGCATTAAACTCCACAATGAATGAAGAATAGGGTAATGTTCTTAGGGTATTCAAGTGTTTAATTTTTGAGACAAGATTCCCATAGAGTAACAACATTAGTTGGAATTTGTCTCTTATGCAAATGAGGAAGTAAAGGGGGTATTTATAGGAGATGGTAGGTGGGTTAGATCCATTGGATCATCATGTTGATCAATGGCTAAGATTGAAGCTTTTTATAAATGGATCTCAAGTAGCCTTTTGCATAGGTTTAGGCCCAAATAAAGGGCTTTATATTTAATTGGTGTGAGCCAAGCCAAGAAAGGTTGGATCAAACAGACTGATCTCACAAGCCCTACTCTAAGCCTACCGTGCCAAATCTCCCTTGATCATCCTAAATTTATGGGCTTAACTCTCTTGGCCTTGTCACTTTAGCCTAAAGAGTCAAATCTATGTCGTTATTAGGCTTGAAGCTCATGAGTCAAATTTAGCCCTCTATATTTTAACCCCTGACCAAAATCTTTCAGACAAAGTTGAAAGGGGTTTGGGCATCGAATAAGCCTTTCAATTAACTTTAGTACATGTGCTATTGAACAGCTACACTACTACCAAATTGATTGAAGAATTAGCTTAGTGCGCGAATTCGCATCACCTCTTATTTGTATCATGCCTTCACTAGATTAAGTTGTACATTGGCCCTTACGGCAATACTAAAATAAATCTTTTTTAAGTTGTCTATTTTTTAGTTGATTCATCTCTTTGATTCAATCTTCATGAGTTATTGGTTCTATTAAGTTAAATTTATATGCTAAGTTCACAATAGCAATCTCATTGGGCTAACCCTACTTATCAATATTTCCTTAATTTTCTTCACCTATAAAAGCTTCTTGTAAGGTCTTCACATATGACATATACGCTTTATGTTAACCAAATTTAGTTGTTGCACTACAACTGGTAAATATAGCGATCATGCTTACATTTTCTAATCTCTATCTTCAAATCCCTGTATTGTCAGTCTTTCAAGCAATTAAAATATTCAGCTTACCACCAATTCAACATCAATTTTCATAAATCATTTATTTATTGTAAATCCATTGTTTTGCCTATAATAATAGTAACATACTAAGTTCTCCAATTTTATCAAAGTCTCTAAGTGTACGAAAATTAAATTTTTGTCAAGCTGATCCAAATTCATTTTAGTAGGTTATTCATGTGAATACCAACTAATTCCCCTTTCATTACTGAGCATAATCCTCCCATAACATGATTTTCATCTCCTATTATGCGGCAAAGGCGAGGTGGCATGATTCCATTCTATGCTCAATCCACATAATCACATGATTTTCAAAACGTTGCACCACTTTTTCTTTTAGGTGGCCAATTCATACAATAAATAAGCATAACTTTTACGTAATAAGTATATTCACAATAGAGGTGCACATGACATGGAATGAGGTGACACACTATGATTGGCTACAAGACACTAGGGGAATATTTTCTTGTTACTTTGTTTTGCCAAATATTCCAATGTTCCTCTTCTTCTTCTTCTTCTTCTTCTTCTTTTTACCAGCTTTCAACTTCATTTCCTTACACACACTCAGCATCCTCCCATTTCTCACCATCTACCTGTCCTATTCTTCTAAACACATTCTTCCTTTCTATGCATAATCGATTTCTTCTTCTGTTGATTCACACATATCAAGCTTTTCTTCTTTCTATAAACACTACACCTCTTCCTTTTTATTTCTTTCATTTCATTCCTTCCTCTATTATCTTTTCTTCTTATCATTCTTCATTACATATCCCTCGTATCTTCCTCATTTGTTTCTTTTCCTCCCCCTTTTCTTTCTTTTTTTTTTTTAACTACTTTACACATCCATTCTTCTTGCTTATTCAATTTCATTCTTGTTTATGCCACGCACACTTTTCATTTGACTTCTTCCATACCCACATAATATAACCTGTAACATGTCCCCCCTTGGCCTAAGATTTGAAGATTGAAAGAAGCCTAAGGCAACCATTGAAGACAAATACACAAGATTCTAACTGAAGCTTGAAGGTGTAATGACTAAAGATAAAACGAAGTCATTGTGAAGAAGGCTTGAGTTGTTAGTTGGTACAATAGCGTAAGTCTTACTTCTTCTTTTTTTTCTATTTTACACTTCCAACCTGAACCTCCTCTTCCATTATTTGTTGTAAACTCCAGCTACTCGGTCATCTATTTTCATATTCATCTCTATTCTTCCTCTATATTTCTCTTCTTTTTTTTTTTTTACATTCGTATTTTTCACCGCAACTCATTAGTTATGTATTGTAAATGTGATTACAGGTTATGCCTTTGGTTGGGTTTCAAGCAACGATCGACTTAAGACAAAATTGATGTTATCTTGATTAATTCAACCTAAGTGAGGTAGATTTTCTTTCATCTTATAAGCAAAGGAATAGCATAACAGTAGGGTGTATTTATATGCCTACCTTCTACTTTACACTCAGCATCTTGAAACTAGTCTGCATATTAGCTTAGTTAAACTTCCTTGCTTTATTGCTAGGATGCAAACTTCTTGAAACCATGTACTAAAAACATTCTCAGAGATTAGTACATTTTGTATTGCTTTTCATTGCTACTTCCGAATCTTGTAGCCATTGAAGTTGTTGAAGCTTTGGAACCACCACCACCTCCCCCCCTCACTCACCCGCATATATGCTTCATGTGTATTCCTGATATCACATTTATCGATGTAGTAGTATAACTATTGCATCCTCTATTTCCAAATGGCTCTTTGCTATGAAAATGTTGATACACCATGATGTTGCTCTCCTTTTTGGCCTTTCCCTTGCGCTTACTATTACAACCTTACTAGATCCACGCTTTCGAAACCGATTTGAGCTGAACACCTATACCCCTGAATTTCACTTTCAACTTTAGGTTGACACCATAGGAGCTTCTCCAGCTAATCCCCATTTTTTTTTAAGACTTTAGTGTCCGTATGGCTAGCTTTACCATATATGACTGCTCTTACATTGGTGTTAGAATTGTTGTTCGGCTTCTTGTATTGTGATGCATCTTTGCTGAATAGTAATGCATTTTTCCATTTGTTGTTAAAACTTTCTATTCCAATTCCCTCATAACCACTCATTTCGCTATATTATCTTCTTTTTCTTTTCTCTCTTTCAAAAATTATTCCATATTAAGCATGTAACTTCAGTGTTGTTAGAGTTGAATACTTGCAAGATTGAATTATATCCTTAAAGAAGCTTAAAGACTATAGCTTAGGAAACGAAGCTCAAAGAAACTAGAGATTGGTATAGAAGAAGACTAGAACAAACGAATTCCTACTAGATATTAAAGCTGTTAAAGAAGATCGAGGAGAAGTCTACCTTAAACACCTAGAGCCTTTTACTGTAGTAGCTTGAACAACTATAGGTTAGTTAATAGGGATCATGGATTAATCATGCACTCCCAAGCTCGTGGGCTTACCTAGTTAACTCGCTAAGCTATACAAGGTGAGCTGAGCACCTAGGAGCAATGCATTTCTCAATCTAACTTATTGAGCTACTTCGCTCTTTATGTCATTCAAGAAGCTACCAAGGTGATCAGCCAACATTTTGAGCTAACCCCTCCATAATAGGTACTAAGCCAAGCATTGAGTGAGGAAACAACCTGCCTCACCAGTGTCAAGGCCAAGTTGATACTTGTCAAGAGCCAATCACCCGGAGTCGACCCTGGAAATGAGTTTCCCCTGAGTCAACCCTAATCCAGTCCCAATTGTCCAAGTTACCGAACTACCAACGCAAACTTTACTCAATTGGAATTTTCCCCTGCTTGAATAACAGTATCATGGAGACCACAGAATTAGCAAACCACATACATACCGTCCTTTTCTAACATCTGTACTATTCGTTCTGACAGAGGATATTCTTTTTACACAATTACATTGCTACCCTTATAAATTATTCCCCTTTTTCCTTTGTTAGTAGGGATCCCTTTTTGTAATTTCCTATAACCTAGGAATTACCTTAATTAAGCACTATAAATACTTATAAATTATGATAGCCGTAAGGAGAACATATACAGAATACATTGGACCTTTACACTCTCGTGAGCTAAGTGTTCTTCTTATTACTCTTGAGCTACTCTTATCTAGCTCATTGAGCGTGGACTAGTGGCAAGTGACCTCCATACTTATGCATCATATCAAGTGTAACCCGAGCTTGTGTGAGGAGTTGATTCGTCATATCCATCGTTAGTGTATAGGAACCCCTATTCAACCTTCAACTCTTATTTATCTTTTAGACCATCTCACGGTCCGGACCTACCCCTTGGTTACGCATGATATTGAGCTTATGTGTTCATTAACGGACCCGTATCATCCTAATATCAGAGCTTAGCTACACTTGAAGCTGGAACTTCTACTATTTTGCTCTTTGAGTGGTGTGTTATTATTTTAAGTGTTAGGAGTTCTATTGTTTGGATAGTAAAAAGGCTTTAAGGGAAAACTTGGTGCCTTGTCCTTCCTCTATTTTCCTACGCAAAAACAGAGTGTGGTTGTTTGCTTGTTTTGTTGTATAGTTGTCTTGACATTAGGAATATTAGTTTGTAATCTGCTGTTATTACTCGTGGAAAGGAGTTTGTGTGGTATTTTAGGCATCAATTTTATGGGGGTATCCAGCAATGTTAGATTCTAGTATCTAAGGAATTATGGGAAACTAGGAAAGTAGTGCTCAAAATCGTCAAGGATGAGAAGGAAGCTTCACACCCAAATCAATGGGTGACCAATTGGATAAGCTCACCGACCTGGTAGCTAGTTTAGTGACTATTATTCAAGAAGATAGACAATAAGCTAGAAATAGCCTAACTTAAGGACGGGAGCAGTAAGAGCGAGGTAATAGCTAGTTTGGTCGAACTAATGTTCCAACTTGACTACCCCAAGCTGAAGGAATGGGTAAGGATGCTAGACAAAGGCTAGCCCTTAAAGAGATTGAGGAGGAAGAGGAAGAAGGCAATGAGGTGGAGGAGTACTATAAGCCCGAAGAAAGGAATGTACGAGCCCTTAGGGTAAAAGGGTTAAGGATGCATATTCCAAGCTTTTCTAGAAGTGGTGGTGCTAAAGATTACCTAGATTAGGTAAACAAAATTGAGAAGCAATTTGAATGCCATGAAATGCCCAATAATGCAAAAGTTAAACTTGTTGTGCTGGAGTTTACTAGTTACACCACCCTATGGTAGAAAAACTTGCAAGCCACTTGACAAGGAGAAGGGGAAGGAGAAATCAAGAGTTGGGATGAGATGAAGAGGGTCATGAGGAGAAGGTTGGTGCCGAGCTACTATCTGTAGGATGCCTTCAAAACGTTACAAGAACTGAAGCAAGGAGGATCAACTGTTGAAGCTTATGTCAAGGAATTTTAGATGTTGATGATTCGATGTGAAGTTAGCGAGTTAGAAGATAGAACTGTATCCCGATTCATTAATAGATTAAAATACAAGATTAGAGATACCCTAGAACCATGGATATTAGGACACTTAACGATGCAATCCGAGCTACCCAAAGGATAGAAAGGCACCAAACAAGAAGGTTCTAACCACAAGTCGACGAACTTGGCAATAGCTGAACTATTCTAAGCAAACCTGTGTGAATGGAACCAAGTAAGATTGCTAAGATTCGACCTGCTCAGACTACCCGAGCAAAGGAGAAGGAAGTCTTTAAGAAGTTTGAGAAAGGTCAGAGTTCAGAGAGGAAGACGAATGAGATCAAGTGTTTCAAATGCAAAGGATTTAGACTCATGGCCATTCAATGCTTGAGTAGAAGGACTTTGGTGATCTGAGGTGAGGTGCCGACTGTTAAAGTAAATAGTACTAATAGAGTAGCTAAAAGAAGAGAAATAAGTCGAGCTGTCTAAGGAAGAAGTTATCTATAGTGAGGAAGGCAACTTTACATTGACCTATCTAATGTTAAGGAGGATAATGAATGTCAATCCTGTGCTTGAAGACGAATAGTGAGAAAATCTCTTCCACGTTGGATGTAAGGTGAATAAGTCACTATGTGCCCTAATCATTAACAATGGGAGTTGCACCAATATAGCCTCTGCATTGATGGTCCAGCAATTGACATTGTCGACCAACCCCCACCCGAAACCTTATAAGCTTCAATGGCTTAGTGATAAGGGAGCCCTACAGGTGAACAAGCATGTGTCTGTGCTGATCTGGATTAGCAAATATCGAGATGAAGTGCTCTGTGATGTGCTGCCCATGAGTGCATCCCACATTCTACTTGGATGACCATAGATGTTCGATCGAGTTATGGTATATGACTGAAGGAGGAATACATGTTCTATGGAGCATGAAGGCAGGAGGATGAAATTGAGTCCTATGACTGCCAAGCAAGTAAAGGTCATGCAATCCTAACTTAGCCGAACCTTGAAGAAAGAAGCTTTAATAATGACCCGAGTTGAACTAAAAAGAGAAATGGAGCTCGAAGGACCGACCTATCTACTAGTTCGAAAGATATTGGAGATGAGGTTTGAGGAGAGAGAATAGCCTACCAAGGTGAAAACATTATCGGAAGAGTTTGCCGATCTATTCCCAAAAGAGCTACCGGAAGGATTGCCTCCTATCCGAGGCTTCGAACATGCAATTGACTTACAGCCAAAAGCCACACTGCTGAACAAGCTTGCTTACAGGCTAAACCCTGAATAAGCCATCGAGCTATAGAAACAAGTAGATGAGCTATTGAAAAAGGGGTATGTACAAGAGTCCCTTAGCCCCTGTACTGTACTGGTGTTGTTAGTGCCAAGGAAAGATGGGTCTTGGAGAATGTGTATAGATAACCAAGCAATCAATCGAATCACCATCAAGTATAGGTATCCCATACCCAGGCTTAATGACATGCTAGATGAATTAAGTGGAGCAAGAATGATCTCCAAGATTGACCTTAAATCTAGATACCATCAGATCCAAATGCACGAAGGTGATGAGTGGAAGATCTCATTCAAAACATGCCACAGATTATATGAATGGCTTGTAATGCCATTTGGACTATCTAGCACACCAAGCACATTTATGCTCTTGATGAATCATGTACTTCAAGGCTTATAAGGAAAGTTTTTTGTACTTTATTTTGACAACATCTTAGTGTATAATCCCAACCTGGAGACTCACCAATAACATCTTCAAAGAGTCTTTGCAAAACTCCAAGCTAAATAGCTCTATACCAATTTGAAGAAGTGTGACTTTTGCCAACCCAAAGCGATATTCTTGGAGTTTGTTGTAAGTGCTGGTGGCATACGAGTTAATGAAGAGAAGATTAAAGTGATCACTGAATGGCCAGTACCGACCACTTCAATCGATGTGAGCAGTTTCCATGGCTTAGCATCATTATATGGTAGGTTTATAAGAAATTTTAGTAAAATTGTAGCCCCACTTACTGAACTCTCAAAGAAGAATGCTAAATATAGATGGGGAGAGAAAGAGTAGAAGAGTTTTGAGGAGGTGAAAGAGAAGCTGACCATTGCCCCTGTCTTAGCTTTAACGAGCTTTAACCAAGTTTTTAAAGTAGAGTGTAATGCATCCAGACTAAGCATAGGTACCATACTGATGCAAGAAGACCAACCTATTGCTTACTTAAGCAAGAAACTTCAATGAGCTACACTCAACTATTTTGTCTATGATAAGGAGTTCTACTCCTTAATCCGAGCCCTAACGATATGGCAACATTATCTATTACCCAAGGAATTTGTGATCTATACCGACCATTAATCCTTAAGATATCTAAAGAGCCAACCAAAGTTATCTCAAAGACAGGCCAAATGGGTCGAGATCATGGAGGGATTTTCCGATGTCATGAAATATAAGAACGAGAAGGACAACATAGTGGCTGATGCCTTATCGAGACAACATACCTTCCTAACCAAACTGTAAACAAAGCTACTTGGTTTTTCAACAATAAAGAATTTATATGATGAGGATCTCTACTTTAGTCCTATTTTATGCCCAGTGTGAGGAGGGATGGACTCTGGACAAATATCATAGGGAGGATTGATACTTATTTAGAAAGAAGAGATTATGTATCCTTACCTGTTCTATAAAAGAATTGCTAGTGTGTAATGCGCATGGGGGCGAATTGACAGGACTCTTTGGCCAGCACCTAACCCATGAGGTACTCTCATCCAAATTCTTTTGGCCAAGAATGAAGAGAGATATCCAATTTATACTGGAAAGGTGTGCAACCTGCCAAAAAGCGAAGAGCTTAGCCCAGCAAGGACACTATCTACCCTTACCCATCCCGACCAAACCCTGGTCCAAGCTGTGTATGGACTTTATGTTAAGGTTATCGAAGACATCCCAAGGGAAGTACCCTATCATGGTAGTCGTGGATCAATTTAGCAAGATAGCACATTTCGTGCCTTGTTCCAAAACTAATGACACTTCAACTATCTCTTTTCTTTTCTTACAAGAAATAATCAAGCTTTATGGGGTTCCCAAGACCATTGTTTCAAACCAAGACCCAAAGTTCATGAGCCACTTCTGGAGGATACTATGGAAGTGAATGGGAACTAAGCTATTGTATAGCACGTCCTGCCATTCATAAATCGATGGACAAACCAAGGTTGTTAATAGAATAGTAGGAACTTTGCTACAAGTTACCATCAAATGAAACATAGGTGATTGGGATCTATGCTTGCCAATCAGTAAATTTGCTTACAATAGGACAACCCATAGAATGAAGAACAAATCTTGCTTTAAGGTAGCCTATGGGTTCAACCCTGAGCTTCCAACGAATCAAGTTCCCTTACCGAGACCCAATGATGACCTACTAGCTGTAGAGAGGGTTGAGGGCATAAGAGCTATGCACCAGAAGGTCGTAAAGTAGTTAAGCCAAGCTACTACCAAGCTTAAGAAGCGAAGTCAAGGATAGAAACAAAGAGAATTTCAACCAGGTGATCTAGTCTAGATACATCTTAGCAAGAAACAATTCCTAAACTTAAGGAAGAACAAGTTGTCTCCTAGAGCCAATAGACCCTACAAGGTGCTTGAAAAGATCAATCCTAATGCTTACAGGATTAAACTACCTAAAGGATATGGAGTCTCAAATTCCTTCAACATTGCTGATCTCTAACCTTAAATTCCTGAGGACAAACAACCTGGAGTCAAGGCCTAGTTAGCTCGCTAAACTACACAAGGTGAGCTAAGTGTTGAAGAGCAATTCATTTCTCAATCCAACTTGCCGAGCTACTCCACTCTCTATGTTATTCAGGAAGCTACTGAGGTGATCAGCCAACCCCTCCACAACATACACCAAGTCAAGCATTGTGTAAGGAAAAAACCTGCTTCACCAATCCCGAAGTCGAGCTAACACTTGTCAGGTGCCGATCACCTAAGGCTGACCTTGAAAATGAGTTTCCCTTAAGTCAACCCCAGTCCAATCCTAATTGTTCGAGCTACCAAATTGCCAACATACCTTACCTAATTAGAATTTGCCCTTACTTGGATAATAGTGTCATAGGGACTATAGAATTAGTAAACCACGTACACGTTATCCTTTTCTGACATCTATACTGTTCTTTCTTGCAAAGGATATTCTTTTTACACAATTATATTACTACCCCTGTAAATGATTCCCCCTTTTCCTTAGCTAAAAGGGATCATTTTCTGTAACCTAGGACTTACCCTAATAGGGTACTATAAATACTTACAAATTATAATAGCCGTAAGGAGAACATATAGAGAATACATTGGACCTTTACACTCTCTTGAGCTAAGTGTTCTTCTTATTACTCTTGAGCTACTCTTATCTAGCCCATTGAGCATGGATTAGTGGCGAGTGATCTCCAGCCTTACTTATGCGTCATATCAAGTGTGACCTAAGCTTATGTGAGGAGTTTATGTGTCATATCCATCGTCGATGCACAAGAACCCCTGCTTAACCTTCCACTCTCATTTATCTTTTAGACCATCTTGTAGTCTAAACTTACCCCTTAGTTATGCGTGATTTTAGGCTCATGTGTTCATCTACAGACCCATATCATTAGTGACCCTTACATCTACCTTCTCATTTTACATTTTGGACTTTTCTTTCAACCTATCACCAATTCCTTTATTGTTCATGCCCTTAACAAGTAGCAAAGCCAATATAACTCAAAAGGATGCTTGCATCAAGACATTGAAATAAGCGATTTTCATTCTTCTTCTTCTTCTTCTTCTCTCTCTCTCTCTCTCTCTCTCTTACCCCCATCTTTTGAATCTACATTATTTTTCAATCGTTATGATGTTATGCTTCAAACCCTATTGGACGCATGAATTCTGACCTTTATTTTGTTGTTGCTTCTTTTCCAAATTTGCATATTACATCCTCAATATCTGTGAAGCCCTTCTATATTATTGAATACCAATGTATGATTAGTAAGAACCCTTCTCAAAAAGTCTCCTTGCATAAGCACAAGCTGTTCCTTTTGTCTTATCTTTGTTTTCTTTTAACAAAATCTTCATGTGCATGTCTTGTTGTTAATATCTCTCCTATTTGATAAGAGCCATTAATATTAAGTTGTATATATGCTTCCTTCACATCTTATCCTAAGAGTACCTAACTATCATAATTATCACAATGAGTTATAGCCTCTCACAAATACTCTTGCACTTATATAGCATAACAATCTACATCAATCATATTAGCATGCTCTTATTTACTGTCTATTAAACAAGGCATGCTTTAAAATGCACATTCCAATAAAAGAATGCATAATAAGTCTATTGAACACATAGCTTTCATCATGTTAAATATATGCAATGATCATTAAGGCATGAAGTGAACAAACTTACATTTTAGTTAACATCAATCTTGTACTCTTCTTTGTTTTCATTAGTAATATAATGTGTTCGGATTCATGCTCCTTTGGTTTATCTCTTCTACAATTATAGCAACCCCTTCTCCCTTGTTGGCTTTAGATCTATATGTGAGCTAAAGTAGTAAATATCTTCAAATTTATGTTGCTAATATTGCTATGCTTAACCTTCCATGATGGTGGCAGAAGACACTCCTTTAAACCATCAAGTCTCTTGTTGCAAGAGCAATATCAGGATTAACTCCCACCTTGAACACTCCTTTAGCTCCTTGTGTTCTTAGATTGTGCACTACTATCTTCAATGATGGTGGCAGAAGATATATATTGACTATTTTCTTACAAATTGGTAGATATATATATATATAGCAACTTGCACTTGATTCAAAGCATTGTCCCCATATCTTTAAGATTGAATAGTTTCACTTATTCTTCCCAACCAACAAAGTCCAATATGAGCTCAATAATGACAAAGCACTAATAAACATTAAGCTAAATGATAAAGCACTAACAGCTCCTACCAGATTCAGTTTCATGTCCCAGCACAAGGATCAATAGAACATCAAATTCATCTTTATGACTCAAGAAATGAATTGTAATGATTCAACATGTTGCATACCTTCATCTAAGCATTATAAATAGTAGCCGATCTCCTCACATTGGCTATATTTCTTCACATTTTTCTTTTTTCAAAGCATATTGACCTTACTCTTAAATGTCAACTATAGAGAAAATCGAAGTAGTTTTGCTGAATTATAAGAGTCATTCAATAGGTATGAATACCAATTTCACCTTGAAGCTACTCTTTAGAAGCTTGACAACTACATTTGAAGGAGAGTCGATTCTTGATCTAAAGCAAGGATTTGACAATCCCTAAATTCTTAAGGAAGCTTTACGGAAGAACAAAATACATTATAGCATTTTTTTACATTATTATTTATACCAATTAAGAATATTAAGGACAAATCCTTCAACAATATCCCTGATGGTTTGTTTCCTCCTTCAAGCAGTTTTAATATCTAAGGTTCCATATGTTAAAGCAAAAAGATACATGGCCGGATGAAGTCTCCTATCATAGAGCCCATTTAATCAACTCCATCCTAATATCTCCAAGGTAAGACTATTTTGCTTTTCTTATCTCTTACGGATGTCTTAATGTATTAGCCCCCTATATCATACATGTTGCATCAAGAGATCCCTATTCTATGATTTTGATAATTGCTTAGCCTGAACCCATAAGCTTGTCAATAATGAGACCTCCAAATTCAACTTGCTAAAAGTTTTTTTTTTTTTTTAATTTAGTCTACATGCACACTCAATTAAAAAAAAAAAAGAACCTCTAACTTCTTCAACAAATAGCTTTCCAACAATTTACATCATAAATTTACAAGTCCACCTTACTTCCTCTCAGGTATTCCCTCAAACATAGCACATGTAGTAAGAGTTTCCTTAGCACTCACATACCTAAACCAATGCTTCAATCCAATTTATACTACATCCTTACAATGTCACTATACTTTGGGCTACTAAAACCAAAATCCTCAACTCAAACTACACTTTGGTACTCAATAAATCAACCCCTTTAAGGCTGAATTGAATACTTTCACAATCCATACATGCAAAAAATTGCCAATTCTTAGATAACTCAAAAGTTGGAACCCCTACCCCTTATTGAGCATTTTATTTAACACTTCACCGCAAACACTATACCTTTCAAACCATAATTCTTTGAACAGTTCTAAACTAGCATAGATCATTAACATCATCCTTTAAATAAGCTCAATATTAAATTCCCTTGCTTTCCTAATATGAGCATACCAACATTACCTATCTTCTTTTCACACTTTTGCAGCTACCATTAAGTTGAGCAAGATATGAATGCAATACAATTTCACATGCACATATATAGGTTCGTAATTGGGTTGTCACTATGAATTACGAAAGGAGAGTATATGTGTTTCAAAGTTCACAAGGGGGTTAAAGTCTGAGTATGAATTGTGTTTGTGTTAGGTGGATTCAATGAAGGGAAAGAGATGGGATGTTCCAGAGTTTACAAGGGGGGCAAATATTCAATATATATATCAAAAATGAAATGAATATATTGTTAATTGAGAGAGAAGGATTGAATATCAATTGAGGATGCATATGGTATTTTATTAAAGAAAGGTAACATCGGAGGCCTAGATTGCTTTAGAGTTTGTAATTCATGTTTATGAAATGATTTGCATTGACTCTATGCATTGATTTCCATCAATAAATGCTAACACCAATAATTGAGTTTAAAATATGTAATTTAAAATATAAGATGGGGTTTTGCTTAGAAAAGAAAATGTATATACATATATTGTCATATTCTCATTTCTACTACTCAAGTTCCTTTCTCGTGACTTCTATATCCAAGCTAGTCTTTTGTACACTTTTCTTTGTCTCCTTTAATACATAGAATTTTCATGAAGTCGAATTTTCTTCTTTTCATCATGGACTAACTGACCTTTGATATTCAATGTCGCAAGTGATATTCAAAAATGGGCAAGGAATTCAAGAAGAAGACTAAGGGTAAACAAGTATTAACCGTTCAAAATGATTGCATTCCTATTGTGCCTTCACTACAGGACAAGTAGCTTGACGTAACGATAAAAGAAGATTCCTTTTGGGGTAATGCAAGAAGACAAGACTTATATAAGCAACCAACTACTCGGAGTGTCTCATACTTCATAAGGGAAGAACTTCAGGTGTACGAGAGGCGAAATATAAAAGGAGATTTAGTGCTCCTATTCATAAACAAAAGGAATGAGGTCCCGCTGTCTAAAAGCTTGTTTCGCTTCCCTCGAATACCTATAGCCAGTTAGGCTAATTGGGTAAATCATATTTTAAGCAACTCAACCTACATTGATATTTTGGAAAAAGCAAACATGTATTTCCCAGTATACATCTCCTCTCATTTCGATTATCCTTAGTCCAATGACATGGAGATTTAGAGGGCAATAATGTGTCATTGGAGCACCTAAACACACACATTTGTGATTGCATAGGGTGAGATCATACGCATGCTTGAGGATGTCAGTACACTCCTGCATCTCCGTGATTTCGGCGCGATCAATATTACTACTTCCACGATTTTCAAAGAGGACCGGCACCTAATCTCAGCTTTGGAAGCCAAAAGAATGAAAGCCATAAAGACCCGTAGGAAAGCTACTTTTAACACTTGGGTAAGACATTTCTTTGAAGGGAATGAAGAATACAAATGAGTACTAACACTTTTACTTTTGTCATTCCATTTTCATAGTCCAATTAAGTTACCTCATGAATTGTCTCTTCTTACAGGTATGAACTAGAAGCTTTTCCGGCCTACTGGTTATCTTTATATGTGTTTCTTAACGGCTTAGGGGATAGCATAAGCCCATATTTATTTCACTTGGCAATCTGTATAGTTCATGGACAGAGTTTTTCCCTAAGGCTATTATACTTAGGATCATTAGACAAGTGTCTCAATCTCTATCATGAGGCCTCCATTCAATCAATGGGTCGATATGCTATCGCATCCCATGTAGACGTAATGTTCTTACATATCTTATTTTGTGAGCGGTATAAGGGATATTACGACTCCTATCTTAATGAACCCAAATGTAGTGAGCCGCTAGCTTAGGCATAGGTTAATAAGTGACCTTTAGGTGCCTTGTTAGATATTTTGGACAACTATAAAGAAGTCACTTTTCACCCCTATGCTAGCAAAATATCCAGGTACTTATGGTTCCCACATTTTTATCCAAAAAGATTGAAAGATGTCATGAATTTACTTGGTATAAAAGAAAGACTTAATGTTACTAAAGCCAGTTTTATCCCTTAGTGGTCGCCTAAAGGTCTCCCCTCTTTACATGACTGTGGTGAGTCCTCCAACCATTATCTTAAGTGTTGTTATACATACATACCAGGTTACTCGATAGTTTAATTTCGACCAAGGAGTCCCTTCAAAAATATCAGTTGATGATGATTTTAATGAGTACTATAAACCATTGAGCCCAGATGATTTTAGAACTATCTATTTAGGAGTAAGAGAGTTGTTTTTTCCATCTATCAACCACTATAGGATTGCTTCCACTAGTTGGCTAACATAATGGATAGGTTGCTTAGAAGACTTTAGAAAGTATGTAACTACAACAATTGAGGACAAGCTTCCGTTGAGGACTATTTATAAGGATGAATTCCTATTTTAAGCTCCTAGTGAAAAGAAGAAGTCACTTCTAACGTAAAGAATAAAAACAAGAAAGGTCATTCCACTCCTAAGTTACCAGTTATCAGATAAATCAAGCGTTCATGCATTTGTAAGGTATTTTGTTAATATATGTCTCCCAACATTTATAATTTTGTATCTCATGACTTGTTTACTCATCGCTTTTCTTTGTTTCTTTGTAAGATGAGGATAATAAGAATGTTACTCCTACTTGAAGAATGACAAAACATCTAAGAAGCTCCCTTCCATCCTTTCTCCTTTCCCTATCTGACATAGTCTTGGGAAAACACCTCAAGCAAATGATCGTCCCATTGAGATTGCAAATGATGGTGAAAGTGATGATAAGTCCACAAAAACTAATGAATCCCCTAACAATATGAACGAAGATAGTAATAGGGCAAGTCCAATAAGTAGTATCAATGATCAAGAGAAAACTTAGGACCAAACAGTCATTGAAGCAGATCAACCACAATAACCAATTGAAAATCAAACTCAAGCTTTAAAAGAGCTAAGCAATGTTATTGATCAAGACGACCATGAGGCCGTACGCTTAGAGGAAGCTAATATGCAGGAGTATACGAAAGTTCTAAGGGTAGCAAGACTACTTGATAGTTAGCTGAATAGTTTAGTAAATGGCATTTGCTTAAGTACTATTGCAGTTGATGATATTACTCCAGTCTATAGTTAGATTCCTTCACCATCAGCTCATGACAATACCAACCCTACTTTAGCTGTTGAGATATTGAAGCCAATTGAAGGAGGTGTACCCCATATAGGGGTAATGGAGGCACCTCAGTCTTCCTAGGCATATTCTTCATTTCATGGATATATGGTTCCATCGAATCTTTTACAGCCGTTGGAGGACTTATGGGCTATAGAAGGAAATTTATAAGTTGGATCAATTTGTCTCGATACTGAAGTGACAAATACCATAATGACCTTCCTTGGGAAAGCTAGTTCACTTCTGGATAAACCCTGGGAATTAGTACTAACCCATGACTTGCAGCTCTTGATGAGTAGTGTTGCTGGAGCACGTAACTTGAACTTCAAATCACCGAATATAGAGGTGATTGCCTTTAAAGCCTAAAAGATGCTAGAATCCCAAGATGTTATGGAGTGATACGATTGACTTAAGGTGGAACTTAAAGAAGTTAAGCTAGAAATGAAAAAGCATATCGCAAAACTTCCATTAGATCAGTGCTTCATCGTTAAGCAGTCCTCGTTTAAGCCTTTTCATTTATGTTTTAGACTTTTATGTATGCTTGTAGAAACTGAATGAAAGAACATTTCTCCTTTGTTACTTGGACTTTCTCATGCTTTTTATGTTGGTGAATGAATCATCATATTGACTCAATTTTTTATAAGCATTAATGGTAACATAATAGTTATAGTGTACATTATATTTAGTAACACAATCATGACATATGCCATAATAACTTTAGGTTAAGCTTTAAGAATTCATCTAAAGGAATATAGAATAGAATGTTGTGCATTTCATTTGCAAGCAACATTTAATTGTAATTTGCACTCTATCATCAATAAGAGCAACATTCAATGTCTGAAGGGGGTATTACCCACTTCTTAAACTATTGATATGACTATGTGTAGAATATAAGATAGTGAAATTCAGTTATGTATAAAAGGTATCATGTCATGTGCCTGAAAGACAACACTCTTACCGGTTAGCATGACATGAACCCGAGGCTATTGCATACTGAAGAGGCAAAGCTCTTACTAAGTAGCAGCGATGTTATGCTTACTCTAGATAAACATTAAACAAAAAGATAATTGATCGAAGGCAAGCTCATGTGACTAGAGCTACATATTTCATATAAACTATGATATATCATACTTTTTACACGTGAAATTTCTTAATGTATTGGAAATTTATAGGTGCCATAATGCCATCAATCCTAGGATTTCGAAGCTTGCAATACCTACTTTCATATACCTCCTCAACAATGAAAGGCCCTTCCTACTTGGGTGTAAATTTTGGCATTAAAATACCTCAACGCACATGTTTGAATGCATGAAGTACAACATCATCCTATTGAAATGATCTCTTCTTCACTAAGTAATCATAAACCACTCAAAGTCTGTGTTAATAATTAATGAGACTATGTTTGGTAGCATCACACCTCTCATCCAACGATTCCAAATCTATCATTCATAATATATTAGGTTTAAGCTCACCATTTATGGCTAGTCTGGCAAATGGGATCAAAACCACCACCTCAACTTTGTATACTAACAAAAAGGGAGTCGCTTGCATCAGCCTTCATTTTGATGTCCTATAAGCCCAAAGCGCCAATGGCAGCTTATCGTGCCATTCCTTATGATTGTCGTATACCATATGACTAAGGACTTTCAATAAGCTTTTATTCATTGCCTTAGCTTGCCTATTTCTTTTTTAGTAGTAGGGCGTGGATTTGACATGATTAATACTGTAAGAAGCTAATAGTTGACAGACATGAGAATTAATGAAAGAAGTTCCATTGTCAAAAAGGATACGCTTCGGGATCCCAAATCTGCATATAATGTTCTCCTTTATGAAACCTGCAACAGTTGGTCCTATTGCTTTCTTCAGAGGAATTGCCTCCACCCATTTCATAAAGTACTCTGTCCTAACCAAGATCTAAATATATCCCTTTGATGGAGGATGTATAAGTCCAATGAGATCAAACGCCTATATGTGGAAAGGCTAAGGAGTCATAATACTATGAAGTGTAACTATAAGGTATGGATAACATCACCATGTTGCTAGCAAACAACACACCTCTTAGTGAAATTGAAATCGTCCGCCTCCATTGTAGGCCAATAGTAGCCCTTATTGAGTAGATAATAATACAACTTTCTTCCTCCCTAATGTTCTCCATATTCTCCAATGTGTACCTTAGCCAAAACCGTTTTTGTTTCAAGATGGGCAATTCATTTTAAGGGTTTCCCCATGAATGATACCCTATAAAGTTCACCCTCATGCATGAGATATTTCCTGACCTTTCACTTACAAGTCCAGCATCCGTACTATTCGTAGGTAGCACATTATTTTCTAAGTAATCAATGTATGGACACCTCCAACCTCCCACGCTAACACAAAATTGCATTCGCTTTGATCAAGTAGCTCAAAACATTTGGGACAATGTGTTTAAACTTAGAGAACATCCTTCACCATCAAGGGCCAATAATAACCTCCATGTTAAATACGACAATATAGTGGCAGCCCCTCCTCTCCACACCAAATCTAGTGATATTTATCTAATTTGAGGTAAGCCTTTTTAGATCCAACATGGTGAGACAATACACCTTCTAGACCCTTATAATACAACATTCCCCTAATCTTGATATAGTTCTTCAATGTTGAAACAAAGGCCACACTAAGATGTGCTAATTGTTCCATAAATAGGATGCACCAATCACTCTGTACCTCTTCATTTTCCTCAAGAAAATTCAATGTTGTACATAGGATGGATTTCTTAACTACTCGGACATTTACACCATCACTTGTATCTTGAATTGGAATCTTAGATGCCAAAGTGGCTAGTGCATTCGCATATCGGTTTGTAGATCATGTTGTGTGCTCATATTGAATAGAGTTGAACTTTTTTACGAAGGCCTGCGTTATAGCCCTATAAGGCATTAGCGTAATTCCTTTAGTCCAAATTCACCTGTAGCCTATGTTAATAGTCAGATTTCATCCACCCGTCTTACTCATCCATTCAGCTACCAATAGGTCACCTAATCTATATTCTTAATACCTTGCCAAATAATCATCATTCTCAGCACTATGCTAAGTAACATAGATCATTGTTGATTTGAATTTAAGTTCATAACACGAACAGTTATCATTAGCATGGTTATATTACATAACTACCTACTCTCCCTACATTTCAAGGACGATGTCTGATCAAGAAGCTTCCACGTGTCTCGACAGTTATTCCAATAACTACTCCTTCAAACATGACAATCTCCTATAAATATGGGAAAGAAACTCTATAAGAGACATCTAATAACTCCTAATCTCTTTACTTTACCCTTCTCATTCTTACTTACTGACTTAGGCATCAGAGTGACCGCACTGGACTAACCTCGATACCAAGCATTTTTTTTATCTTTGTAGGATATTTCTAACCCCCAAAATTCACCAACAACATTTGGCACTATCTGTTTTTTCTTGAGTATACCCATATGGCTAAAACTAAAATGACCAAGAGTGCAAGTGCCGGTACTAACTCCTAACACTATAAAAGGGGGAGTTGGCATATTGATGAGTAACGACTGGCTAGACTCAAGCAACTACGCATTTATTTGGCCAAGGAAAACTCAAAGTTAAATAAAAAACATGAACAAATCCTTAACCTCCTTCATAATAGTTTTCATCCAAATCAAAACTAACGATGATTGAATTTATTAATTGGAGTTGCTAAAAAAGTAAGCCAAGGTTGTGACAAGACCTTTAGCTCTTGCTTTCAAAAAGAATGAAAAAACCAAGCAACCGCAGTAGGTGCACCATGCGTGTCCCTTGCATGTCAGCACCCCTACTACATCAAGCAAGCAATTCTAAATCAAGAAGAGTCTTTTTGTTCCAGAGTTTTTGGAGGAAGTGATACCTCGACACATCAAGTTGCCACGGTTTGAAACTTATGATGGAACAAAGGACCTCGAAGACCACCTTAAGTACTACCGTACACTGGCCAAGTTGCATGGTTTGAGTGATGTAGTGGCCTGTCAAGCTTTTCTCTCAACCTTAAGGAATGAAGCTAGAACATGGTTTAAACACTTAAAACTAAGCACCATTTCTTGTTTCGATGAATTAGCAAAAGTGTTTCTTCGAATTAGCAAAAGTGTTTCTTCAACACTTCCTTGCAAACAAACTTCCTATTAAGGATTCCTCAATCCTTAACACAATCAAACAAAAATCAAACGAGTCAATCAGAGACTACCTAACCAGGTATATGGCTAAGATGGTTCAAATCCAAGAATTGGATATGAGTGTGGCCCTTAATGCCGTAATTGATGGAGTTAAGCCCTATGGAGACTTTTTCAAGTCTCTCATAAAGAACAAGCCGAAAACTTTTGCTAAGTTCAAGGCTAAGCCATCTCATGCATCTATTAAGAAGATAACATAAAGGCTTGGCAAGAGGCCAATTAGAATAGAGGAGATAGAAAAAATGACAAGAGAAAAAGTACGAAGGACATACTTGGCTTAGATGATGATCAAAGTTCAAATGCCAAGAGAAAGAGACCAAGGATTCCAATGTTTCCATCCCACATACCAATCAATTGTCCAATTTCAAACATATTGATGGAGGTATGCAGGTAAAGAGGCATTCTATAGTAGCCAGAAAGAATGAGAGGAAATCCCTCAAGGAGAAATTCCAACAAGTACTATGATTTCCACCGTGACAAAGGTCACAACACAGATGAGTGCATACAGCTTAAGAATGCGATTGAAAATGCGATTCAACGTAGGCATTTGCGAAAATTCTTAGCATATGATGCCAAAAATATTGAAAAACCGTCCTAAAGGAGACATAAGGAACAAGAGAATGACATTTGACTAACTGTCACTAGGAGAGATACAAGGGATGCGAATCCTAGTAAAGCACCTAACGAAGTGATCAACACCATTATCAGTAGACCTATTCTAAGCCAATTAAGCTCTTTGAGCTTGACGAATGCCAAAAATTACATCTATAACATCTAAGGCAAGAAAGTCAAGATCGATAACACAATTTATTTCATGGAGGATGACTTTGAGGGTATCTAGTGACCACATGATGACACATTGGTTATCAATGCAAGAGTTACCAACTTTGAAGTCAAGAAGATTCTTGTTGACATAAGAAGTTTGGCTAATATCATTTTTCAGCATGCATTCGACTAGATGAGACCTAAGATCAAAGCACAGCTAAGATACTACAAGTATGATCTGTATGCATTCAACAACCAACCAGTCCAAGTAGCCAGAGTAATTTCTTTGTTGATATAGATCGACAATGACGAGCATGTAGCAGAGGATAAAGTAGACTTATTCATCATCTAATGTTGGTCCCCATATAACATGATAATGGGACGGCCGTGTCAGCATCTATTTGGCATTGTCCCTTCAACTGCAATCTTAAAGCCAAGTTCCCTACTCCCACGAAAGTCGGCGTGTACAAAGGGGATCAACAATTGGCAAGGTCCTAATATATGATGGCCTTAAGATGAAAAGAGGTATTTTAGGTAGAAACCTGTCTGGAAGGCAAGTTTATCAGCATAGAGAATGACAAGAGTGATATTGAGGAAATTTCATTGGGAGATGACCTTTGGAAAACAACAAGGATAGGGAAACCCTTGTTAGCAGATATTCAACAAAATTTGATTAACTTCTTGCAAGCCAACGTTAACGTGTTTGCATAGTCCCCTTCTAACATGCCGGGTATCCAGAGAGAAGTTATGGTATACAAGCTCTAAATTGATTCAATTGTGAAGGTAGTCCAACAAAAGAAAAGGCATTTTGCATTAGAAAGACAAGCAGCAATAGAGGAAGAAGTCTAGAAGTTATTGAAGGCAGGATTCATCCGGGAAGAGCCTTATCCGACTTAGCTAGCTAATTGTGTGCTAGTTAAAAAGTCTAATGGCAAGTGGCAAATGTGCATAGACTTCATAGATCTCAATAAGGCCTGTCACAAGGATTATTTCCTACTGCCAAAAATTGATCAAATGGTAGATGCAACTACTGGACTCACATTACTTTCTTTTATGGATGCTTTCTCTAGTTACAGCCAAATCAAGATGGACAAAGAGGATGAAGTCCATATGTCTTTTGTTACCAATTTTGGAACATATTGTTACACAGTGATGTCCTTTAGGTTGAAAAATGCCGATACAACCTACTAGAGACTTGTTACTAAGATGTTCAAACCCTAGATTCACAAAAACATTGAAGTATATGTCAACGACATGATTGTTAAGAGTATGAAGGAAGATCAACATCTTGTTGACCTTAAAGAGACATTCACTACATCAAGGAGATATAGCATGAAACTCAACCTACAGAAATGCGTCTTTGGTGTAACATTAGGAAAATTTTTAGGATATATGGTTACTCAGCGTGGCATTGAGGCCGACCCAAGAAAGATTAAGGCAATAAGGAACATGAAATCCTCTTGTAAGGTTAAGGAAGTACAGGAACTTACCGAGCGAATAGTCGCCCTCAACAAATTTGTGTCGAGAAGTACTGATAAGTACGTGGAATTCTTCAAAATCTTAAAGAATACAAAAGAATTCAAATGGTCCAATGATTGCAAGAGAGCTTTCAACAATCTCAAAGAAATCCTTACGTCACCACCAATACTCTCGACACCTATTTTAGGAGAGAATTTATATTTATATCTATTAGTCAATTGCTGAGCTCTTTCTTTTATATTGGTCCAAATTGACAACAAAGAGTATCGACCCGTTTATTACATGAGTCATGTTTTACAAGGGCCTAAGCTTCGATACATGAAAATTGAAAATTTTGTTTTAGCAGTGGTTCTCTCGACAAGGAAGTTGAAGCCATATTTTGAGGCTCGCCAAATCATTGTGCTCACTGATCAACCATTTCGGCAAGCATTACAATGACCTAACTCCTCTGAGAGGATCATGAAATATGCCCTAAAGTTGAGTGCCATAGCAAACAATACAAACCCAAAACGGCACTAAAGGCTCAAGTGCTGGCAAATTTTATAACCATGTTCACTGGTAAGGAAGATAATATGGAGTTTGCCGAGAAACCTATTTGGTTCCTTTATGTGGATGGTTCTTCGACAAAGAAGGAAGTGGTGTAGGCCTTATTTTTCAAGGCCCCCATAATGTTAAAGTTCATTATGCTTTAAAATTCAGATTCCCAACTAGCAACAATGAAGCAAAGTATGAAGCTTTGATTGCTAGATTGAAACTAGCAAAAGAGATTGGCATCGTGAAACTTAAAGTGTTCTCTGATTCGCAATTGGTAGTGAATCAAGTTGCAAGAAGTTATGCAGCAAAGGAACAAGAGATGAGTAAGTACCTATTAGTGGTACGAACGCTCACAAAAAAATTTCAATCTTTCGCCATCTACAAAATTCCAAGATGCAAGAATATTGCTACCAACAAGTTGTCAAAATTGGCTAATATGGCATTCCTCGAATTAAGCAACAAACTTTATGTCAAATTTCTTCTGTAGAAAAGTTTATCTACTCTTTCACAAAGTTATAAGTTGGCTCCTTGCCTAAGAGAAGAATCTTGGATGGATCCCCTAGTAGATTATTTAAGAGATGGTTCTCTCCCCAATGATAAGAAAGGAGCATGAAGATTAGCTTACCAAGCCATGAACTATATGCTAATTGATGGTCAACTGTATAAACATGGTATATCGCAACCCTGTCTTCAATGCCTACATCCAAAAGATACCTAGAGGGTATTATTCAAGCTACATGGTAGTGTATGCCAAAAGATGCCTAGAGGGTATTATTCAAGTTACATGGTAGTGTATGCAATAACCATGCAAAAACACAGACACTGTATGTTCGAGTATTGCGACTCGACTATTACTAGCTGACCATGAGAGATGATGCAAAGGAACTTATCCGGCATTACCCTCAGTGCTAGAAGCACAAGTCGCCGAGTCATGCACTTGCAATTGAGTTTGTAGCCTAACCAGCCTTTAGTCCTTTGCCCAGTGGGGGCTAGACATTCTCGGATCCTTTCCGAAGTCTATCGCTTAGTGACAATTCGTCATTATTGTTGTAAATTACTTTACCAAATGGGCAAAGGCTAAGGCAGTAGCGTAGATCATCGAATAGAAGGTGGAAGCGTTCATTTTCAATTCCATCATATCAAGATTCGAAGTTCCTTACATGATAATCACGAATAACGACTTATAGTTTGACAAAAATAAGTTCCGGGCATTTTACAAGAAGTACGGCATTTTCCTTAACTATACATCTATAGTACACCCTCAAATGAATGGATAAGTTGAAGCCATAAACAAGATCATTTTGCATGGCCTAAAATGGAAAGTAGATCAAGTTAGAGGAAAATGGGCCGATGAACTACCAAATGTCTAATGGAGGTATCAAACCACCCACAAAACTGTGACTAGGGAGATGCCCTTCATGTTAGCATACGGTAAGGAAGCCGTATTACCGATTGAGTTGGATTTGCTAAATCTGTAGTTGCAGAATTTCAACGTTATGGTTAATCAAGTTGGATTAACGACAAATTTGGACACCATCGATGAATCAGAGATATTATAAGAGCTAGGAACTAGGGTCATGGCATATCAGCATTGAACGGTAAAGTATTACAATTAGAAAGTGAAGTACAAGGTTTTTTAACCTAGAGATCTGGTTTACCAAAAGACAGAAGCTACTAGCATGCAAGCGAGTCAAGGGAAGCTCAGCGTAAATTGGGAGGATCTTGTTAGGATCCGGGAAGTCATTAGCGAAGGAGCCTATCAACTAGAAAGGTTGGATGGATCTATCATCCCTCAAGCATGGAATGTTGAGAATTTGAAATTATATTTCAATTGATTAATCAAATGATGTTCATCTCCACTCGTTTATAAGGCGACAGCCTACTTGCTTATAAGACTACAGTACTTTTTTATGAGAATTATGTTTGAAGTCTTATAATGTTTCTTGTTCTTTTTATGGTTAGCGAGTTAATGAGTTCTAGACTGCACGACAAATGAACTAACCTAGGTTCTAGCTTATCACAATTAATGAACTACATAAATCATTCTTACAGCTAAGTAATGCGGCTAATCCATGCCTTAAATGGCTAACAAACAAAGTCTATAAAAAAGCACCAATTAGGCATGTGAAATAAAACATACCGAAAAATAATTAGGTGTATTAAATAAAACATGCTGACAAATACTTAGCATGTAAAATAAAACATGCTAACAAATAAGAACATGTGAAATACAACACGTACATCATATATGCTAGAAAACCATGATACATGAAATAAAACGTATTTGAAGCAGTTAATATGAAATATACTTTTCATTCAATAAAGTATTGATTACAAACACTTGGCCTAATAGAGAAAGCGATGAACAAAGAATACAAAGAAAATCTTAAGACTTATCCTCGAGTCAACAGAAGTAATTTTTGGATTAAAGGCTAGGGTTTTCTTCGAGTAAGCTTCTTTCTCGGCACCTAGGGTCTTAGAACCAGCAAATTTCTCTTTCCATACATAAGGGATTTCCTTTTATAGACGTTCTTCATCTTCCCCTAGATCCTCCCCATAAGCTTCGTCATTACCCTCATTAACAATCTCGATACTTACCACATTGTCATCCTCCTCATCAACACTGATGACTTTGTCATTAACGTCAGTAAAGTCTAAGCAAGAGTGATTGTAATTAGGGTGAAGCTTTAGGATCTCCTCTCTTACCGCTTGGACCCCCTTTAACAACTTCTTCCGTAGAAGTCTCTCGTACCGTCAACTAGGAGTGAATATATCAAGAGCCTCTTCAACTGATGGTCCTCTCCTCACAGTCTCCTCTAATTTGGCAACACAGCTTTATAAGTTCGAGTTGTTGGTCTCTAACTCTTTAATTTGCATTTTGACTTTGTCTTCCTCATCACTCATCATGCAAAGAGTTCAGACTAGCCCCCAGCACTCTTCTTTCTTCTTGTACAGCTCCCTCTTTAGGCCTTTAGACTCCTTGTATTACTCTTCCATTTTGGCCTTTAGGCTCAAGACTTCATTAATAGTAAGGGTATGTGCCAACTTTTCAGTAGCAAGGTCTTCTTAAAGCTTTCTCACCTCCATCTTGGCCCTTATCCTTGCATTCTTGGCAACAATAGTTTGAGCTTTGGATGTATTATATGCATCCTCAATTTTTTGCAACAATTTCATTTAATATGATGAGTACCGGAAATGACTTGGCAAAATACATGAAGACTAATATGGATCTTACCTTCTTAGTTTGATTATTGACCTCATCCGAAGCCATCAGAATGTGGCTGCTTATCTAAAAAAGAAAAAGGAATATCAGCAACTAAGTAAATTTGATGGTTAAAAAGATAGATATAGACACTCAAGTCATATAACTTGGTCACAATATGAGCCTTATTATAACCACTGACCCTATCAACATCTGTCTTGGCAATTTCTCTATCCTTCAGAAGAATAATTCCTTCCATCAAGGCCAAAGATTTTGTTCTATTGCCCAAGGCTGAGTCAGTGTCCAAATGTTTTAGCTCTAACACAGGAAGAAGTACTCACCAACCTCCTTGTTGGAGACTAATTTGACGCTATTGATGCTAAGAGCTTTAGACCGCATCGCCTCCTTCGAATAAACCCTTAGACCTTTTAGTAGGTGATTGCCTAGCGAGTTCCTTGCCCGGCCTCTTATCAACACTAAGCGCCACTTCCAGCATTAACAATGACCCCTTGATAACAATGGTGTCCTCGGCCTTACGGCGAGGTTAGGTCTCTTAGATGACCTTTCTCAGCTTCGCAGTAAGTTGAATACTTTCAACTAGAGGCTTGCTAAAATTAATGACCTTGTCCGGCACTATCTTCTTACCCTCCCTCCGCCTCTCGGTTGGTCGAGAGGTTTTCTTTTGTACCGCCATTTACTTTGTTGTGTCCCCCTTCACCGTTTTCTTCATGGAAGCAAGCTGAGTGGTTGTTGTTGTGGTGGCAACCCTCTTGTCCACTTTTGATTTTTTAGCCTTAGCGTAAGCTAATAACTTAGCAAGATTTACCTCGCCAACACCGATATCTACAACATGAGCAAAAAAGTTAATATTACCACAAGGGAAAAGAATAAACTTACACTCTCCATGCCGAGCAAGGCTTAAAGGCAACAATTCTCCCCCCAAGTCGCAAAAATAACTTCCCCCTATAGCTATACTCGGCATAGTGGTAACTCATTAGCGTACCTTCTTTTTTAGAAAAGATTAGGTCTCTGCTTACATAATGCCATATAATTCTCTCAGCATCCTAGAAGAATATTTTTTTCTTCCTCCTTTCTTGAATTTTCTTTGTCGCTATTGCATCATTCAGCATCAATTCTATATCCTTAGTACGGATTGGCTCAATCCATTGAGTCTAGAAGTCTAGCTCCTCATCAGAAACTATTAATACGAATTTGTCATGCCACTTGCGGATCTTAGACTTTAACCCATCTATGAACTTTCGCTTGTACCTTGCAACAATAAAGTACCACCCGTCAAGCTAACTCCTAATTGTGAAGAAATATTGAAACAATTGAGGTATGGCCCTAACTTCGACTTCTTCACAAACTATTTCAAAAGCCACTAAAAGCCGGTATGTATTTGGTGAGAACATACTCGATGCGACTTTAAAGTAGTTGAAGAAGCCCTTCACAAATGTTGAGAAAGGGAAGCGCAACCCAAAATCCAAATACTTCAGGTATATATGGAATTCACGCTTCCTTAGGAAATATACCCTCTCCTCCTCTCTTGGCCTCCTTAAATTCTACGTTCCAAGAAGATCTTGCCAGAACTAGTTGTATTTCGTGACAAGAACTTTGTCGGCAGAACTAGCACTTCCATCTGGAGAGTCATGGAAGTAAGCTATGTTGTTATACAAATATCTCGCTAAGGATCTCTCTTCTTTGTCCTCGAGATAATTATCCACATCAAAAGCGTTTATCTAGGTGAGTTTATCCTACCTTTCCTCAATACTATCAACCGAGCTACTAGAAGAACACGCTGCTTCGCTTCTTATTTAGGGGGGAGAAGTGGCCTCAATTTCTGTTGCTTCGAAATCAGAGAGGAAAAGTCGACAAACAACGTTGCAAACCATACCTAAATGGTTATGAGAAATGGTATCACAGAAGTTAAAGAATGTAAGAGTGAAGAAAACGAGGAGAAAGCAAGAAAATTTTTTTCTGATTTTGAACAAAAATGAATTCTAATTTTAAACAGTCCTTTAAATACAGATAGCTTATCCTTGTAACTGTAAATTTGTTTTTTATGGCAATGATGCACCAATTTGAATGTAGTGTAGATTGTTGACGTATGTTTTGAGACAAAAATCTAACGGTTGACAATTCCCTAACAATTATTAAGCCTACAACGTAATGATGACTAAAGCAATAGGTGTCGTACTTCCTACTTTTTAGTTTCTTAAACGGATGGGAATTTGAAAGTTATAACTTTTCGATTAGGATGCAAACCATCTTACTTCCTATCTCGCTCAGCATCTAAAGAACTACTCCTCACTCAACCTCTAAAGTATTATGTATTACTCCCTTTGTCAAATTCTTAAACACAGGAGTTTAAGGGAAAATGTTGATAGTCAATTTTCGTTTACCAGTCTTACTTATCCATTCGGCTGCCAACAGGCTATGCAATCTATATTATCGGCACCTCGCCAAGTTATCATCCTTCTTAGCACTATGCCAAGTAATATAGATCTATTGCTAATTTGAATTCAAGTTCATGGCATGAACAATTATCACAAGCACGATTATATTACATAACTACCTGCTTTCCCTATATTTCAGGAAAGATGTCTAATCAAGAAGCTTCCATATGTCTCGATAGCTATTTCGATAACTACTCCTTTAAACATGATAATCTCCTATAAATACAAGAAAGAAACTTTGTAAGAGACATCTAATAACTCTTAACCTCTTTACTTTACCCTTCTCATTCCTACTTACTAACTTAGGCATCAGAGTGGCCACACCAAACTAGCCTTAGTACCAAGCATTTTTCTTATCTTTGTAGCATATTTCCAACCCCCAAAATTCACCAACAATAGCCTGTTTAATGATCAAGTTTAAGTCACCTCGAATACATAAATTGTGTACTTCAACTTCTTGTATCAACAATAAACTAAGTAACAATGCTTCATATTCAACCTCGTTATTAATGCATCAAAAATTAAGTTTGAATGCCAATGGCACCTCATGACCCTTAAGTGACGTCAATACAATTCTTGCTCCCCAACCCCGATTTCCCATTAAGCCGTCAAATTGCAATATCCATTCTCTTTCTATTTCGATCATCAAAGAATCCTCATGGAACTTAATTGGTATAGTATCTGTACTTAATCCCTCTTGCACGTTTAGGAAATGTGCTAAGAGATCAACCAAAGCTTATGACTTGATAGCTTTAGGGGATTAAGCCATAATATCAAACTCTCCAAGAAGAAGCAACCATTTTACTACTAGTCATGACAAAGCTAGTTGAGACAATAAATACTTGATTGGACCTAAACGAGTCACCAGATGGATTCTATGTGCAAGAAAGTAGTGCCGTAGTTTCTGCATGGCAAATACCAGCGTAAGACAATGTTTCTCGCAAACCAGGTAATTGACTTCGCTCCCCTAAAGGGTTTAGCTCAAATAATATGCAGGTTGCTCTTAATCGTCTACTTCTTATGTAAGCAAAGTTCCAATAGATCTATCGATAGAAGTAAGATATAAGACCAAAGGCTTTCCTTTGATAGGCATGGTCATGGCTTATAGAGAAATCAAGATTGTCTTAATCTTCTAAATTGCCTCTTCATGGATTTGATCCCATTCAAACAAGACTCCTCTTCTTAAAAGTTAATGCAACGGATATGAAATTTCTACAAGTGCAATTATAAACCTTCTAATGTACGAGACCTTTTCCATAAAGACTTTTGATTCCTTCAAGGTGGTAGGAGATGGCATTGATCTTATAGCTTGCACTTTTGTAGGGTCAACATCAATTCCTTTCTGATGCACAACAAAGCCAATAAACTTCCCTCAAGACACACCAAAAACACACTTGAGAGGGTTCATACAAAGCTTATACGGCAGGCATTGTTCAAAGACCCTTTGTAAATGAACCAAATGAACAAGTACCCATCTAGACTTGATGACTATGTCATCAACATAATCCTCCATACAATCATGCATCATACCATGAAAGAAAGCGGTCATTGCCCTCTAGTATGTAGCGCCTGCATTCTTAAGTCTAAATGGCATAACAGTGTAATGAAAGTTTCCAACTGGTGTACGAACCGCTATATGCTCTACATCCCCTATCGCCATCTTAATTTGATTATATCTACTAAAGCCATCCATAAATGAAAACAACTCATGACCTGCAGTTGCAACTATCAAAGTGTCAACATTTGGTAAGGGATAATCATCTTTAGGACAAGCCTTGTTTAGATCCTAGAAATCCATACATACTCTTATTTTGTCTGTTCTTCTTTCTTATAGGAACAATATTAGCAAGCCAAATACGATGCTTGATTGGCCTTATGAAACCAACGAGTAACAATTTCTCTACTTCTTGCTTGATTTGCACTTCAATCTCAAGATGGAAAACTCTTTTTCCTTGCTTTACAAATGTAACCCCTGGAATGATATTCAGTCTATGCACTATAAGGCTAGGATCCAATCTAGGCATCTCTTCATAAGTCCATGCAAATGCGTCCTTGTATTCCTTCAGTAACTCAATAATATGAACCTTTATTTCCTATGGGAGACTCTTACTGATGAAAATCAACTATCGTAATTCTCTTTATCATACTATGTTTAATTCTTCTATTTCTTCAGCCTAAGCTTCATTTGATCTTATAATTGTTATAGGGTAGGCTGAACTTCTTCCACTAATGTAGGATTTATAGAGGATAGGTACACTTCCCCAAATCCCTCAAATTGTTATAAGCGGTATACATGTCGTCCATCCTCTTTGATGAAACTTTCAATTTTATTAGATTACTTATTCTTTCCCTACCCCAATGGCATCCATGCATCCTTCTCTTCTTTTATTGGTCCTCTTCAACTTCCTTCCGTGTAGGCAAGGGAACCCTAAACGAATTGGCTATGGCTGTTTCCCCATCCTCAACAAATTTATTAAAGAATCCCGATTCAGTAAATAAGACTCATGTTGTTCAAAAGGATTCTTCATAGTTAGAATAAACACATCTTTCCCATTCTAGTGTCCTTTGATATACTAATGTAATGTTGAAGAAACTAGATTGTGATCGTGCAGCCACTTTCTACCAATAAGCAAGTGATATTACACCGGCGCATCGATCACATGAAAAGTAGTGGTGCTATGAATAGGCTTAACTTTAAGAGCAACATTAACATATCTAACCGAGTCAATAGGGGCATGATTGAAATCATTTATTAATATAGTTTGTCTAATTAAGCATCGAATATCAATCCCTATAGCTTTGAATGTACTCATCAACATTTTATTCAAGGAAGAATTGTTGTCAACAAATGTTATTTTAACTAGATAGCCATTAAGAACACCCTCCACATATAATGGATAGTTATGGTTAGGGCATTTCACACACATATTTGCTTCAGTAAATAAGATGGCATTTTCGTGAGCCCTAACCATTCTTTTTACAAGCTGCACTATGATACACTCCACATATTGACCTTTAGAGATCTACGTAAGTGCAACTACTGTTGCAAGCCTGGCGTTTTCATCAAATCTCGACAAGTCGAAAAAGTTTCTAAAGTTTGTAGTCTTTAATAACACTGTGACAAGAGGTGAATACTCATCATCATGAGTTTCCATGGACTTTCCCTTACTCCCTGAGGGTTGTGTGTCAACCACTTCAATCATGGAGGGATCATGGCTAATGGCATTGATAGTACCTCCTTAGTCGTTATTAGCCGGAAGTAGATTGTTCTTAACATCATTGTTGTCTATAATTAACTCTTCGCACACAACCCATTTGTTGAATATCCTCTTCAAAGTGAAACAATCTTTAGTTGGACGATCGATACTTCGATAAAATCTACAATACTTAGGATTACCCTTCTCTTCATTTGTAGGGAGACGTTCAAGTCTTGGGAATTTGAGATTTCCATCGTACAACCATTAATCCAACATTTGGTGCACCTTGGCCATTGGGCAAGGATACACTAGCATAAGCTTAGAATCATAGGACTTATCATTTTTTGGTTTCTTTATTTCTTTTTGTGATTCACCTTGAGCAGCATTCACATGTGAAGCACACTTATTGAACCTTCCAACTTCATTCCTTTGTTGAGCTACCGAATTATTGGTCCTTCGTGCATTCTTAACTAATGTAGCAAAAGAAGCCAACGACAAGTTCTCGAGATAAACCGCATATTCAAGGAACATCCCTTGAATATAAATCTTAACTAGTTCTCTCTCATCACAAATGTCTTGTATATCCAAAAAACATTCTCTAAATCACTCAATATAATCCAGGAGATCCTCCTTGGACCTCTAATAGATTCGTCCCTTATCGGTGAAAGTTAACCTTTCCTCAATGGAGAAGAATTTTTCTAGAAACATCTTACACATTCTATCCCATGAGTCAACTTATCCCAAAGGGAGGTTGACATACCGACTATAGGTTTTTTCCATGAGGGATTTTGAGAATTCCTTCAACTTTAGATCATCATCTAAGCCTTAAATTTCTAAGGTCTCAATAAATTTCAATAAGTGTTCCTTAATGCTTCCCTTCTCCCCATTAAACAACATGAACTTCGAACTTACATAGTCTTTTGGGTATAGCTTGATAACAATGCATGAATGGTATAGGAGCTTTAATTCTAAGACAACTGGGGTGAATTTTGCTTGTATTTCTATCATATACATATCCAAATCCTCTTTAGTTACAAATGAGGCCCTTTAAGTAGATGTTTCTATCCTTATTGGCATCATAGGAGCAGGATTGGTAAAGTTCATAGGAACATAATTAGTTGGAGTCAAATTTATAGGGGTAAGGTACATAGATTCAACAATCGTAACACGTGGAGTGACACATAAAGATGACGAGCCTCCTATTTGAATCCTTTGATTCATCATTTCAAGTGGGGTATGCTATGTTAGGTATAGGTTCCACTACAGGAGGCTGCTCCTTAACTCTAGGAGCATCTTACTCACCAGTAATCGAAGGATTAAGTGGTTGAGAAGCTTGTGTAACATATTGTTGCATCACATTAGAGGGACCCACAGAAGTCACCCCTTATTGCATAGTAACAAAAGTAGCCAAAACTAGTACATACTGGGCAAACATCACTCAAAGTTCATTCAAACTTTGATTGGTTTGTCATAGCTCTTATGTTAGTTGCGCATTATCAAGAACAACTTCTTAAGTACCATCTCCTTGATTCGTGCCTCCCATTGGAGGTAGATTTTGATTATTGGTAACAATAGTACCATCTTGTTCTTAATCATTGCTATCCATAGGATTAGCAAGCCTTCTTCATGGAGGTACTATGACGTGAATGTAAAATCCTTCCTCCTTAGTGGAGTTGCCAGAAAATGTGGGGGTCCAAATCGTAAGAGGTTACGTACGTGCTACGTATGGGATCGAGCTACAAGTGACTAAGGAATTGACTTAACTTACACGTATAGGATGATCAAGTGAGATAGGATAGGGAGGAGGAGTAAGGAGTCTCAATAGGCTATAACACATCAAGTGACAAGTGGAGGAGCGTGATGGCATCAAACTCCATAATAAATGAAGAATAGGGTAATGTTCTTAGGATATTCAAGTGTTAAATCTTTAAGATAAGATTCCAACAAAGTATTGGCGTTAATTGAAATTTGTCTCTTGTATAAATGAAGAAGTAAAGAGGGTATGTATAAGAGATAGTAAGTAGGTTAGATCCATTGGGTCATTATGTTGATCAATAGCTAAGATTGAAGCCTTTTATAAATGAATCTCAAGTCGGCTTTTGCATGGGTTTAGGCCTAAATAAAGGGCTTTATATTTTATTAGTGTGAGTTAAACCAAGAAAAGTTGGATTAGATAGACTAATCTAACGGGCCCTACTCCAAGCCCATCATGCTAAATCTCCTTTAATCATCCCAAGTTTCATGAGCTTGATTCTCTAAGCCTTGTCACCTTAGTCCAAAGAGCCAAATCCATGTTATTATTAGGCTTAAAGCTCATGACTCAGATTTAGCCCTCTACATTAGGCAATTTCCTCCTAATCCAAGATGTAACATTGATTATTAATGTGTTCTTTCTTACATTCATCACTTAAACCAACATTTTCCTCAAATTCGAAGCTGGATCGAGCAAGAACATATTAGGCCTCCTTACCCATGATCTTCCATTTTTACACTTTTCTAAATTAAATATAAACTCCATTAGTATAAATAGGATGCCATACTTTACATTGAAGGTGGATTACAATTCGAAAGTCACTCAAACTCACTCAAACCAAGCAATTTGTAAGGCGTGAATTTCCTCTCTCTAAAGATAGCACCACCTTGCCAAAAGCTGCCTAAAAACTCACTAAACCAGCCACCAGTTCGTTACTATGCAAGGTAAGCTTCTAAAATCCATACTTGTTCTTATTTTATTTGATTTTTGTGTTTGATGCATGTTCTATATTAAATAATTGAAAAATCATGTTTTTAGAAATGTAAAACACTTGTTTGATGCAATTATTGTAGCATAGTTAATAGGATTTGTTGTTTCTATAATATAATGACGATGTGATGTTCATAGTTCATGATTGTTTAAATTAAGTATTTTAGTTTAATGACTTATGGAATGTTTATCATGAATCATGTTTGAATATGCGATTATTCTTGATTATTTTAATTGAATTAGATATTTTGATTAATAAGTCGTAAAGTATTTGCATAAATCATGTTTATGTAATATAGAATAGATGTTTAAACATGTAAATTATAAAATAGATGTCTAAATATATGAATTATGGAATAGATGTCTAAACATGTAAATTATATAATAGATGTCTAAATAGGTAAATTATAGAATAAATGTTTGAATAGGTCAATTATAAAATAGATGTCTGAACATGTAAATTATAGAATAGATGTTTGAATATGTTAATTATGAAATTAGTTATTTGATGAATCATGTTGATGTAATATAGAATGGATGCCTTGATTAAAAATTTCATTATTAAGACAAACAAATTTTTGTAAATAAATAATAAACATACCATATTTGTGATTATATAAATATTGTATAAATTTTTATTTAAGTGCTTTATGTGATCTATTTAACATATGTATCTTCAATGGGTTTCTTTTTATAAAAAGTGCTTTTTTAAAAAAGAAAAAAGTGTTTTGCTACCTTAGAAAAACATTTTTCTTAAATAAAAATCTAAATGGTCTTGCTTATAAAAGAATTAAGGATTTCTCATTTTTTCTTTAATTTGGGTAGAAAAGGAAATATATTTTTATGAACTAATCAACATGTAAATACTTAAAGTGGAATGGTTTTCAAAATAAAATAAACTAACCCACTAAACTTTTTCAGAATAAACAACGATAGTCCGATTCCAACTAGCGAATATATAGGCACCTACAAGGTGACTTAAAATATTAAAAAAAAAAAGTATTTTTCCCCCTTTTGTAAATAACTTTTCATTTTTTATAGCTTTTGTAATAAAAAGTGATTTCCTATGCTATTTATGAATAAATTTTGTTTTTAAACGAGTAATTTAAAAAATAAATTTAAATTCAGAAGGCTAAAATGATACCAATTTGGATTTAATAGAATAGCCCTTGAACCTAAAAAAATCTAGTTTCTTGAAATTCTTTTTAAAATTTTTGAAAACACAAGCTATTGGCTAAATTAGAATTGATTCACCTATCGGTTCTAATTTAATCACTTTTTCTCAGTTTTACCAAGTGGTGACTCTAAGTTTTTTCAAAAAGAAAATAATAAGAAACAAGGTTTCTTAATTTTAGTTTAGGGTTTAAACTTAATAAGCATAGGGTTTTGTCAGGACCCTAAAGGAGGCCTAGTAGGATTACTTAAAATTTCCATAACATGTGTGCACCCATGATATGAAAACTAACTTGCAAGTTAGAGATTACAAGACTCTAAATAATAAATCACTAAGATTAATTATTTTCAAGTAATTAATTTATTGTAACATGACATAATATATAATTATAAATAACTATGGATGTTCGATATCCCACAGTTCCTCAAAACTGTAGAGAATCGGTATCCCCTACCAAATAATAGGACAGGATATGCCAACATTATAAAACTGCAAGAAGAATTAAATTATATTAAATTCTAACATGTGAACATTTTCTATAAAGAGTGTTTATGTATTACCTATAAAAATCTCAACTAATTCTAATACTAATGTACATATCTTCATCTTGCACTCAGCACTCGAGACTTATCCCAATCCCATCGTATATAAACCTACAAAAGAAAGACTATTGGGGAATAAGCTACAAGAGCTTAGTGAGCTATCTCTCATACCATACTGGCAAACAAGTAATCAAACAAATGGTTACAACCATATGAATGCATGCATACGTAGTATGCCAAACAATATATGCAGTTGACCGGTACTGCTTATAATATCGGATTTTAACACCCTCCGAGATAAGGGTTGGAGATTCATCGGCACTAATCACGTCCGGGCTCTAACACCTGGGTTTTTTTTTTCACCCATAACTTTGAATTCCATATTTCACAAAAATACATTTCCTTTTCTAAAAATTCAATAGTTTACAAAGTCCTAGGTCTAGTGGTGAGGTAACCCCTGCAGTCCATACTCACACCCTACAGCGGAGATCTCTAGACTCGACCCTCAGTCATATGGTTGGCATCTCCATCGCCTAGTAAGCCTACAGGTTTAGGTAAGGTCATGTTATACAAGTGCACCGTACAGAAATACATTAATATATATAAACAACCCCCGCAAGGCCTCGTTTTATCTCCGCATGAAGTGACGGCCAGAATAAGTAAATGCAATGCATGGATAATGTATGACCCTTTTAATTTAAGATAAGCTAAACATAATTAGGTCAAATTAGGAGGCGATCAATCAATATCAACAAACCATCCAAATCATATAAAAATCAATCATACCATCAAATCATCAATTATCGTATTTAACAATATAATATTTCTTACCATAATCAATCAATATCAAGCACATGCATATCCCGAAACCCCATGTATCAAGTTATTGATATTCAATTTAGGTGCACTAACTACAAGCACAAACAAGTATAGAGTCATCAGGAGTACTCACTTAACTATGACGACTCGCTTTAGTCATAATAACTGATCGGAAGATCCTTGCCCTCGTGAGGATCACTTGATCATTACGAGATAACAAGGATAATAAGTAGTTAACTCAACTAATGGTTCTAGATATCTATCTACCTAATTCTACTTAGATTACTATCAGCCTTTACTCGATTAAACCTAATTGCTAATCGTACGTAACTTTTTCATTCTATTTTCAATATTTACGAACTTATAGTCATTTTTCATCGTTTTCGGATGCACGTTCACATAGCGATGTCCGTTTTGGACGTTAAGACCCGTATTTTACAATATGGGCTAAATTTATTGAAATTCTAACTATTGAAGCTTAATTATTCCTATTAGCTAGTTTTATGTTCCATTTTGGTAGTTAATGATTTAATTAGTCATTTATTCTTATACTTAAGGCATTTTACATTGGTATTACTAATTTATGTTCCTGATTAAGTTTAATTCAATTTAAGAAGTATCTTAGGGTTTAAGAGATTTTCGACTCCTAAGTACATGTATACATATATAGATTATATTCTTATGTCATCTTATAATCTATTCTTTTACAAGCTTATGCTTATGTCATGGCTCATGTAATCTTTTTGATGATGTCATGGCTTATATAATTCTTTAATGACATCATTGCTTACATCATTAGTCCATTATTATTCTTATATATTTACACACTTTATACATATGTGATATACATACCTATACTTCTAATATACTAATATATATACTTGTGTACTTATAAGTACTTATACATATACTAATACACATACCCATATATGCATACGATGACATATGTATTTTTATACGTATTTTCGTATGCCTTATCTACCCCCTTAAGAAAGCTTCACAATTTCATTCTTTTTGTATTTTAAGGATATATTTGACATGATATATGTATGTATAGTTAGTATATACCTTATTTTAGGTTATGTACAGATTGTATACTTATGTACAAAGGTATTTATACATGTATTCTTCTAGCATATCTTTATATACATATACTTAAGGACATATGCACATGCATATCCTTCTTCTTCACCATGATTTCTACACTTCAACATGTAAAGATTGCAACTTTAAGCCTAGATCAACATATATATATATGTATACAACACATAACCTAACCTTTTCTCCTTCTAAGTAGTAAAGATCATGAAGTAAGACATAAGAATAAAATAGCATACCTTAAGTTGCCTTTGACTATGGATGAAATGGTTAAAAAGTTGAAAAGGAAAGAAGAGTGAAAGGGGAAGGGAAGCTCACGGCATGGAGGGGGCTTTTGTTTTGTTTCTTTTGATTTGTTTTGTTTATGGAAGAAGGAGAATGGTGGGGTTTAGAAGATGGAAGAAGTGGACGGCAAAGAAAAGAAAAAAAGAAGGGAAAAGTCAAAAGAAAAGGAAAGAAATCATGAGAAGGAAGATATTTTTTTCCAAATGAAAGAGACACTTTTGTTAACTTTTCTAAATTGTTGACTTTAGTCAACATGTGTTGACTTGGTCAACCCTTTGACCTTGGTCAACATATGTTGACTTGGTCAACTTTTCTTAAGCATATGTAATTTTATATACATAATGTAGTAATTAAGGGAAATTAAGGAAATGAGAGGAAATGAGGTATTTGGTAAATTGATTAGTAAAAATAGTTGATGAGGTCTTACTTTAGATATTTATAACCTATAAACATCATTTGGTAAACTACTTAGTGTAACTAGTATGAAAAATACTAATTAGGGTATTAAGGTTCACTGCATTTAGCTTAATCTTCAACTATACCTCTAACTCTATGTAATACTATCTTAATCATATACTTAAGAGATAAATATAATCTATGATTCATTATCTTAATTTCTAAAGGATTATTTGAGGATTCAAAACCTATATGCATGAATGAAAGTTATCTTTAACTTTTTACTAATGCTTTGGCAAAATATGAGGATTATATTATCAATTTAGAGTTTTAGGGTATATTATGATGAATTAGTGCACATATGTCTTTAAGGTTATCATTTTAGGGTTTTTATCACTTTTGAATGAAATCTTTAACATTTAGATACATTTAAGGTAGAAAAGTTTCTTACCAAATTGATTAATTCTTTTAGGGTTTTTACTTTCATTATCCTTGTTAACTCTTAAATTATCTAATATACTTGAGTCTATTTCAAAAGCTAGATCGAAAATTTTAGGGGTTTACAGGTTTAGTTTAAATCAAATTAAGAAAAACAAAAAAAAAAAAGAAAAATCCAAGCTCCACAACTTAACGACTCCATTAAGGACCATCAAGAGGGCTAGCCACTTAAACCTTCCAAAATTAAATTTATCTTTCAAAATACCCATATTATTTATTTATTTATTGTTATGATTCATTTCATGTAAATATATTTTGTTTTAATTGCTATATTCATTTTGCATGCAACATACCGAGATATTAGGGGGAATGATTGCATTAAAGATGCAAGATAGATACAGTTAGACCCTGACCATCTTAAGACCCTAAGATAAGGGGCTATTATGTAAGCTCTAGGTATAGTAGTATAGCTACCGGTTAGGGTAGATTAGGCTACTCCTCTTAAGTTTCAATATGACCAATGAATCATTTCTTCTAAAGCACGTAAGATCACAAAGCTTAAGAGCCTTTTGAACCTACCCTAATTGCATGCACAACTTTTAGACCAACAAATAAATAGTAATGAGGCACATCACCAACAAAAGGTCAAAAGTCTATCGGAATTCTATTATACCATAAAAATATCGTAATATGCTTTCCTCGTACTATAATAATGGAATTTTAGTAGAAGTCTCAACCTTAAACCTTTTTTATTGCCACATTATTATTTAGTCACCAACCCTTTGCATCTACATTTGTGTGCCTTCGTCTCTCCTTATCTTTATGTAAATATTAATGTTTGTTTACTCATGTGTGTAAATAATCTTATTTGGTACCCTTATTATTGCATTATTTTTTTTTTTCGAATAAAAAGGTTTCCCTATATATTGTAAAATAATTTTCTTTTACCATTAGTTGAGTCAACATTTTAATAAGACCATTAGCCTTTTAAGGTATACTTGTAGATTTTTTAACTAACCTTTATAATAATTAAAAATGTTGTAACTTGTAAATAGTCTTCCTTGCTTTAAAAGATAATTGGACTTAGTCTAAGAACCTTTTTGTAAAATTTTAGATTATAATAACAAAATTTATCACTTTATAGATTATCATAGGTTTTCATAAACTCTTTCAACCTTTAAATTTGTAAATCCTTAGTCTCTTTATCAATTTCAAAAATCTCAAAAAATGTTTTTCTGTATAGAGTCTTGCAACTGTAAAATATTTATCTTCTTAATAGATCCCCTTACTAGCCTTTCCCTTCCTACTAGATTTTTCTTGTTACTCTTGTCATTAGTTCTCATTTACGCACTCTTCTCAATATCTAAATTTTCCAATTAGAAATTATTTATAAATATCAGGTACCTCATAAAATTTTCCTTTGTAAAATAATTCTTTTTTTTTTTTAATTACACTTCTTGTAAGTATTGTAGGTAATCTTTTAAATACTTACAAGTTGTAAATACTTTTCTTTAATTGACCATAAATTATTAAAGTGTTTCTCACTCTAAGTTGTTTTTTAAGGAGTATGTCAATTAAGTCTATAAACCTATGTCTTTCTCACTTGTGCATTTTTGGTGTAAGTCTTCTTCTCTTTCTTATCATCCCTTGTAAAATAATTTGTAAACTTCCTTGTGGTTTCTCTACTTTTGTAAAAAGATTCCCCTTATAAGAAGGTAAGTTGGTCCTTTTTCTCTTTAAAAAAAATGACAATTAAAAAAAAATCAAGGAGTTGCTAACAGTTGGGGATTCTTATCAAAATCAATCACCAAAGTGGAAATAACAACAACCTTAATGGCACCAACCCTACAGAAGTAAGGTTTCATTCATTAGAGCAAACTGCAGCAAAAGTGACCAAACAGATGAACTTCATGGTTAATAGTATAGCCTTGCTCAGAGTAATAGCAACAGTAAATGAAGAGCATCCAGTGTTGGATCCCGATCCTTTCAAAGACGATACAGGGTTGGTCAATTCAGAACCAATCAACTTAAAGCCTAGTCAAAACAGTCTTAAAGTGTAGGAAAGGAAGTTGACCCAACAAATTGATGAGAAGATGAATGCATTCATGAGTCATGACAGACGTAAATAGGTTGGCATCATCGACTTATCAACATATGATATTGATGTCTATCTTGAAAAATTCAAAATACCAGAATTTGAGAAATATGATGGGATCAGATGCCCTAAGCTCCACATCAGGTTATATCTACATAAGATGGCTCGTTACATTAAAAATAAGCAACTATTTGTTCAGACATTTCAAGACAACCTCATTAGGCTAACTTTGTCTTGGTACACCCAATTAGACTTGAAGCAAGTTGATACATGGGACAAGTTAGCTCGAACACTCTTTAAACATTACAAATTTAATGTAGAGATAGCACTATCTATTTGAGACTTAAGCAAAATGAGGAAATATGATAACGAGTCCTTTAAGGAATATGCCCAAAGATTTGGGGAGAGGGGGGGGGGGGGGGGGGGGGGGGATATGACAATTAAAATCACTTCCCCTTTATTAGATAAGGAACTAATAGAAGAATTTATCCAAACACTAAATAGGTCATATTTTAGTTGTCCTATGGGGCAATCAATTGCTAGCTTTGCAAATGTAGTTTCAGTAAGCAATCGCATAAAGGAAGCAATAAGAACAAGTAAATTAATTGAAGACCACGTTATCTCAATAAATCTCGAAATGGCTGTAAATTCAGCAAACTTTGAGATAAAGACGCTTAGAAGGCATCTTACTCCAATCTTGATCCTAATAACTCAACTCCTTCATCAGTTGAGAGAGGTAGGAATGCTAAGTCGTACACTTCCTCTACTCGGATGCAAGCTCCGTAGGCTAGATCCTGGCCCACCATGTGAATACCACATGTGCCCAATGGGCCATTCTATAGAAAACTATTGGAAACTAAAGCATAAGATTCAAAACCTAATTGATACCGGCTTTCTTCAAATAGAATTTACCAATCCAAATGGACCAAAGGTTAAGGTAAATATTCCTCCACAATACGCTAGGTTATGCATTAACATAATAGGAACATCTAAATGAAAGAAGGGTAGGAGTTTATGTCAAAGGAAGCTAAGCTAATTCAATAGAAACCAAAGAATGAAGGCCAATTATTAAGGAAGTCCAAGTACTTTATGACTTGCAATGTCAGAGGTTTTCTAAATAAAAGATTTTTCATTTCTTGAATATATCTTGGTAAAATTTTCTATTAGGGAAATTGTACATACATTTTTTATATTTCATTTTGAAAGTTTAGAATGAAAAGAGACAAACCACATCTCAAACACCAATCCTTAAACACTTGAGTGTCAAGTGTCATCAATGTGAGGATTCAGATACAATCCTTAAAAGAGGTCCATCTTGAAATTGATACGCTAATCAAAATGACATTAGGAATTCATTTCTTGATCTTAAAGCATAAAATATCCCTTTTCAACCTTGTTGAGTTTTTTTTTTTTAAATAAAGTATTTTAAAAATTAAACTCTATCAAGATCCATCCCATAATGGGGTAATTTAGCAATTAAGGTCATTAAAAAGGAGAAATTATTAAAACTAATTTGTACTTGTTCCAGTTGCCTCAATTTAGTTGTAATTGAAAAGAAGGGATAATTACCTTGGTTTTGGGGCACATTGAAAAAAAAAAAAGGAGATGAAGGAAGAAGTAAAAAAAAAGGGGGTAAAAGGAAAAATGATAAAATTTGAGAGAGAGAGAGAGAGAGATCTACCCATAAAAATAATTTACAAAAACAAAGTGATCAAATCCAAGACCCCGAAACTTGAAAATGATTAGGGCATGTATCCCAAAAGGCCTATTTTGAAGTAAGGCCCATCCCTCAAAATAAAAATCCTTAAATCTAAAAGAGTAGAGTTAAAAACTAAGACTCTCAAAATCGACTCCTCTTGTAAAGTAAGGCTTGTCCACCATTCCATCCCTTCTTAAAAGCCATTCTGATTGGAGAAAATAACTTATCCTTGGTAAAAGTTACTTTTGAAACTAAGATAAGCATAATTTTAGTTTCACCTAGAGGGTTCTTGACTTGTAATCCTAGGTTAAAAAGTAATTCTTTCAAAAAAGGCATGTACATCATTATCCATTTTGAAATTGAAGAACAAAAGCTGATATTCTATTACAACCCGAAAAAGAACTAATAGATTGACTAAAGTGCATCATAGATAGACCATAATTTTTGGAATAACAGTCAAGAGTGAAAATTTGAACCAAGAGAAGGTAAGGAAGCCCTCTTAGACTAAACTAATCAATTATGAGATGTCATTGCCCTTGTAATCACCCTAAGTGACACTAAAAGATCTCTTATCCTGAGTAACCCTAGAAAAGAAGACCCCTTGAAGACAATATTGTCAAGTGATTTAAGCAAAGTCAAGAAAAAGAGCAAATTGCCAAAGGCTCGCATACATGAAGAACCAAAACCCATTAGCAATTCTCAAAAAAGAAGAAGAAGAAGAAGAAGAAGAGAAAAGGACAAGTTTTTCTGGTGCCCAGTTTTGTTAATTTCAAGCATTCCATCTCAACATGAGTCCTACCTTCCTTTGTAAATTTTTTTCTTCTTACTTGGTCCTAGTGACCATTTTTATCAAGTTTTAGGAGTTCAAATAAAGTGACTCAGTCCCTAATGTCCAATCTAAAATCTCTTTTTATCAATTTAGGGGGCCTTACCCCTAGCAATTAGTTCAAGCAATCCCTAGTAGCTTAGTCTCTTTCTTAAATCAACCCTTGAAGTCAATTTCATTAATTATAAGTAATTTGTACAATTGAGAAAAATTTTTAAGAAACTTGATCATTTTTTTTCAGTACCCATTAATTTAAGATAGTGTTCAAGTTAAAGCTCATCAATCCAAGATAGTGTTCAAGTTTTTGTTAATGCCCATTAATCTAAGATTGTGCTAAGCGCATTAATTTAAGATCATGTTCAATTTTTTGTTAAAGCCCATCAATCCAAGATGGTATTCAAGTTTTTGTTAAAGCCCATCAATCTAAGATGGTGCTCAAGTTTTGTTAAGGCCCATCAATCTAAGATTGTGTTCAGATGTTCACTTTATCTATCAATTCAAGATGGTGCTCACATTTGGTGTTCAATTTAATAAAGTAAAAAACCATCTATCTAAGATGGCCATTTAATGTTTACATTGTTTTACCATCCATCTGAGATGGCAATTTTAGGACTCTTGCCAGCTCTTAGAGTGACATTTTCCTTCACCAAAATCCTTAGTGGATCAGACATAGTTAGCCAGTTGTAGTGCTTTTTAGGACAAATTCACCCTTAGGGCAAAATGATGTTTTTTTTGTCTTTGTGATGGAATTTTACTCAAACTTTATCATAAGGAGGAGCAGTTATAAATACCCTATTTTCACCCCTTACATTTTTAGTTCTTATCTCAAATTTTCAATATCATAGAATACACCCAAATAAGCCTTATTCCTTTTTCTTTAGTTATTTTATTTTACTTTAATTTTAGGTGTGTTTTCAAAAATTATTATTTTAGCACGTATGTAATCCATACAATTTGAGTTAAGCCTAGGTGTAATGTTATTTTTATTTTGTTTTATTTTATTTTATTCTATTTATAAAAAAAAAGAATAAAAAAAGGATTGGACTAAGTGAAAAAACTAGTCCACGTAATTAGTTTAATAGGGTCAAAGCCATCAAAATTGTGTAAGTCCTAGGCATGTAAGCACTTAGCCCCTGCTTTCTTTCCTCATGTAAGTGTATGAGTTCTACGCACATGTAGGGATGAATAGCATGTGCCCTATACATGCACACCCCCATCCTCCTCCTTCCTGTTTTGATTTCGTCTGCTACCTACATGAGTTAGAGATTCCAAAATAAATGAATGCAATTTTCCCATTCAAACCCCCTCTTTACAATTGTGTTCCAAATTTATATCTTGAAAAATTAACTTGAATTTTATATTTTCAAAAACTACACATAGTATATTCCAAATTGGGACAAAAAATAATCTATTTTTCCTAAATCACAGATTAATTTAGACTTGAAAAAGGAAAAAATATATTAACCTACTTGAATAAAATTTGCAAAACCTTATTCTTTGTGCAATTTCCTTTGAATCCAAGATGTAAACATTGATTATTAATGTGTTCTTGCTTACTTTCATCACTCAAACCAATACTTTCCTCAAAATTCGAAGCTAGATAGAACAAGAATATATTAAGTCCCCATACCCGTGATATTCCATTTTTATACTTTCCTGAAGTAAATTTAAACTCCACTAGTATAAATAAAATGCCATACTTTATGTTGAAGGTAGATTATGATTCAAAAGTCACTCAAACTCACTTAAACCAAGCATTCAGTAAGGCATGAATTTCCTCTCTTTAAAGATAACACTACCTTGCCGAAAGCTACCCAAAAACTTACTAAACCAACCATCGATTCGTTACTACGCGAGGTAAGCTCCTAGAATCTTTGCCTATTCTTTTTTTTTTTTATGTGTTTGATGCATGTTGTGAATTAAATAATTGAGAAATCATGTTTTATGAATGTAAAACATTTGTTTAATGCAATTTTTGTAGTATAGTTAATAAGATTTGTTATTTCTATAATATAATTACAATGTGGTATTCATAGTTCATGATTGTTTAAATTAAGTATTTTGATTTAATGACTTGTAGCATGTTTATCATGAATCATGTTTGAATATGTGATTATTCTTGATTATTTTAATTGAACTAGACATTTTGATTAATAAGTCATAGAGCATTTGCATAAATCATCTTTGTGCAATATAGAATAAATGTCTAAACATGTATATTATAGAATAGACATCTAAACATGTAAATTATAGAATAGACGTCTAAACATGTGAATTATGGATTAGATGTCTAAATATGTAAATTATAGAATAGATGTTTGAATATATGAATTATGGAATTAGTTATTTTGATTAATCATGTTGATGTAATATAGAATGGATGTCTTGATTCAAAATTTCATTATCAACATGAATAAATTTTTGTATATAAATAATAAACATGCCATATTTGTGATTATATGAATATTGTATGAATTTTTATTTAAGACTTTTATGTGACTTATTTAACATATGTATCTTTAATGGGTTTCTTTTTTATAAAAAGTTCTTTTTTTTTTTTTTGCCACCTTAGAAAAACATTTTTCTTAAATAAAAATCTAAATAGACCTCCTTTTAGAAAGACCAAGGAGTTCTCATTTTTTTTTAAATTTAGGTAAAAAAGGAAATATATTTTTATGAACTAATCAATATGTAAATACTTAAAGTGGAATGGTTTTCAAAATAAAATAAACTAACCTACTAAAATTTTTCGAAAAGATTAACGATAGTCTAATCTCAATTAGTAAATATGTAGGCACCTATGAGGTGACTTAAAATATAAAAAAAATATATATATATTTTTCCCCCTTTTGTAAATAACTTTTCATTTTTTTCTCTTTTGTAATTAAATGTGATTTCATATGCTATTTGTCAATAAATTTTGTTCTTAAACGTGTAATTGATGCACATTCGTCATTTCCCATTTGCTTTCTTTACAAGGATTGTATTAGCGAGCTAGGTGGGTTACTTTTCTTGCTTAATGAAGGTTGCTCGAAGTGGCTTTTGCACTTCCTCCCTAATTGCTGCCTAGCATTTTAGGGCAAAGTGTTGCTTCTTTTATTTGAAAGGTTGGATGGCGGAATTAACATTCAAGTGATGAGTAGCCTTCAATATGCTGATGATGCCTGGCATGTCTTATGGGGCAAATGTGAAGACGTTTATGTTTTGCATAAGGAAGTCTGTAAGTTCAACCTTGTCGTCATCCGGTAATGTTGCCATTATTTTGGTTATCATTCCTAGGGTATCAAATACCTTAACTCCCTTAGTCTTTTCTATAGGCTCTCCCCATACTAGCGAGGCCAAAAGGGTAGTTAATTCGATGTTCATGATATTATTTCTGGATTAGGCTTTGAGGTAAAGTGACCTAGACAAGGTCTGGTTACCTTTAGCCTTACCTTTGCTAGTGGGTGTCATGAACTTCGCTTCGAGGCATTTTTAGCTGATAAGTACATCAAATTTTGTAATGCTTTGTTGGTCAAGGATGAAATCTATCGACTGTAAGGCAATGTACTCATCGTCACCTAGTCAAATGAGTAGGGTGATGATTCCCTTTGTTGGCACTAGTTTGCTTCCTCCAAACCCTATAAGGCCATGTTTGTATGTTTGTAAGGGTTCTTCAAGTTGTTCCTTTATTTGATTGTAAGCACTGTAAAAAAGTATGTCTACTGAACTTTTGCTATCGATGAACATTTTAAGGATGTCAAAGTATCTAATTTTAGTGTTTATGATGAAAGCGTTGCTATAGGATAAATCGATTCCTTATTCATCTACTTTGATGAAGGTGATTGTTGTTTTAGTATTTGGCCTCTTAGTTCTTATAAGGTATACCTCGTATTAAGTTGCGATGGTTGTGGTTTTTGAGAAGAGGTTAAGTCCTCTAAATATGGTATTGATTTGACCTCATTGTCCTTGATGATTTTGTTTGTTTGCTGAGGCATTGGTTTGTTTATTATGGTATTGTTGTTGGTGCTCCATTTGATAGTATTAGGTTGGTCGTTGAATTTGATTTTTCTTATCTACAGTAAGGTGGTTAATGTGGCCTTTGTGAATAAGGCCTTTGACTGCATTCTTAAGGCGATGGCACTCATTGATGTTGTGTTCATGTATCTTGTGATAGTCACAATACTCCCCTAAGTTCATTGCTTCTGATGTTTCATGAATACTAGGTGGTCGCTGGAGCTGTTTTCGAACCTCGTACATGATTTTGCTAGGTGGTCTATTGAGGGGTGTGTATGAGGTATAGCCTTGGAATTTCTATCTTCACTTATCACATTTGTCTCATGTTGAGGGTTGTAGTCTGGGGTCGTGAGGCCCCAAGTGGTCCTTTGCTGATACATGAATGTTATTATCTACTTCAAAACGAGCTTCGATGGCATCTTCTTGAGTGACATATTTCTTGACCACTTGTACAAACTCGTTAAAGGAGTTAGGTTTGTCCAATGAGCTTGCATTAACTAGCCTTTCGTTAGAGTCTATGTAAACCCCTAAAATTTTCGATTTAGCTTTTGAAATAGACTCGTGTATGTTAGATAATTTAGGAGTTGACAAGGTTAATGAAAGTGAAAACCCTAAAAGAATTAATCAATCGCATAAGAAACTTTTCTACCCTAAATGTATCTAAATGTTAAAGATTTCATTCAAAAGTGATAAAAACCCTAAAATGATAACCATAAAGACATATGCGCACTAATTCATCATAATATATCCTAAAACCTTAAGTGATAATATATCCTCCATATTTTATCATTTCATTAGTAAACGACTAAAAACAACTTTCAATTATGCATAAATATTTAGAATACTTAAGTGATCCCTTAGAAATTAAGATATTGCATTCTAGATCACATTCATCTTCTAAGTATATAACTAGGTTAGTATTACATAGAATTAAAGGTTTAGTTGAGGCTTAGGTTAAATGTAGTAAACCTTAATATCCTAAATGATATTTTTTATCTTAATTATACTAAGTAGCTTACCAAATGATATATATAGGATATAAATACTTAATAGAAGATCTCATTATCTATTTTTACTAATCACTTCTTATTTCCTTTCATTTCCTTAATCTTTCTCCAAATTTTTCCTAATTAGTTCATTATGTACACAAAAGGAAATTTATTTTTTTGAAAGTTGACTAAGTCAACACATGTTGACCAAGGTCAAAGGGTTGACCAAGTCAACACATGTTGACTANAAGTCAACACATGTTGACCAAGGTCAAAGGGTTGACCAAGTCAACACATGTTGACTAAAGTTAACAATTTAGAAAAGTCAACAAAAGTGTCTCTTTCATTTAGAAAAAAATATCTTCCTTCTCATGATTTCTTTCCTTTTCTTTTGACTTTTCCCTTATTTTTTCTTTTCTTTGTCGTCCACTTCTTCCATCTTCTAGACCCTACCATTTGCTTTCTCCCATAATCAAAACAAAACAAAAAGAAACAAAGTAATATCCCCTCCTCCATTACCGTGAGCTTCCATCTTCCATTTTACTTTTAATACCTTCCTTTTTGTCTCCATAAGTCCAACACAAACTAAGGTATGTAATTAAGTTACTTTATGTTGCTTTATATTATTCATTAGTTAGGTAATTAGGTAGATTAGATAAATAGACATGTGTTATGTGTGATCTTGAAGAAGAGAACATAAAGTTCCCATCTTTAAGTGTAGGAAATTAAGAATCATGAAGAGGAGGAATGGAATACATGTGTATGTGCTCTTAAATATGTGTACATAAGAAAATACTAAGAAAATACTAAAAAAATACTAGTATGAAAATCTTTGTACATGGGTATTTACCATGTACATAACCTAAATTAAGATAAAACCTAACTATACATACCTATACTATACTAAATATACACTTAAAAACATAAAAGAATGGAATTAGGAAGATTTTCTTAAAAGGAAAATTAGGCATACGAAATTGTACAAAAATACATATATGACCGTATAGGTATATGAGTATGTATACAAGTATAAATATGGTATAAGTATATGTATAAGTATGCTAGTATACATATAAGTAGAGGAAAGGTATAAGTATATGTATATTATGTATAAGTGTACATAAAACACCTAATCATGAGATAAGGCTTAGGAAAGCAAAAGATGATGCAAGTACTGATGTAATTAAAAGATAACATGAGCCATAACATAAGCAAATGATGATATAAGCAATGACATAAGCAAATGATGATATAAGCAATGACATAAGCAAATGATGATGTAAGAGATGACATAAGTATAGGTTTATAAAAGAAGAAATAATAAGATTACATAAGCACATAACATAAGTATATACATGTACTTAGAAGCCGAAAATCCCTTAAACCCTAAGACACTTCCTAAATTGAATTAAACTTAATCAAGTATGTGAATTAGTAACACTAATGTAAAATTCTCTAAGTGTAAGAATCTAATGTCTAATTAAATCATTAAATACTAGAATAGGATATAAACATAAGCAATAAGAACAACTAAACTTCAATAAGATAAAACTTCAATAAATTAAACCCATATCATAAAACACTGGTCTTAAGGTCTAAAACGAATATCACCGTGTGAACGTACGTCCGAAAACGATGAAAAACGACTATAAATTTGTAAATATTGAAAATAGAATGAAAAAGTTACATACGATTAGCAATTAGGTTTAATCGAGTAAAGGCTGATAGTAATTTAAGTAGAATTAGGTAGATAAATATTTAGAACCATTAGTTGAGTCAACTACTTATTATCCCTGTTATCTCGTAATGATCAGGTAATCCTGATGAGGGCAAGGATCTCCTGATTGGTTATTGCGACCAGAGCGAGTCATCATAGTCAAGTGAGTACTCCTAATGACTCTATACTTGTTTGTGCTTGTAGTTAGTACACTTAAATTGAATATCAATAACTTGATGCATGGGGTTTTGGGATATGCGTGTGCTTGATATTGCTTGATTATTGTAAGAAATATTGTTAAATGCGATAATTGATGATTTGATGGTATGATTGATTTTTATATGATTTGGATGGTTTGCTGATATTGATTGATCGCCTCATAATTTGACCTAATTATATTTGACTTATCTTAAATTAAAAAGGGTCATGCATTATCTATACATTGCATTTACTTATTTCGGTCGTCACTTCACGCGGAGAAAAAGAGAAGCCTTGTGGGGGTTATTTATATATATTAAAGTGTTTCTGTACGATGCACTCGTACAGCATGACCTTACCTGAACTTATGAGTTTACTAGGCGATGGAGACGCCAACCATATGGCTAAGGGTCGAGTCTAGAGATCTCCACTGTAGGGTGTAAGTGTGGACTATGGGGGGCCATCTCACTGCTAGGCTTAAGACTTTGTGAACTACTAGATTTTTAGAAATGGAAATGTATTTTTTTGTGAAATACGGAATTCAAAGTTATGGGTAAAAACCTAGGTGTTAGAGCCTAGTTATGATTGGTGCCGATGAATCTCCAACCCTTATCTCGGAGGGCGTTAAAATCCGATATTATATATAGTATCAGTCAACTGCATATATTGTTTGGCATACTGCGTATGCATGCATTTATATAGTTGTAACAATTTGTTTGATAACTTGTTTGCCAGTATGGTACGAGAGATAGCTCACTAAGCTCTTGTAGCTTATTCCCCAATAGTCTTTCTTTTGTAGGTTTACATACGATGGGATGGGGAAAAATCTTGAGTGCGAAGTACGAGATAAAGATATGTACATTAGTGTTAGAATTAGTTGAAATTTTTATAGGTGATGTATAAACATTCTTTGTAGAAAATATTCACATGTTAGAATTTAATATAATTTAATTTTTCCTACAGTTTTATAATGTTGGTATATCCTGTCTTATTATTTGATAGGGGATACCGATTCTCTGTGGTTTGAGGAACTGTGAGATATTGGACACCTATAGTTATTTATATTTGTATTATACAGTAAATTAATTACTTAAAAATCAATAACCTTAGTGATTAATTATTTAGAGTTTTGCAATCTTTGACTTGTAAGGTGATTTCTATATCATGGGTGTACATGTGTTATGAAAATTTTAGGTAATCCTACTAGGCCCCTTTAGGGTTTTAACAGTCTATACCCATTAGAAGTGCTTATAGGGCTACTCTAATATTTTATATACTTGTAGCTTTGTTCAATTGAAATGCTTGAGATATACTTGTAGCATTTTGTTGGCATGCTATCTAACATTATAAAGTATGGAAGAGTCTCTCCTTAGTACTGGACAACTAGGGAAATGTTGCCGGAATATGCCTCCTAGGTTATCAAATGAAGTGATAGAGGCATTAGGGAGGGTGTTAAACTAGAGTAAAGTAGCTTTTGCTAGCATACTGGGAAAAGCCTTATACATGATGGTATTTGAGAAGTTGTAGAGGCTTATCATTGCCTGGAAGTAAACATGGTGATTGTTTGGGTTAGTGGTGCTGTCATAAGTGTTCAAATGCGATAGCCTTGCACCTACAAGCAGTGTTTCTTCGAGGATGGAGGGGATGTAGGTATGGAGCGCGACACTCTTATAGATGATTAAACTTTCTTTTGATTGCTTATGATGTAAGTGTGGCGGATATGCTTGTTCAATTCCTCCATATTCATGTCTTTGTAATCCTTTGGCAACTATTTTGGTGATAGATTGTCAATTGGTTTACGTATCACCATACACTTGCCTTGCTATTACATTTTGTTGTGATTGAGATTTAGTCGTTTACGTAGATCTTCATGAGGTTGTTCATCATGTTGAATCTAGTTGCATGAATGCATTAAGTGTGTGGTACACAGGTCAATGTTTTTGCTGGGTTATAAGGAGGAGCTAATGGTCGTGTCCTTATTTAGGTGCTTTTGGGATGCATTTTTTAGTAACACAACATCTTTATGCAAAGCTACAATAAACTCTTGATGTTTTTGATTTTCTTTGACCATTTGTTGGACAAGCAGCCTAAGCTATTGAACTTCAACATTCTTATTTTCAAGTGGTAGAAGTGTTTAGTTACCTCCGTCTTGTTGGGATGTGTTAACATCCCTTATTTGTGAAGCGTGTAGATTAGTATTTTTGCTTTTAGCCATTGTATACATAAATTCAACTATACTTATTATCCTTAATAACTTATTTCCTTTAAGATAAAGAAGGGCTTCCATTCGAAACAATATACATAAATCACATACACTTTGAGTTGTATGCTAGAAGAAGGGATGGATACCTTTGTTTTGGGCCAAAATTAAAAAAAAAAAAGAAAGAAAAAGAATAAGAAGAGGAAATAGAATAGAATAAAAAAAGAAAGAGGGCAAGTGGGATGACAAAATTTGAAAGAAAAAATGAAAAGCAAAATGAAAAGCCTACCTAAAGAAATTAGCAGCCTACATAAACAAGGTGATCAACTCTAAAACATAAAGTCTTAAAGCTTAAAAGGACTAGGGGCACATAACTTAAAAAAGCCCATAAGAACCTTAAGAGCTGAAATAGCCGAGCAAACACCAAGACCCCCAAAATCCACTCCTCTTGAAATCTTAACCCAAAATTAAGGCCTGCCTACAATTCCACCCCCTTTAAAAGCCTTTCCAATTGAAGGAAATAACTTATCTTTAGTAAAAATTACTTTTGAAATTAAGGTAAGCACGGTTTTAGTTTCACTTATAGGGTTCTTGACTTGTAAACCTAAGTTGAAAAGTGATTATTTCAAAAGACCATTTCATTAACATCCATCTTGAAATTAAGAACCAAAAGCCTTTATCACATTACATTTTAGAAAAGACCTAATAGATTAATTAAAAGTGTATCACTTATAAGATTGATTATAACATTTGGAATTGAAGTCTATAGAGAAGTTTAAGTTGAGAGTTTGAGGAAGTCTTCTTAGACTAAACCTACTTTCAATGAGATGTTTATTCCCAAGTAAGAAGATTTCTAAAGAAGTCGTTCCTAATGGCATAAAATCTCTTGCCCCTAATTTAAAGTTAAGTACCCTATAAAGAAATGCAAAGACCCTTAAGAAAGAAAGAGCTATCTCATGCAAAAGATTAAGTTGATATGCTATTGAAAAAGCTTATCTTGTGTATGCTGCTTTATTGGAACCAGTGAGGAATCTAAACTTGTTGGCAAGTTAAAAAGGAAATAAAAATGTTTTGAAATAAATTCCATTCTCTCTCATTTTACGTTAGCATTTCAAGTTCATTTGAACATTCTTTTCCCATGTCACCTTAGTGGTTTAAGTTGTTAATATTTCAAGATAAGAATCTTCATTTCTTTTGAAAGTCATCTTCCCCAAAGTTAACCCTAATGGTAAGCTTCTTTTAATCAAATGTGCACATCCTAACGACTAATTTTTTCAAAAAGGGTTCACTTCTTATTGTCCAAGTTTAGGGATCTGCTCCTATTTGAAAATTTTGCTCCTAAGTTGGCCCTAGTGGCTAGAGTTATTCTCTTTAACATGATTGTTCTCATGCCTAATGTCAGCTAATACTCTTTTTATCAATGGACTTTGTCTCTGAAGTCTGTTTTGTTTTAGACAACACCCAAGGAATAAATCTATTGTTTCAAATCTTCAAGTTACAGGGTATCCTAAAAATGTTTACACAAACTCTTTTGTTATGGGCCCCATAAATCGCTTGCTCTTTAGAGTACTCTCTATGTAATAAAATTATCGGGTCGCTTGCTCATTAGAGCACTATCTTAATTTTGAAAATGTTAGGATCACTTGCTCTAAGAGTATTATCCTAATTTAAAACCTTTGGGTTGCTTGCTCATTGGAGTGCTACCTTATCTTCAAATTATATGCTTAAGGAGCACTACCTTGATATAAAACCTTCATATCACATGTTCTAAGAGCATTATCTTGATTTAAAACCTTCAAATCGCATGCTCTTGGAGCCTATCCTAATTCAAAACTCTGGAATAACATGTTCTTGAAGTGTTATCCTGATTGAAACCTTTAGATTGCACGACTCTTGGAGCGACATCTTGATTAAAACCCTTAGATTGCATACTCTTAAAGTACCATCTTGATTGAAAACCTTTGGATTACATGCTCTAAAAATGCTATCCTAACTTGAAACTCTGGAATCATATGCTCTCAAAGCTCTATCTTGACTTAAAGCTCTTGGATCACATGCTCTTATAGTGTTATTTGAACTTGAAACCCTTGAATTGCACACTCTCAAAGCACTATCTTGACTCGAAACCCTCAGATCACATACTTTCAAAGTGCTATCCTAACTTGAAACCCTCAAATTGCTATCTTGATTGAAACCTCTAGATTACATGTATTCAGAGTGCTATCCTAATTTAGAACCTTTGGATTGCATGCTATCAAAGTGTTATCCTGATTGAAACCTTCAAATCATATGCTCTTAGAGTACTATCTTGATTCTTTTCTTCTCTTTAAATTCTAGTTGCACTTAAAACATGTCTACCTGATATAAACTTGCTTTTAAATCGTGTTAAGTCTTCTTATCTTGATCGGCTTTTAGGTTTTAAGATATAAACCTGGCTTTAAAAGCATAGCCTTTTCTTTCACTAAGAGTTATCATTCACCTTCACAAATTCCAAATGGATCAAGTTTACGATAGTTAGCTGATTATAATGCTGTTTAGTGCAAGTATATCCTAAGGCAAAAATAATGTTTTATTTATTTTTGTGGGAAAGTTTTTACTATAAAGATGGATAGTTGTAAATATTTTATTTTTGTTCTTTATAATTTTAGTTATTTTCAAAAATAAAAAAAAGGTCCTAATTCAAAAACAAAAAAAAAATTAGAAAATTTGGAAAAAAATAGAAAAAATAAAAAAATACAGTAAAATGAAAAAAAGTATTTTTTAAAGAATTATAATAATAATTAAGGAGATAATAACTGATTCGAAATAAATTAAAATGTTAGGATCTAGGTGTTGATTTTAATTTATTTCGGTCAATTTTCAAAAGATAAGAGCACATAAGATTCATTTAGGTTTATCACCTTTTCAAAAAAGAAAAATCGATAGTTTTTAATAGAAGATAGGAATATAAAATCTTTTCTTATCATCTTTTCAAATAATTATTTCTTTTAAAAATACCATTATATCTGCATAATACAAAAACTGAGTTAATGACACGGGAAAGTTTGTTAACAGGCGCTCACTTTACTTGAAAATAGAAGACAGGAATATAAAATCACTTTTTTATCGTCTTCTCAAATAATTATTTCTTTTAAAAATACCATTATATTCGCATGATACAAAAACCGCTTTCTCGTAACTTGTTAACTAACGCCCGCTTGTCGGGAAGTTTCATTTTTTTTCACTTTTCAATTCCCTCCACCTCCACCTTCCCTCATAATCTAAAGCCAATTCAAAATTTCACTTCCCTAAAGGCTTTAATTCTTGATTTAATAGCCCTAATCACAACACTTCTCCACTTTCCTTTCACAATATTCCAACCTATCTTCTCTTCACCAGTCGTAAACAACCCCCTTATTAATATTTCCTTTCCTTACTTCTCTTCGCTCGCTCTCTCTCCCCGCTCTCCATCCGTTAATTTCTATGAACTGAGTTTTTGCTGTCTCCCAATTGTGGCCATGGGAGAAGAGAGGACTGACGGTAGTGGTGATACTTCAGCTAGGGTTAAGTCCAAGTATATCGAAATGAGGGATAGGAAACTCTTCGAGATTGAACTCCATCCGGGTGAAACCACAATTGTATCATGGAAAAGGCTTCTCAAAGACGCTAACAAGGCCAAAAATGATGGAGTTTCATCGATTCTGGACCCTTCCACCACTTCTTCCAACCCCAGTCTTCTTCTTCCGTCTGCTCTCAACACGGTAAGGCTCGATGGTGGTAATGACAAATGCCTTTTAATATTGTTTGTTGGCGGTGAAGTAGAATCATGTAAGTCTAGCTTGCTTTGCGAGGTGATCGCTTCTTGTGACTGATGGTGATTGATAATTCTAGTGGCGTTACGATGATGAGAAACTTGGGAATTTGGTCTGCGAGGTACATTGTTTTTCCCCGCTTTTTATTGTGATGTACATTGGTATAATGGTGGAATAAGTTAACAATTCTAAATGCAGCATTTGAAATATTTGTTGTTAGGAAAAGATTAAGGGCATATGAAAGACAAAATTGCATCAGATTTTGGAGGCTTATCATGAAATTTTCTCAAACGTAACCTCAAGTGTTTGTAATAGAAAAGAGGAGCTACCTATCCATATGGTGCAATGGTCGGGTGAATTCTTGGTTTTACTGAAAATAGCTGTGGAGATTGAATTTCCTTGAAATTACGGATGCAACTTTTGAATATTCTAATTGATCTCTATATTTGTAATTAGATTGATTAGAGACAATTTTATGCTTGTGGAGGTAGATTCTGCAGGTGAATTTTCTTCACATGCTAGAGTTTTCAAGTTTCTCTAAGATTATCTTTTCTTTTTTATATTTTTCTTTCCACTTTTCAATCTTTGGTTGGTGCCAGTCGTTGTGTTGTAGACCTTACATATGATAGTTGAGCTGTTTAGGGAACTACGTATTATAGAGGAGCAATATGTGGGGGCACATATTTGAGGTCATTAAACTATCGTGAAGACTCTAGAATATTCATGGGCATGGATGACTGTTATTTGACTTGCTGCTCCAGAGGATGAGAATGTACTTTTCCTCTTGTTTTAGATTCTGCTTACATATGCAGAATGTACTCAGCAGGTATCCTTGAAATTGTGTTGAAATTGCTGTTTGGGAGCAGCAAGGAGCATTGTGTGTTGGTGTCACTAAAAAGGGATCTTAGATGTTCTTTTGGCTTCAAATCAAAGCCCTTGTCTTAATTTTTTTGCAACCAGAATTTCAATGAGTTCTTTTCTCAGGAAAAGACAAAAGTTGAAGCAAAAAATTCAGACCCCCCAAATCGTTTCAGTGCTGTGATTGAAAAGATAGAGCGTCTTTACAAGGTATATTATGGTCTTTTTTTTTTTTTTTTCCTGATCAGCAATATATTATGGTCTATTTGTGAGTTGCTTACAAAAACCTACAGGATTTCCCAGTGCTAAAAACTACATTAGTTCCTAGTGACTGGCACTTCATCCATCTCTTCAGATTTTGGTTTATTAGAATAAGATTATTTACCAATTTCAATTTTTAACTTCTCGCATTCTCTTAATCTTTGAAGGGTAAAGATAGTAGCGATGAGGAAGATCTTAATGATTTTCCTGATGATGATGAGTATGACACAGAAGATTCATTTATTGATGACACTGAGCTGGTTTGTGCTTGTCTTTCCTGTTTCTTTTTTCATGTGTTATCCCTAAATCATGAATCATTGCCATTTTCAAGAAGAAACAAAGTCAACATGATTGGTAAATTAATCTTGTGATCAGGATGAATATTTTGAAGTTGACAATTCAGCAATAAAGCATGATGGATTTTTTGTCAATCGTGGAAAGCTGGAAAGAATGTGAGTCCTCCGCCTTTGTTATGCTTTTGTTGATCTGTATGCACCTTCTTTTTCTTAGCCCTCATGTGCAGTGATTCTTGCAGATGATGGCCTAGATCTTTAGTGTCCTCTTTTTTTTTTTCCCCCTCTCCCTGTTATCAAATTCTTCATATTTAGATAGTGTCTCTTTCACACAGAATTCCTTAGATTTTGAGACCGGGGCTAAATATGAAG
>JAMXBB010000012.1:90546770-90688557 GCA_024138015.1 Lumnitzera littorea
AAGGGGGGCGGGGGGGGGTGGGGTGTGGAACAGAGATTTTTGATAGTGCATGATGGGGTCCTCTCTTGAATCTAGAGATGTAACAATTTTGGTAGGCCAGAATCATGTGCAATAGCTCTGACTGTGGGTTAAACTGCAATTTATTATATTTTAAATATGAATTGATAATAAAGGGAAGATGGTGGTACTAATTCCATCCTATAATATTAAAAATATGTGTGTTGCATATTCTTCCCTTCAAATTAAGCTAATGATAGATGGGGAAATCAACCCCATCAAGATGAACTGTCTTTGAGTCTTGAAAAATGGCAAGGAACCGTCAACATCAATTTTGGCTCATTAAGAGGCAGCAGTGTATTGCAGGGAGAAATAACGCCAGTGCTGAGGAGTAGCAGAAGATGGGTTGGCAAGTCAGGTTGTTTCTAAGCTATTGCAGAAGATCTGACAAATGTAGTATTGGAAAGACACACTCAATATGAGAAAGGGACATAACTATAATGAACTCCTTTGATTGGATAGAAAAATAATTTCTGAAGAAAGATGAGGATTTGAGTGCTTCTCGAGTAGCTTAAGGGTCTTCAAGAGAATTTTGTAGGATAACCCTTTTTGCTTTTTCATATTAACCTTTAATGTTGGAATTCTCAAATGGTAGTATCTTCCTTTATATTCATTTTTACCATGTTTCCCTTTGTTTTGGGCACAAATGTCACATCTCTAAAGTTTGAAAAAGCACAAGTGGGAGATATTGTTTGTGCCCAAAAAAAAAAAAAAAGTGGGAGATATTGTTTTATCAAACCCTTTTTACTATAGAGATTGTGCGACCTCTTTCAGATGGAACTTCAGTCCTCATTGAATCTGGCAAAAGGTTTTTGCCAAGAGCTTGACCTGAAAAACTCATTATAGGTATACTCTTAACAATGGCAATATGGACCCATTGTGAATAACAGGAAAGAGGGGCTCTTGTTGATCAAGTGAATGTAAATCTGTGTATGAACTATGCAGAACAGAAAAGCAACATATAGCTTGATCCTATGTCATGGTCAACTAGAGCTATACCTATCAATGCCATGTCTTGTCCTGTCTCTCCTCAAACACATTCTTTACTTAAATTAGGCAAGGTGATATATAGTATGTAAGGTATATTGAATCCTTCGATTGGCACCTAATGCCTGATTCAAGTAAGGCCATTTGATATTAGAACTGGTGTGGATGGTTTATTGTATAAGGGATGATTTATTGTGCAATTTGAATACTAACATACTACTTTTGCTACTCTTTATAAGACTCTGATCAGGCCTTTGTGGATATTGAAAGGGAACAAACACTATTTGCTACTCTTCAAAAAGTAATCTTGTATATCTAGGAAATTGTAATTAGTGAAACCAATTGGTTCACCTAGTAGTTAGGGTTTGCCAATATAGCAGTTTCATGAGGACCTGGGACTACTTGTGTAAGGTTACACGTCAGGACTGTATACAATGCATAAGCATGGTTTATCGAGTGCATGGCTTCCAAGGATGCCATTAGCTTAGAAGTAGCCAATCCAACTATATTTTTACTCCTGTAATGTATATGTACACACTAAGCTGATTGTTAGGACTATACACAGTTTTTGCTATTGGCCTCCAAGTGAGTGCTGTTTAATAAGTTGGGGTTGGAAGAAAGGGCTTTCCCTGATTTGATTTGCTGTCATAAGATTACCTATTGTGGTTTCTTCTTAGCATAAAAAATTCATAAAAACAGTTTTTGAGTCACAGAGAAAGAGGGAGGAATAAGGGGGAATCTTGAAGCCATCATCAATATAGCTAGTCTTAGAATCTAATACTTATTTAAACATTCATAAGGCCCTTGTGTTTTTATTAGAATGCTATTATGAAATGATGGAACAGATATAATTATGACAGATCGCATGGGTCTAATGTCCTATTTCCACCAAGGCCATTTCATGGGCCACCATCACAATGATGGACTTAAGCTGGTCTATGGGTCTTATGTTGGGTTCATGTGCCCAAAGATTAGCTAATCTATCCATCACCTTAACCTTTTTCACCAAAATAGCGCTTTTCTTTTATTTCTATTATTCTTGATATCTTTACTTCAAAATTTTGGTAAGTGATTTGCTTAAATTTGGTTTTTTGATATCAGTACGCATTTGTTTATCATACTTGCTTTTCTTTTTTTGGGCTGGGGGGAGTGGGGAAGATACTCTTGTGTGATTTCTGATTTGGTTGAAATGCCAATTTTTTGCCTTGATATGAAGAGAGGAACCAACTTTAGGAAGTAAAGAACAGCCAAAGAATAGAAAAAGAAAGGACTTGATGAGAAGTGGTACCCGGGATGGCAATTTTCCCCTACCAAGCAAACATGCCAAAATAGATATAAAAGTATCTGAACTACTAGCAACATCACATGCGGAAACTTCATATGGTATATCTCAACCTCTGGTGACTGGGGATCATGGAGATTTGAAACTGAAGAATGGCAGTGGCTCAAAGAAGAGATCCTCAGATAATAAAATTGCAGAAGAGCCTCTGCCATCTGCAAAAAATGCAAATGGCAATTTTTCTATTTCTACTGCAAGGGAGAAGAAGGATAAGCAAAAGAACCAGCAGACAAAGAGTCCAAGTAGAAAGTTGAAAGATCCAAGTGGATTCTCAAATGCTTTGCAACGTAACAACCATGATAAGACTGCATCTATGCAGACGAACCCTCTCTTTGAGAGATCACCAAAAGATGATAACATGCTTAATGCATCAAAACGGCAAGGGGAAGGAAATGGTGTTTCTGAAGTTCATGATCTGAACATCCCTGAGGGGAGGCATGCAACAAAAATCCCTGTAAGTAGATTTTCTATTTCCTTTTACCTCTGTAAGTTGTCAGTCAAATCACATGGATATGAATGCTTTATTTATAAGGAAGAGTATACCATATCCAGGTGATAGAATTTGAGTGGTAAAAAGTCTTTGAACTGCCATGTTGTTCTGGCAATGAATTGTTCAAGATATCTCACTTCACTTTTTGGATTGTTAGTATGTTTAGTCATGTTAAGTGTGCTTTCCTCAACAAACAGAAAAGCTCCAATACACAAAGAAAGGATGGGTTTAATATCCGGCCTAAAAGTTCAATCCTTGAGAAGGCCATCAGAGATTTGGAGAAGGCAGTGGAAGAATGTTAGTAGTAATACAATATTGTTCACTACAGTTTTCATAGTGATGGTTTTAGCATTAATCTTTTAATAAGTTAATCCATTTATTGATGGTTTCCTACAGCAAAACCACCTGCTCTGGAAAATCAAGAAATTGATGTTTCATCTCAGGCAGTGAAGAGGAGGCTTCCTAGTGAGATAAAGGTGAAGCTTGCTAAAGTGGCAAGGCTAGCGGTATGATACAATAAAACTTTGTTGATACTCTTCCTCTGCCTTTTGGCTGGAAATTTGGAAGGATTTCAAGCATGTCTTGGTTGGTTGTTGCAGGCAAGTCATGGAAAATTATCCAAGGAGCTTATAAATCGCCTCATGAGCTCTCTAGGTCATTTTGTGCAGCTGAGAACATTGAAGGTATATCTTCTTTCTAAATTTCTAACTTAGATTTCTTTCCACTTTCAGTAAAGTTGTTGATATTTAAATTTAATGCTTCAACACTAGCACTATATGATGTGGCAAATGTCTAATTCCCTTGATTTTTTTTTGTGGTAATTAATTCCTTTATTTTGAAGTTCTATGTGGTATCCTTTCTGAATGTGTGCACTCATTATAAGTGGAATACTCTCTCTTTCTCAGGTTAATGTTTATAATTGAAATTCTATTTATAACTATTACATGTAACATTCATAGGAATTTTGCAAACGGTTTGGATCATGTCTCAACTGTTGATACAGTAAACCCTCTTTTTTTTCAAATAAATTTTTGGTGGCTAATTCAGTAGGCTCAAATTCAGTCAATAATAGCGCTCAAATCTTATTCTTTCTAGTGGATCTTCAAAACTTGAAATATTGTATCTTGTCTTAATAGATTCCCTCAACTTCTTTTTTGTATTCACACTCTTGATTACCCTGTATTTTCTAGAGTACTGCTTCTAACGTGTCAGAATGTCTAAAAAGTTGCTGCCAGAAGTCATTGTTTCCTTTGGCCAAATCATCTTAATCACACTTCTACCTTTTTCTTTTGGATGGGCATTTCTCTGAATTTCTTTCTACTGCATTCATTTCTTATATTATCCATCCCATGGACCTGCACATCTATCTTCGCATTCTTATCTTCATTGTTCTTATGTCTAGTTCACTGCCCAGCTTTCAGATTAATAAAGCACCGTTGGTCATATAAGCCATATGGAAATCTTTATGCACCTCTCCGCTTCAACCACTCTTGAGTTCCATGTGTTATGGACTCCAAACTCACTAAGGAGAAATTTATTTGAATTACTATTTTAGTTTATAAGCTTTATTGGATCACCTCTTGTCCTCTTCTCCATTTATTTTATGAATGGTTCATACTTCAGATTATCAGAATCAAAAGGGTCATGGGATTTAGTGAATGTTTCCTTTTATCTACTTTGTATCAGTGGTTAAAGGGAGGACTAGGTCAGTGATCACCCTTTCTGTTATCAAATAACGAGTAATTTGATAGCAGAGGGTGATCAGAATTGATGAGTGTTTGCTTTTAAAGGGAGAAACAAGGTTTATTACCCTTTGTTCTATAAGATTTGAAAATAATTTGAAAATCGTTGTGGTAAGATACATATTGAGAAACTAAAATTGTGTTTGGTTTACTGTAATCGATTTGCCATTTGGCATTTATTACTTATGAAATAACTATTTCTTGTTTGCTTTGCAAAAATTATACCATAAGTAATGTTTATTTTATGTATTATCAAATAGATAAGGAATTGCTATTTTTTCCTTTTATCAAAGGAATTGCTATTCCACATGGAAGGTCGCTTTTATTCCAAAAACATCCTTGTTCATAAAACAAAATAAAACCAAAGGAATTGCTATTTCTTTGCAGTCTTATTCCATTTTAGTGAACCAATGCAAAGCAAAAGAATAAAATTTTCCTATCTCTATTTATCTTTATCTTTTCAAGGTGGTATATAGTTAGTGTTTTAAAACCTACACATTTCTTTGTTGGGGTACTCATTGACAAAACCAAATAAGAAAATGAGCTTTTAGCAGATATCCATGGAGAAGTGCTCATAGGCCATTTGGATATTTTGTTGATGTCTATTTGTTGTGTGAGAAAGGCATTTTTTAAGGGAAAAATTCCTGAGGCATTATCCTGCCCTTTGCTCTAAGGATCAGTTGAAGCTGTTAATTTCACCTGTCCATGGTTTGAATTTTTACTCAAATTCTGTTTGTTTTTCCATTAATTACTGACATCTTTGGATGAAGAATGTCCTATCTTCAACTAATAATATACCTATATTGGCATCTAGAATGTCGTATTGAGTGCATAGATTGGCATAATTGATTGTAAAGAGAGATGAAGCCCTCACTTCACAATTTAATAGGTCGGCAATTGATGAAATGAAAACGAATAACATTTATGATGTTTCGCCAATACAAAATATTTACATTGAAAGAAAACTCACTTTTCTTTAGGGAATGGAAAAAACAATCCTTGCTTAATGCTGTAGCTTTGGATAAAAATGACTACATAACTCAATGATTGCATAATTCTGCTTTATGCCATTGATAAAATATGCCTATTTGAGAAAAAAATAAAGAATAATAAAGACACATGATGTTCTTAACCTAAACCATAAGTTTTGGAAATGGTAATCTCAATATTGTTAATTGCTGAGTAAATTCCACTAACCACTAAAATGAGCTTTGAAAGAAGCACCTCTACCCTTAACTGTTCCTTTTTTAAATCATACACTTTTATCAGTGATGTATGAATCACAATATTTTCAACTGTAGAATGTGACATGGGTTAAATTTAGAATTAGGAATAATGAGGATATAGTATGTTCTCACCTTAAACCATAAGTTTTGGAAATGGTAATCTCAAATTTGTCTTTAATTGATGAGTAAATTATACTAACCACTAAAATAAGCTTTTAAAGAAACACCTCCACATTCAACTTCTTTTTCTAAAATTAGAAACCCTTACAGCTTGTTCACTTTATGGAATGGAAGAAACTTGTAATGAAATCCCAATTCTAAGGAATTGAATTAGCCTGTAAAAAGTGTTACATATTTCACTTGAGAAAAAAAGCAAATAAGGAATAGATAGGTAATACAAGTACAATTACTATAATACCCCCTTCTTCTACATTCTCTCTCTTTATCTTTGTCTCATTTTTTTCTTCTTTTTTCCTCTCTTTGAAATAAAAAAAACCACTAACATAACCGCCACCACTCTTCCCATTCCCCAACCTATGGCTGTTTATCTTTGTAAACATGCTTCATGTCGCCAGGACTAGTGACCACTTTTAGAGTGTTTCATGTTGCTTTGGACAGAAGGGTTGGAGAAGCGTTGACCAATGAGGCGCTTTGCATCGAAGATGTTCTGGGGGTTCATTGTGGCCTGATTCATAGCAGTACCATCAATGAGACACTATGTCGGTGAAGGCCACTGTGGTTGCAGATCTAACAGTCATCAGGGAGAAATTGGGATTACTTCTTCTTTGTTGCAGATTTGAGTTGTTCAAGAGGAGAAAGGTTGGATAAAAGTGAGAGTGAGGAACGAGAGAGGTTGCAGCATTGAAGATGGAGTGGTTTGGGATAGTGGTTTTGACGATGATGGTAGTCGGTGGTGCTTGGTGGCAAGTGGCGATTGGTGTTGATGGCACATTGTGGTAGTCTATTTCAAAGTGAGAGGAGTGCATTTGAGGGAAAAAATGAGTAATTCTACAAGGAAATGGTATTATGTTGTTAAAGTAGGGAATTTGTATCACTTAATTTCATGTAATAAAAATTCTTTAGGAGTCATGATTCCATGAGCAAAATCCACCTTAATTTCTCTCTCTCTCTCTCTTTTCCCTCCAATTTCACTTTAGATTCATGTCTCGATTAACTCTTGGAACAATTATTAGCTTCATGAGTGTAATAGGTGGCAAGTACACACCATAAAAAAAGCTAGGGTAGAGATGAAGTCTTGAGTGGCTCATACAAGGATATTCACAGCTGTTTCCTAGATAAACCAGAATTCTGGTGGCAGTACTTGGAATAATAATAAGTGTGCATCAAAGATGGTAACTGTTCTGCCATTGACTTTCCACTTCAATATATTTTTGTGGCACCTATAAAAAGTTTAGAACCAGGGCTAACTGTTATGATTAATTCATCAACTAAGGAATGTAAAATTATTCCTTGCAAGATGTGCTTATCCAGGAAGATAGAACCAGTGGGATGAGTGAAAGATTGCATAGCCATGTCCATAGTCTATTGTCTCTATGGTGCATGTTAGTAATGTACAGGTGTTGTGTATGGTTGTTTAATAGCAGGTCAGTATGTGTTTGTATCTAGTTAGTGAAGCAGAAATCTATTAGTGGTTCAGTTATTTGCTATTATTAGAAATAGGGCAGTTATGCAATTGTGTCATTCTAGGAGGAAAAGTAGGAACTTACAGTTATCTATAACTGCTGATTGTATGTGCCTGTATGAGCAGAAAAATGAAAGAGAAAAGTACAAGTCCTATATTTTCCAAAAAAAATTTCAGATTTGTTATCTAAAGAGATCTGGAGTTTTCTATTAACAAGCTCTAATCAGGAAATCATCAGGTTCTCTCTATAACAAGCTTGAAAATTCATTTAATGATTGATCTTGTAACATTTGGGATCAGAGCCAATCTTCATGGAAAAATTGAAGCAAAAGCAGTGTTTTAGGCATCAAGTTCCAATTTATCCTGTTGCACAAATTTCTCCACTTGAAAATCAAATGTTTCAAGATGAGGGCAAGTTTAAGCACTCTTTGGGTTGACATGATTTTAAGCACAAGATGAGAAAAATTATTTATAAGGTCTGCTGGAGTTATTATGCATTTGAGGAGATCGTGCTACATTAACTTCAAGATGCAACTTCAAAATGAGATGAGAGGATTAAAATCTCTATTCGCAAAGGTTTGTTCCCAGTGGCTAAAAGTGCAGAAAAAAAGGCATCTAGCCAGCAATACAACCCATGGTGGATATCCCCACTATTGCATGCAAGGTCATGCGTGTTTTGAAGGGGGGAAGTAATGTTATGATTAATTCATCAACTAAGGAATGCATTCCTTGCAAGATGTGCTTCCAGCAGGATGATTGAAATATTGTGTAGCCATGTCCATAGTCTTTTGTCCTCTCCACTGTGCATGTTAGTAATGTACAGGTGTTGTATATTTTTGTTTAATAGCATGTCAGTATGTGTTTGTATCTAGTTAGTGATGCAGAAGTCTATCAGTATGTCAGTTATTTGCTGTTATTAGAAATAGGGCAGTTATGCAATCGTGCCATTCTAGGAGGAAAAGTAGGAACTTGCAGTTGTCTATAACTGCTGATTGTATGTGCCTATATGAGCAGAAAAATAAAGGAGAAAAGTACAAGTCTTAGATTTTCCAGAAAAAAATTTCAAATTTGTTATCTAAAGAGATATAAGGTTCTCTCTATAATTGAGTACTTGTTATAAGATCGTAGGATTTTCTCTTAACGAGCTCTAGCTAGGAGATCATCGGGTTCTTTTTATAATGAGCTTGAAAATTCATTTAAAAATTGATCCTGTAACACCAACCTTGGCACAACTGGTTAAGCTGCTACCTTCGTCACTAAATAGTGATGGCTTTGAGGCATGGAAACCTCTTTGCAAATGCAAGGATAATATTATGTACACGTGACTGTCCTCCCAATATCCCCATTTGGCTGGGTAAGTGATCTCAGGGTTTCATTTTGACCTGATATTGTTGAATATTTTAGTACCCTGTAGTCAAATAGTTTTCATTTGTCAATTAATCTGAAATGTTCTATTATGTCAAGCAATAATGCAGTGTTTCATTCTACAGAGAAACTTGAAAGTCATGATTACAACAGGATTGTCACTAAAGCAAGAGAAAGAAAATAGATTTCAACAGATAAAGCAGGAGGTTGCTGATATGGTCAAAATGCATAGCCCCCCTTCTGATCTTAAGGTGTGTTTTTATAAAACTGTCAAAATAAGTTGGATTTGCTATTGACTTGGAGAAAAAGAAGTCTTAGTCATTAACTGTTGTTGGAAGGTCATGTACTTGCAAAATGAGTGCCTCCTGTTGTTTCCTGTGATGCAAGTGATTTTATTGATTGCAAACACTTTTTTTGTTTTTAATCAATCATCTATTTAATATTTTTTGTGCTAGGTTAACCAGCAGGCTGGCTCAGCTGATGTTTTCAACAGACTGGGTTCTGAAGAAAAGGTTGCTTTGAAAGGGAGAAAGAACCTGGATCCTGCAATTGAAGAAAAAATTTCTGATCTCTATGACCTCTTTGTAGATGTAATGATATATGCTTGCAACATTGGTTTATGATGTTTTTGCTTTTTGTTGGATAACCTTTTACTGACATTTCTTGTAACCTATTATCTAGGGTCTGGATGAAGATGCTGGTCCACAAGTCAGAAAATTTTATGCCGAGGTTAGCTTGGTTGTGTTTCGTGTTTTCTCATTGAAATTGCTGCAATCTGGATATGATTAAAGGGAAAAAGTTCTCAAACTCCTTGGATGTACATGCATGGTGCTTAACTTGTCATGCCATGGTATTAGATGACTTTGTGGTACTATAACCAAATAATTAACTTATCAGATGAATCTTTTCTTTGAATCACTGATGGAACCTGCTTACCACTCATGGCTCTCCTTTTTGTGAAAATCTGGTTTGCTAATACAGTTTTCATTGTTGTTCAATAATGTTCTCATCATGGGATCTTTTCACTTTGGAAGATATGGAATCATATCCTCTATTTTTTTTTTTCCTCTCAATTTCTCTCCACTTACAAATCAATGTTTGAAATTATCAAGATTTTTGGAATACTTTGTAATGCTATCATGACCTTATTTTCTTTCTTATAATCCTATTGATTATATGTGATAGCATCTTATATGGATAAAATTGAGGAAACTTAAGAGAAGATGAAACGAGAGGATCTATTTCCCAATAAATTGCTTGAGAATTCCTCTATTGATACTGGATCGGTCAGATATTATATGCTAAATTGTGTATTTTTAAAGTAGTCCTTGCTGTCCCCTTCTATAAAAAATATCAGGGGAATGTGTGGCTGCTAAATCTGTGCATGTTCACCAAGTTTTTTGACTTTTCTTATATTTTATCCAGCTTGCAGCACTCTGGCCAACTGGTATAATGGACAACCACAGGATTAAACGTGCAATTTGTAGGGCAAAAGAGAGGAAAAGGGAGATGCACAGCCATAAGGTATGCTGTTTTTACTGATCCAGCTCTTATATGATTATTTCCATTAAGCAATGCTTACTACAGAAGAAGATTTAACTATTGTGTTTCTGAATAGCACCCAAGGATTCCATTGTTTGCTTGGTAGGGACCCATTTTTGTGTGTCCCATTCAAATTTTTTATCCTATAGCTATGACAAAAATGTTATACTTTGGCCAAATTATAGTTTATTTAACTTGCAAAAAGAATTTGAGAAGATGAATCAAGATATCTGCTTTTGAACAGGTCTTGATACCAATAGATACCCATCACATACAATTTATTTAGGTGTGCTAATCTGTTGTGCAGCAAAGTGGAAGGTTCTTGGCCTTGGAACACTTCAAAATTGAAAATTAGGGTGTTCCTACTACTGCAAGTATGAGGACTAATATGAGTAGGTGGCTTATTGAAGTCATCCGAGAATATGGTAGGATATTTTTAGTGAATGGTCATTCTCACACATATGCCTAAACATTTGGAAGTTGGAGGTGCAGTACATGTGCACAAACTATATTAAATTTTAAAGTTAACTTTAACGATGCTTGTAGTTTTGTACTCACTACGTTTGAGCCTTAGTGATGTTATACTCAGTGTGCTTTGTCAAAGATGATTTGATGGGTTGATATTATTATTCTAATTGATCTGTTTTTTATTTCCAATATTTGTAAGGATCGAGAGACTACCAAATCTAAGAAGATATTGCCAGCCAAAATTGGTAGAAGTGATGGCAATCAAATTCCAAGGTCAGAACCTGTACAGGAGAGGGCATCAGTTGATCCTGGTAATCAAAGTTCTGGATCAGCAAACAAGCTGAGTCCTCAAGAAGCTGCCGGAGCAGCTCAGCTGCCTAGCCCATCAGGTCATGTCCCTGCTGCAGATGCAGTTAAAAAGGATAAGATTAAGAGGAAGTCCATTGATGCAAGAGACATAGATGGGTCATTGCCCAAGAAAAGGGTTAAGAAAAAGCCTGAAGTAGATTTGAATAAGATGCCTTCCCATGGTGAAAAGCTATCTCATCAAGGTGAAGAGAGAGGCAAGTTTTTCAGGGAAGATGCCGGTCTTTCACATAATCCAATCGCTGAACCTGTTGCAGTTAGTTTTCTGCAGTCAAGCTAATTTTTCATGGCTCTTTAGAGTCTAGGCATCTGCCGCTTTTTTCTCTGTAGCAGGATTCTGCTTCTTATTTCGATGTCTTCACTCAATGTAAGCTTTTATTTTCAATGGATCGAAAATTTTGATCATTCCTTAGTAAATGAACATTTTCACATTGCATCGTCAGAGATTTTCATGTAGCATGCCTTTCACCTAATACGACGTGTCTACCGGTTGCCAATTAATTATTTGTACCCAGATGTTAGAAAATTTAAAGCACGGCTTTAGCAACGGAACGGGTAGTGAAATTCCGCTATTTGTCTCATATATGACGATTCTCTTTGTTCAACTGTACCTCCTAATTTTTCATGCATGCATTTAAAAGGTAAAATCATACTTTGTTAATAGCGTGATGTTCGGTTCTGAATAAGACTGACTACCTGCTGGTATAAATAAATAAAAATTGGTGAGAATGGTCCTATTTTAATAACTATTTTGTAAAAAATGTTCATTGAAAAACTAATTGGGCAAATGCCATTGTAAAATTGCAGCTAGCTTTGGCTAAAATCTACAGAGTAATTGCATGTTTTACAAGTGATTCTCTTGTTTCCACCTAAGCACATAATTTGGGGGAAAAAAATGCAAAGGCGTCGCGATTCCATCGGTCACAGCTTTTGCTTGAGGTTTCATTGATAGTAGACTGCTGACCAGACTTAATTCACAATACAGCAATCAACATCAGTTACTACAATCATGAACTCCATTTAGATTGCTTGAGGTTTCATTGATGATAGACTGTCGACCAGACTTAATTCACCTTAGCTTGATACAATTTGAAATAACAATCAAATACAGCAATCAACATCAGTTACTACAATCATGAACTCCGTTTAGAATTCTAAGCACATCACAACCTCACTCCTAGCATATTACAACCCAATTGACACGATGAATAAATATAATAATCAAAATCCTACTCCGAAACACTTCACAACCTCCATTTATGCTTCATGCACATTTTTTTTTTTCTTTAGGTAATATGCTTCATGCATATTACAACCTCCATTTACACTCCAAGCACATCATAAACTCCATCTATACGCCAAAAGCATCATAAACTCTATCCACACTCCAAACACATCACAAACTCCATTTACACTCTAGAGATCCCACCAAACTCCATGTAAACTCCAAACACATAACAAATTCAATCTTCACACCTAGCAAATTGTAAAGTTAAACATTTCAAACTTGATTTATAGCTAAGATAGAATTGCATCTCAACAATAATAAAAAGAAGTTAATATCATAATTGAATGATAATTAATGCAAACATCATCTATAAATGGACAAAAGTTCTTCTATAGTTTTGTATATAAAACACTCATACCCCATAGGTAAATCTATGCAAAAGCAACAACCTATGCCTAATCATGTCTTCGGTGTTGTCTTGGATATTAACCTGATGTAAGTGGTTATAAAGTATCGCAGACCTAGGTAGAAGTGCTTGGACTTGCTACATCTCCCTGTGGGATTGGGCATAGAGTAGCTACTCATCCCATGCAATATGTCGTTGATTTATTTATATAATTCCCTCATCCATAGTAAAGCCTTTCGGATGCTTACAAAAGGAGTAGACAAAGTCATCATAATAGTGGAGGCTTGATTAAAACCATGTGTATAGAATGATGTAACATCTAATAGGAACAGTAAATCCACAGTAGGTACTATGGAAACATGCCATGTAGAGGTAGAGGAGATCGATTTGGAGGTGGCTCTTGATGATGACCTCTATCAGTACCCTTTCCTCTTAGATAGATTGCTTGAGTTATAGGAATCTGTAGCTCCTCTTGTGATTTAGAGGGATCAATGTGACTCTTGTATAGCCCTTGAGGAGATGTTACCTAATATTGTAATTGCTTGTCTCTCTTGTAAAGTTATGGCTAGCTGAATCCGATCAAATGTATCTGCTTGCAAGAACCATAGAAGATAGAGATAGAGCTATGTGGTTCACGTCTTACCATAGCTGCAAGCATCGCTTAAGTGCAACTAATGTAATGTTGGTAAACACTATGGTACCATCTATATACTCTACACTGACCTTATCCACCTGTGTACCATTATACTTAAGCTGAATGATGCTTGATCGTCACTCTTGCCACATGCAAATCCATATTACATGTCGCCTCATCCAATCTACGTTAGTTTTCCCTTTAAGGTTGAGGTTAAAGAGGGAAGGTATCGTATCATAAAATCTAAGATTCACTGGATCGCACCAAACTATCATGCCACATAATTAGGAAAGCGCCACTCTATAGTATGAAAGCAAATAAGAGGCACTGCCTCGAGTTAGCCAACAATCACTGTCCTATATGCAATGAGGAAGTAATACATCTAAAATTTCAATTGTGCATGGCATCAAAACAATATGCTAAGTAGCTATTGAGAAAAGCATACAACAAATGTGTATATTGACATTATGAAATTGTAAATTGTATCATACTTGCTCTAATATCTGTTGATTTAGGGCATCCCAATATTGTCCTTCAACACGTATAGGAAGCTTTGTAATGTTGAATTTCATTCACCTGTGGCATTACAAAAGCCTACATTATGGGAGATACATTTAACGTCGTAGAGGAAATATATCCATGCCAAATTAATAGAAGAATAATAGCTCCTTGCATCTCCTATGTTGCAGCATCAGCAACACGCATAGATGCCTATACAACCATGCTAAGCATGTTGATTGACAACTGTATCCCCCTGCAACTACAAAATCCTGTAAAAGAGGGAGGAACATAAATCATATGAGTTTAGATGATTTGTTTGCCAAAGTGATTTGTCCATCAATTGTAGAATGTATACTCATGTGTATTGCATAACAATCTCATCATCAATGTTGGAAGCTAACTGCATAAAGGCACGCTATAACCATGTCATCTTAGCATGTCCACTAGAACTATCACGTACGTTAGGTCTAACTCTAAGTAATTGCTTACACTTGTTCACTTACCTTAAATTGGTGCTTAACAGGCAAATCAAATTGTATTTGAACATCCTGTAAAGTGGTAGAGACTCATCCATGCAATAACTGGATTGTATGGGTCTATAATCTCTACCTTTTCACTAAGGTTGTGATGAAATGCTAGTGTAGCTACACAAATGGGATTTGAGAGATGCCATGAAGTCTAGTCTATTGTAGATAGGGCAAGATGCGGGGGTCCATAGGTATCCTCTTCCTTGCATGTCATAATAACTCTTCCTACCGATGGTAGGCTAGCTAAGTAGCATTCTTAAATTAAATTTAAAGCATGTATGATCATTGTGCTATATTGATTAGTAAATTCAAAGTGCATAGGTGTCTTATATTAGTCTACCCCTATACTGATAAGAATCAGCTAATTGAGCCCATTACCCGAGGTTGAGGTCGAGCTAAAGGACTAGAGAGTATGGCTTGAAGGGTTCTCACCCTCCATCCTAACACTAAGGAGTCTAACCTCTTGTTCATATATGAGCTTCCCCTCTTCCCTGCATTTTTTGAATACTACATTGTGTTGGAAACTGAAGAACCGACAAAGTGTCAACTAAGTGCTAAGCCAAACAAGTTGGTGTACCTGACCAAAAGCTCAGTTGTCTTGATTTTAAGACAATCTTACATAAAGTTGGTGTGTTTGAGCTCTTACGATCCTTCCTTAAGTTTCTAAGTTTCCACAAAAGTCAACTCATCAAGAATGACTATTGACTAAGACCAAGTTTGCATGTTGAGTCGTCTTAACTCTTCGTTCAGCATTGTTTAGGATCTATCCTACTCGAGACACCCGACAGACCTTTAGCCACTTAGATGATTGTCCCTACCATTGACATCCATACTTATACGAGTAAGTCCTGAATATCCCCTCTTGTATATTACGTATTTTCCATTCTTTGCGTACTTCTTTCTTGGTATTTGTCCGATTCTAGGAGAACGACCCTTTTGGTAAAATATAAGAATAAGTAAGTTGCTCTAAATGTTCGATATAAATACCCTTAAAAATTGTAGCCATAATAGCTCAATCATTTTTAATAGAATATCGAGTAGTTATTGCTTTGTATGTCATATCAAAGTGATGATTAGTCCATGTAGTATTTGATTAGTGCATCATATCTGTTGTTAGTAGAGAATAGTGTATAGTTTGGATCTTGTAAAGAAGAAAATTAGGCTAAAGGATGCAGGGGTTAGTTCGACATACCTACTCCAATGCCTAAGTTAGTGTTTAGGTACGAGAGTAACTAAGTAAAATAGAGAGTATATTTTAGGAGTCAAGAGAGTTCTTATAGTGCTTATGCCCTTATATTTATAGGTGTTTTTCTAATGACCGTGGTTTTAGATCATTCTTAATCATAGACCATGTGGCGGCTCATCAATTTATGTACATGCCTAAGGACGTGGAGTAGAGTAATGGGTAATTATGTAATTAGGTTGTGCAAATGCTTAACTATTCGCACTTCTTTTCAAATTCAAAGCACTTGAGTGGGCAAGTTAGGCTCTTTGGCCCATTAGATTGGCCAGGCCTAAAGACCCCCAAGTCATTAGGATAGGTCGCCTCGTTGACCTTGGCAAAGTGGAATAGCTTAGCATGAAAAGTGTCGAGCTCTATTTAGAAGCAAAATTACTTTTTCATCATTTGCCCCTCGACTCTTGTAGTTGAGAATTTGGCTATGGGAGTGTACGCAGGGGTGTCATCTAATATGCTAGGCTGGTGAGTAGGCCATTCGAGGATGCTGCTCATAGTTCACTATGTAGTTGCTAAGCAACACAATTGCACATCCTGTTGGTATCCTTTATCTAATATTTGCTGAGACATGTCTTGTTAGCTTTTATAACAAAGATTACAACTTTTGGTTTTCCTGCTAACTCTTTATTTGTACTCGTATGTGGGACAGTTGTCAAATCTATCGTCATTATAGTGCACGCATTGGTAATTGCTGGTATTCATTGGATCTTTGATACTGAACATGTGTCCATCCACATTCGGTAGTCAAATTGTGCTCCAATTCCTGATTAACCTTATTTCTATTATTTGAGACGAGATAGTCAAATCAATAGGTATAAAACCCTTGAAAAACTTTTAGTCACTTTTTGCTTTGCTTTGTTCTTTTTTCGAAAATCTTACTTCTTGTACGAAATTTTCCAAATCTTTCCTTTGACTTCTCTTTCAACTTTCTATTAAATCAATCTTCGCATTTCATCAGGTATGGCCATAAGCAAAATCTACTTTGTTACTCCAATTGATCCTGAGGCTACTCTTTCTTATCAAGAGATGATTGGGTTGACTTTAACTTTAGGTAGCTTGGTAGGTAGTATGATGGAAAGGTGCTTGTATTGAAGCACTTCTAGTGGATATATATCTAGATGATGGAGAAGATGAATCATTTGCTAGGTACCTCTACAACAACCTAGTTTCTAATATTGATGCACTTAATGGAGTGGTAAGTAGTGTGGTTAGGGCAATTGTTTTGAAATACAATAAATCCTTTCAAGATCCTTTGCTTGAATGGCACTTGAGTAGGCTGAGGGTAGACGAGAGGGTGTGTTTCCCTATCGAGCTTGAATTCTACCTTTATTTGAAATATTTCGATTTTGGGTTATGCTTACCTTTTTCTTCATTCTAAAAGCAATTTTTCAACTACTTCTGTATATCGCCAAGTATGTTATGTCCGGCCACATGTTGGCTTCTTATTGCTTTTGAGATAATCTATGAGAAGCTTAAGGTTAGAGGTACTCCACAATTGTTCAGATGTTTTTTTACGATCAAAAGGCAACCTGATGGTTGGTTTTATGTAGCAGCATGGCATGATTGGAATTTCATGGATGGTTTAGTATCTAAGTTCCATAAAGGGCATGATAAATACATTTTAGTTAGGTTAGATGAGGATTTATACTTCTGGAGCAAATGGATCGAACCCATTTGGACTAAAGACATAAAGCTATTGCTAAATAATGCTACTGTTATCAAGAAGATTCTAGATAAGTGGTGCAATAAGATGTTCTTTTGAGACGCTGAGAGGATTATTACACGATATGAGAAAGGAGAGGCTATATTCTGTAATGAAGAATGTAGGGTTTGATCCCCCTACTGTACTGAGCTGAGCCATGAAAAAGGGGAAGCCAATCTTTGTTACTCATGAAGGGAGACTTATTGCCTTGGAGCTTCACTCGGTACAGATTTGTAAATTTCTTATATTTTCTTTGTGGTAACAATATTCCTTTTTGCAGAAATGGGTGTAGGTGATGTGGACCCCGAAAAGCTGCTGGCCTAGGCTAAGGCCAAAAAACAAAAGTTGAATAAGCAGACTGCCAAAGCTACTATAATCTACACTGTGGCGAAGTAGCAAACGACCAAAGAATGGTGGTCATCAAAGAAGCGGTTGTTTTGAAGAAAAAAAAGGAGACTACTCGTCTTGTAGATGGACAAATAGTTCGTTAAGAGAAGGTTCTTGAAATTGTTTAAGACGAGGTGTTGCTTACAATAGGGGACACCATTGTGGGGGGACCATCTGGTGGTCCAAGTCAAGTCGTTGCCATAGGGAATGTCATTAAGGCCACTCCATCTAAGGTTGTAGATAGCTTAGCAAAACCTCCATTGGTGCCAAGCTTGAAGAAAAGGAAGGGAAAGGAACTTGCCAAAGAGCCTCAATCCAAGAAAAGCAAGGAAAGGGACGAGAGTGTTAAGGTAGCCATGAAAGAAAAGGCTCTTAGCGTTAAGTCTATTGAGTTTGTTCCCCAAATTGTAAAGAGTTGCTACTGTGTTCCATGTTGGAAGCACACCATCTTAGATACTACCTCTATTTTGGATGATAGGACGAAGTCCTTAGACTTATTGGAAGGAATTATTCTGCCAAGGGATAAGGAGATCGTAAAGAGATATGTAGATAGAGTTGGTGGCCGTAACAAAGGCTACATTGTTGTAAAGTTGCATGATGTAAGTTTTTGGATGGCTGTGACTTGTCTTGTCTTACATCTTTTATCTTGTTACAAACCTTTTAATTCATTACAAATCAATAGTCATGTCTTGATGGCAATTGATGAGGCCAAGAAAGAAATGAAGAAGGTACGTCCAACTATCCTTTAATTACTCAAGTAGTCAAGAGCTAACCGACTCATTAATGTTTTGTTGCGAAAAGTGGAGGGGGCTTACAACTCCTCTAAAGCATAGATAATGGTGGCTGAGAATGCTAGAATAAAGGCTGAGATGGAAGTTTAAAAGTTGTGGGAAGAGCTTGCTGTTGAGAAATCAGCACAGGTGTCTAGCTTGAAGATCAAGAATGATGGGCTTTTCAAGGAGATCGAGGAGTTAAAGGATTAGCTTTGTGATAGAAAGGAGAAATGCTAGAGTCTGGGGTAAACAATTACTTCGATGAGTGAGAAAGAGGATAAATTAAGGGCCCAGATGAAAGATTTGGAGCTCAGAAACAAGAAGCTTGGAGAAAGTGTTGTTAAGTTAGAGGAGGCGAAGGGCAAATGCTCCGTGGAGGAGGCACTCTTGATAGTCACTTAAAGTTGGCAATATAAGAAATTGCTCTGTACAAAGTTTCTACAAGGGGTTCAACTGGTTAGCGTAGATATTTTAAACATCTACCCTGACATGAATTCTCTTGCCTTGATTTTGCTGATGTCGACAATGATGATGCTAATAGTGATGAAGAAGAAGAAGTTGATGGCGAGGAGGGAGTTGAAGGTTAGGGGCAGGATGATAATTAACCAGCTAATGTTGGAATCCCTATAACTATTGAAGAACAGAGTGCAAAAGAAACCCCTTACAAATGAAAGGAAGCCTCTAGTTCCCTAGTTGAAGTGTCCAATGTTAACAAGGATCCCAACTCCAATAAGGCCTCAAAAGGCTCAACCATAGAAGACCTTGGCCCTACTGATCTAGTGAAAGCGAATGCCCCCCAACCTTAGTTTGATTGCTAATTTTTATAGATTGATTTTTCTGAATTTTTACTCAGGTTGGGATGCCGACCTTTGGTCTATAATAGAACTTATTTATTTATTATTTAACTTTCCAATTTACTACATGTTTTATTTCACGTGCATTTGATTTGTCTATTTGTAAACATATTTATCGAAAGTTTGTTAATTGTGCAAGATTTGAACTTATTTTGTAAGTTAGAGTTCACTTATCGAACAAGGTTTGTGCTTGTCAAAGGAAATTTTGAGTTCGTTAGCCATGTTTGGTTAGAACTCTTTAGACATAGTCGGACTTATTTGTCCATTAAAATCAAGCTCGTTAACTAACATATGTTGCCATACAAGCTAGAACTATATTATTTGTTGATCATAGTTAGATTAGGAATAAAAAATGTAAGCAGCATATTGAGGAAGAAATACTTTACTTTAATAAAGACTAACATGAAACAATCACTCGAAATACAACTTAAGGTTCTCGACATTCCATGTATAAGGGATAGCTTATTCATCCAAACTTTTTAGTTAGTAGGCCCCATTGCTTGTGATTTTCCAAACCTTTACTTGGTCTTCCCAGTTTGTGTCGAGTTTCCCTTAGTTATCTAGTGTGCCTGTTACTTCTAATTTCCTACAAACCAAGTCTCTAGATTGAAAAATCTTATGTTTCACTTTTTGATTGTAATATCTTGTTGCCCTATGTTGGTAAGCAGTAACCTTTGCTCTTGCAATGTCCCTTTTCTCCTTAATCATGTCTAAATTGTTCGTTAGGTTGACTTGATTTTCCATAACATCAAACTTTTGTGTTCGTAAGTTGGACAACTCTAACTCAATTGGTAAAACAACCTCTAATCTAAAGGCTAACTTGAAAGGTGTCTCTCTTGTTGAAGTCCCATTAGTAGTTCTATATCCCTATAAAATATTACGTAACTCATCAGCCCATTTGCCCTTCGCTTGATCAACTCTTCTCCTCAAACAGTACAAAATAGTTTTGTTGATGATCTTCACTTGTCTATTCATCTAAGGATGAGCTATTGAAGTATAATTGATTTTAGATGCTGTGTTTTTCATAGAAAGCTTGAAACTTGTCATTGTTGGATTGTGGACCATTGTCGATTATTATCATGAAAGGACTTTAAACCTTAACAGAATAAAGTTGGAAACAAACAATTCAATCTTTTGCTCTGTAATCTTTGTTACTACTTCTACTTCCACCCCATTTAGTAAAATAATCCACAACGTCTATTATGAATTGCCATTGTATAGCAACTTTGGGAAATAATTCGAGTATATCTAGTCCCGATTGGGTGAAAGGCCAAGGGCTGGTCAAACTATGGAATTTAGTAGATGGTGTATGGCTCAATACCTCATACTTCTAGCATTGTAGGCACTGTTGTATTGCAGTCTTTGCATCCTCCTTCATTGTCAACCAATAATAGTCGAGTCTCAATGCCTGAACATATATTGTCTGAGCTTTCACATGATTATTGCACATACCCCCATGCAAATAAAAAAGAACTTGTTGAGCATCTCTTGGTGCAAGACAGTGGAGATAAGGTTGAGAAAGACTACACTTGTATAGATGGTCATCAATTAGAGTATAATTTGTGGCTTGGTATATGAGCCTTTGAGCTTCTTTGTTATTTATCAAGACCTTATCTCTCAGATACTCTACCATTGGGTTTATACATAACTTCTCTTTCAAACAAGGCTACACTTCATAAGATTGTCTAGCTACTTCCAAACTCTTGCTGGGTAGATATTTAATGAAAAGTTTATCATCCGTGTCAGGGAGTGATGTGTTGGCCAATTTTGACAATTTTTTAGCGGCCTTGTTTTGAGATCTTGGGATTTTCTTAATTGAGAAGGATTGATATTACTCTTCGAGTGTTCATACTACAAACAAGTACTTGTTCATCACTTCCTCTTTTGCTACATAGTTCCCTTTCACTTTGTTTACAATCAATTGTGAATATGAATTACCAACTTTAGCCCGATGATTAAGGCTTCATACTCAGCCTCGTTATTGCTAGTTGGAAAATCAAATTTCAATACCTATTGAATTTTCACATTATGCAGCCCTTGCAAAACGAGGCCTGTGCCACTTCCTTCCCTTATGGAGGAACTATCCACATATAGATTCTAAGTAGGTTTCTCAGCCATATCAATTTTGTCCTCTTCTCTAGTGGATTTAGCAACAAAATCTGCTAAGATTTGAGCTTTTAATGTCGTTTTGAGCTTGTATTGTACACCAAAGGCACTTAACTTTGAAGCATATTTCATCATTCTTCCTAAGGAATTATGTCGTTGCCAGGCCTATGGTCATGGTTGATTAGTAAAAACTATGATTTAATGAGCTTTGAAGTATGGCTTCAGTTTCCTTGCTGATATCACCTCGGTTAAGATGAACTTTTCAATCTTAGTATAACTTTGCTTTAGGCCTTGCAAGACATGGCTCACATAATATATCGGCTTGTGATCATTTCCCTTTATTCAAATGAGGATAGAAGAAAGAGCTTAGTAGCTAACTGATAAATATAAAAATAAATCTTGCTCGGGATGGGTGTCGAAAGTATTGGTGGTGATGCCAAAAAGTTTTTCAAATCTTTGAATGCAACCCCACATTTATTAGTCTATTGAACTTCCTTTAGATTCTTTAGAACTTTAAAAAACTCTATGCATTTATTTGTACTCTTCGAAACAAATCTATTTAGGGTGGCAATTTATCCTATTAAATCTTGAACTTCTTTAATGGTACTTGGGGGCTTTATATTCCTTATTACATCAATCTTCTTAGGGTTTGCTTCCATGCTACACTGAGTCACTATGTACCCCAAGGATTTGCTTGAGGTAGCCCTAAAAACACATTTATGTGGATTGAGTTTCATGTTATATCCCCTTAACGTGTCAAATGTTTCGTAGAGATCGAAAAGATGCTGACTTTTTTTTTTTTCTCTTAATCATTGTATCATTGACATACACTTCAACATTACGATAGATTTAGGGCTTAAACATTGTCATCTTGCCTAATATAAGAAATGGCTTTAGCTTGGAACTTTGCAAATGTTTTCGACTTACTCTTAGCCAAAGATTTGAAAAAAACCCCATGCAGCTTGACTCCATCGATTATTGCATTCAAGGAAACGCTTATGTCCAATTTTAGGATTTGAACCATCTCAGTAATAAACTGAGCTAGATAATCCTTGATGGATTCATTGGAATTTTGTTTAATGGTGTTAAGGATAGACAAATCCTTAACAGAGTTTGCTTGTAAGAAAGTGTTGCAAGAACACTTTTGCCAGGTTGTTAAAGCATGAAATTATATTAGGCTTCAGATATTTGAACCAAGCGCTCGTTGCATTCCTTAAGGTAGAAGGAAATGCTTGACAAGCCATGACATCACTCAAGCCTTGCAACTTGGCAAGTGTATGATAATACTTACGGTTGTCCTTCGGGTTCTTTGTTTCATTGTATGTCTCGAATTGGAGAAATAACATGCCGTGGTATTACTTTCTCCAAGATTTTGAGAACAAAAGGGCTCTTCTTGATAGTAAATTATTGGCTGGTCATAGCAGGGGCGCTAACATGCAATGGCCGGGCAGGGTACGCCTCTTGTGGTGTTTTCCCTTTGTCCACTTTGAGTGCAAGGGTTGAAGTTCCATGCATTGCTCCGACTTGCTTTGTTGGTAGTTTGGGTGAGTGAACGGAATTGTCAGAATCCTCAGCACTATCATCTCTATGTTCTTTATTCCGAGTTAGCACATTATTTCTCTAGATAAGGTTTAGAATTTCATAATTCTTTTTAGATAACTCCTAGTTTTCTTTGGCTAAATCAACACAAAGTTGTTCTAATTTAGCTAAACGATCTTTGTCAGGATGCTTACTTCCCCCTTGAATGTGTTGGTGGTGTTGTGATTTATTTCCACTAATATCATAAACAAATAAGAATTTTCCATCTTTTAAATAGTGAAATACTATACTATCAATTGACTTGCTTGTGAATAGAACTAATTAAAATTTAGTGGAAACTATAAACTAACGACAAGCGTACTGGTCTATTGATAGTATAGGGAGAGTAAACAAGGTTGTATTTTGTGGTAAAGGAAAGAATAGAATTTAGAAAGATAACTAGGTACTAGGTTCTACTATTTCTACTCTAATTTAGGCAACCAATTTAGCAATTTCAAAGGAAAGAATATGCAAATTATCTAAAATAGAAGGAAAAACTACAATGGACTTAAGTGTGGATTTTAACAATTTCTTAGTATTGGGATGTAGATTTCTCTATAAAAAGATGCATAAGTAACAAGTAAACAATCGTTTGAGATCGTTATGGCCTTGTTATTAGAGTATTTATAATAGTTTAAACATGGATTTTACTCACATTTATAGGATTTATCCTACTTTCATTTCATAAATCCTATCGTATAGTAGGAGCATTGTATTATCAATCTCTCATCTACACTATCAACTAGTTATTGAAGTCTTGTTATTACTTAAATAACTAATTTAGAATTGATTTCTCATCATAACCAATTTTAGCTTGGGGTTAGTATAAGGATTTGAGCCCTAATTCTCAAGAATTACCCATTTAAATTTTGGAATCCTACATTTTACTCGGAGTTTTTGAATCCTATTACGGTATCTAAACCTTATTAGGATAATAGGAGGGAAGGCCCAACCTATGGGAACCACTATCTTGCTCGACGTTAACCTAGTACTCGAGTTATATCTAATTATACCATATAACTAATTAAAATTCCAAGTTTACACTATCACAATATTGGAACATCAATAGCCATAACTACTTCATTATGTTTACACACTACCCATAAGTACAATAAGCACTATTCATCACATTCATGGAGGATAAGTATTTATCACATAATACACATCAACATGAAAATAGACAATGCATTAAACATGGAAAAGGTATGAGAAACATTATAAAATCGAGCTCCTTAACCTCAATAATGGAGTTCCTCAAGATTTTCTAAACAGTCTCCATGGATGCAATGGAAATCCACAAACCTAAACATTAAAGAGAGTTAAAATCCACTAAAAGTCTATGTTACAATCATGAAAATACAAGAAAATGCCATGGAAATCATAAAACTACTCTAAAAGCAACCTAAGATAGCCTAAGGAGAAGAGAGTAGTGGAAACTAAAACCCTAAACTCTAAAAAATATAAAGTAAAATCTATGGAAAATGAAGAAGGAGTTTTATATCAAGGTACTACTATTATGATGGTAATTAGGACTACCATCATGACGGTAGATAGGTGTCATTCACATCTCTTCTTCTTTCTTTAATGAAATGGTGAATTTTTTCTTTAGGGGTCTAGTATAATGTCATGATGGTAATTGGGACTACTGTCATGATGGTATAGTCCACTCCTTCTGATACTTTTACACATTTTATTCTGGATACTAGCACGTGGACTAGCTTGATGGTTGCTAATGCTGGCTCTTCAAATCACCTACCGTCATGATAGTAATTAGGGATACCATTAAGCCGGTAGTTCCAACTCTATGTTTTCTTCTTTTTCTTGATTTCTAGCTTTTTAAATGGGGCTACCATTAATGGTAGCCTCAAGACTTGTAAGATTAAACGCAAAAGCTTAAATTCTTTAAATATATATCACTTTTGAGAACTAAAATACAAAAAACATGAATTATACTTATGTTGAGAAATTATATGCGATTTTGATGAAAATTTACATACTTCGACACAAATACCTATTAAATTATGTATAGTTGTTAGAGAAATTCTTTAGATAAGAGTATGGTTTCACATTCTCATAAGCATAAGTGGAGTACTAGCACTTGCACTTTTTATCATACGAGACTTAGCCATAAGTAAAAAGGGTCAAAACATATGGTGCCAAAATGTTGTTGGTAGAGAATCATGTGCTGTTTAGATCTTGTAAAGAAAGAAAATTAGGCTAAGGGGGTGCTGGGGCTAGTCCGGCGCAGCCACTTTGATGGCTAAGTTAGTGTTTAGGTATGAGAGTAAGTTAGTAAAAGAGAGAGTACATTTTAGGAGTGTAGGGAGCTCTTATAGTGCTTATACTCCCATATTTATAGGCCTTTTTTTTATGACCGTGGTGTCGGATCATTCTTAATCTTGGACCATGCGGCGGCTCATCAATTTATGCACATGCCTAAAGATGCGAAGTTGTGAGTAGTTATGTAATCAGGTTGTACAGATGCTTAATTGTTTGTGACTCTTTTCAAATTCAAAGCACTTTAGTGGGCAAGCTAGGCTCTTCAACCCATTAGATTGGTTAGGCCCAAAGACCCTTAGGTTATTTGGATAGGTCACCTCGTTGACCTCAGTAAAGAAAAATAGCTTAGCATGAAAAGTATCGAGTTTTAGTCAGGAGCAAAATTACTCTATCATCAATATCTAATTAAAATAGCTCACAGATTTGCTAAAACCTTTACAAGAACTCATCCTATTTTCATTCCTTCAATAAGCTTGGACCTACCCCAATATTGTTGCCCTTGTCTACTCTTGGTGCATCATATCACATATTTCCTTTGAGTGATGACTTTCCTATTGTATAAATGGTGATCTATTGATTGGCCTTGGATCCATTTATATAAGAAACAATGATAATCTTAGTCATATATGTAGTAAATGGAGCTACTTGAAACAATAATTGTAAGTTGACATCTTAACGCTTAACAATCATCACAATTGATAAATAGCAATACTTAATAATTACAATTACAATTCAAAGGTTCTTTAAAAGAAGATCCTCATGTTCATATCACTAGTTTTCTAGAGATATACACCACCTTTAGAATTGATGGAGCTACAAATGATGTGATAAGGTTGAGACTATTTCCCTTTTGACTATTAGGGAAAGCAAAGCAGTGTTGAGCTTCTCTTTAGGAGGATTTCATTACATCATGGGAAGAGCTAATGAAAAAATTCCTAGAAAAGTATTTCCCTCTAGTTAGGACTGCTAAGCTTCGAAGTGACATTTCATCATGTATTCAATTTGATTTTAAAACTTTATATGATGCTTAGGAGCATTTTGAGGAGTCGCTTAAAAAATGCCCACAATATGCCCTTCCAATTTGGATGTAAGTACAAACTTTCTACAATGGTTTGAATTTTTCCACTAAACAATCTATTGATTTAGTTGTAAGTAGATTTGTGCGCCAGTTCAACTTGGCCTAAAATTGCTAGTTCACGGGTCGATTAGGGAATGAACTAGGACTAGCCCTTAAGGGGTTAGGCTCGGCAGTTTAAGAGTTGGTTTTGTGACCTTTAATTGTGGGTTTTGTTCTTTTTTTTTTTTTTTTTTTAAGTTTCCTCAATTATTATAAACAATTTTTTTTTTCTTTTCTAGAATTTCAGTAAATTATTATAAATAATTTATGGTTTATTCATTTATTTCTTTTTTGTTTTCCAACTAAATCTAAAACTTTATATTGACATATCGACTATCGTTGCTTGTTAATCGAATTTCCTTAAATACATGTGAATATTATGTATAGTATAAATATATAGTATATTAGTATATTATATATGGTATAATATATAGTATATTAATTATTATATATTATATATAATATTTACTTATTTGCATTATATATAATATTTTGTATATATATATAGTATATTATATATTATAGATAGCATATACCTAGTATGTTTGCATTATAAATATAGTACATATGTATAGTATATTATATTTTATTTATTTATACATACATTTTTAAATTTCAGGGTTGGCCTAGTCTTAAATCGGTGGGCTAACTGGCGGTTTGGCTTGTCAATTTAAGGCTTAGCTAATTGGGTGGTTTTTTCATGTTAAACTACTTAGGCCTTTAGGGCCCGACGGTTCAATAGCTAGGTTAGGTTTGCTTATGATCGGGTTAGGTTAGTTCAATGGCTTAATGGGTTGGTTTTGAACTGGTTGAAGATTTAGAACTAGTCCTTGCATAGGTCTAGCTGCCAATGGAACATTTAATTAGAAAAATGCCTGAGGAAGCTCAAACTCTGATTGAAAGATTTGCCATGAATAGCTACCATGAAGAAAATGCTAGATCTAGTAGAAAGAGTCTAGGCATGGTAGATATAGACACTACTACGACTTTAATAACTAAGATAGATGTGATAAGTTGAAAGTTAGAAAAATTTTCCATGCCACCACAATATTCCATGATGATGTTGCACTTAATTAACCTTAAGGGATACATGGGACAGCATTACCCAAGGCCTATTGGTAATTTTTTGAATTAATGGGGATTTCAGTATATGCCCCATAACAACCGTGAGGAGTGGCGTAAAGATTGGTTCACCTATCAAGGGGATTATCCATATGCGACTCAATGAAGGAATATGAATGTTCCTTAAGGATTTCAAGGCTCTCCTTAGTGAGAAGAGAAGTCAAGATTAAAAGATATGTTGATGAGGTACATAGAGTAATGACGTTAGATTGGCAAGTATTGAGAAGAAAATTAAATAGCCTGCAAAAATTGCAATTAAAAGGCAACAAAGCCTTCCTTCACAAGCTTAAGCAAAAGCTATAACTCTTTGAAGTGGTAAAGAATNTTTAATTTTCTAAAAATATTAATCTTACTTAATTAATTTTGAAATAAGGTTTTCTAAGATTATTTTAGGTATGGATTAATTTGATAATTTTATTTTAATTAAATATTAAGTGGAAATATATGATGCTTAAGAACTTGCTTTATTTGGGTAAAAATTAAAACAATTTTTAGAAATACTAAATGATGTTATTTCAAGTTGAATTTTTTTATATAATACACTTAATATATTTATTTAATTATGGAGACATAAATTTTTTAAAATCAACATGTTTACTATTTATTATAATTATTTTGAGTAAAATTGGCAATTTTGTTGATTTGTTGAAATAATTGGTTTTTGCATACATTAATGAATAATCCCAACAAATTCTGAATTCTTGAAGTTTATAAGGATATTTAGAGCACTTGGTTTTTATCTTATGCATAAATTTGTTTATTGTACTAATATTCCATAATTTTGGGCTAAAAATGCTATTTTTTGTAAAAATAGGCAATGGGCTAGATAATTATTATGGGTAGTTAGCATAAAACTATATATTTTTGTGAGTCCATAGTGTTTTTCATGGAATTAATCAGGATTGTATACTATTTATTATGTAATTTCCTAATATAAACTTATATATTGGCTTAATATGTCAAATAGTAAATAGTACTATTATGATACTTGCTAAGATAATGTAAGACTTGCCTTTTGGGTTCATAGTAGATGTTGGTTAAGTTTGGGAAGTGTGATTTTTAGGGCTTTTAGTTTAGAATTAAAGCTTAGTTGAGTCAATTACGAAGTTACAATAATGTACGATTGAGTTGGTAGCAAGAAAGGATATTTTTGAACTTTTAGCCATATTGATTAGTCTTTTTTCTCAAAATATCTTTATACTACTTGAAATAGTGATCGTGACAATATGCAGTTTATTAAAATTGGATAAGAAATGAATAAGATATAGTCAAATGAAGTTCAGAAACGCGACAGTAAAAAAAAAAAAGCTAACACATGCTTATAGGGGTTTAGTTTCGACCCATAGTTAACCTGGGGAGTGTGTATATTTCCCTAGGTGTGATAGGTGAGGAAGAATCACGCTATGAAGCTTAGGATTTTGTACTATTATCAATCCCTATTAAGTGGATATTTCTATTTTTGTATAAGTAGACTTGTGTTTACTTGACTTAGAGTCAATTATGTTGCAAATTGTAATTGTGTGCTTGATTGATTGGATAATTGATTATATTGAATGCGTATTGATTGAATGAAGTGTTTCCTCATGAATGAATGATTTATCGATGCATTCTATTGCTTGAAAAACTTGGAAAATGAATTGTCATTCTTGGTGTTTACCTAAATGAACCTTACATGAAGGGATGATTTATAAGTTGAGACACAAAGCTATAGTTAAGTTAATTGAGATGTTTATGATGTGGAACTTTAGATTTGTGCTTGATACTAGGCTATTGTATTGCTTGTTGCATTAATGGCATGACACAAAAGGACCTATAGGTTAAGTTTCCGGAAACTTAGATATTGCTAGGTTGGGTTTTAGGCATATAGATTTGCATTACTCAATCAATTTTGGCCACTTAATGTGGTTTTAGCTAGGCTAACTAGGTGTTGGGTTTTGGTAGCTTTTTATTGCGCTAGGTTCTTGGAATTTGTATCCAAATGCCTGGGAATGTTGATTAACTATATGAGAGTTAGGCTAGGCTAGAATATTAGTATTAATGCGTGTCATGTGCAGGGCATAGCATATAATCCCTATATAGACATCTTGTCTTAGTAATTTTGAGTATTAAATTGAATGCCTTATGATAATGATGTTTGTAAATGTACATTATGCTTGTTCTGTGTTTTGTTTTTATCCACTCTCACTTAGCTTATAGAGAGTTGAGGGGATACTTATGTATCCTTAGGTTATGAAGAAAACCATCTGAGCACCACCATTAATTAGGGAAAAGACTTTTGATAGTGCATAGGATGGAGTTAGCTACTTTTGGAAGGAGCCTTATTATATTTTGATCTTAGTCTTAAGAAGGACCTGTACATAAGTAATAAAAAAAGTACTATATTTTAAGTCTAGTTATGTTTAGAGTTGTACACTTTTGTGTAAACAAGTGTAAAGCTAAACTCCTTTATAGTACTCTTTTGTGTTATAAATAGAACTTTTGTTGAATGCAAACAGGTATTCCTGTGTGATGGTACATTTTGTGCAATGCCGGGATGTGACAGATTAGTCCTAGGAAGTGTCCTTGAAAGTTTATGGGGTTGCATGATTATAAGACTGAGAGGAGATTAGTTGTGTAATTCCCAATTCGAGTAATTGGAATATTGGTAATGGGTTCTTATGCTTATGAGATTGAGAGGAGATTAGGTGTTCCCCATTGAATTCGCAATGCGTTATGTGGTCTTAGTGAGTTAAGACAAGTTATGAGATTGAGAGGAGATTGACCCCTTAATTCCTAGGACTAGATTACTTAACTCGTGACATGAATTAAATAATTTAGCTAATTGCTAAGGAAATGAGACCGATAGGAGATTTTTCACTACACAGTTGAGTGAGGTGCTCTACTCGGGATTGAACTTAAGTGAGTTTTGTTAAAACCCAATTAAAAACCATCCCTAATATCTTAATAGCATACCGTCATCACTATTTTAGAAGCATGTCATAAGCTTACATCTTTAGAATTTATGTTTGTTGTTAAATTTCATTCTTGTTTAGCTGCAACTATCTTCAATTCATCACTTCTTATTTGATTTGCCAAGATTAGAGTAGCCAGTTAGGATTTGGTATTTCTTCTTTGAGGAAATAACCTGGTGAATAATCACCAATTTCATCACTGTAGACGATTTAGCACATTGGTCGGTTAAGATATTGATACTATTTTGAAAATTTCTATTTATAAAGTATCTTCAAATCAATCCATTTTCTTTAGTGTTCATGTTGTCTTGTCATTTATCCGACTTTTGATGGTTCTTAGGTTTGTCTTATGTAGATTATTACTAAAAAGGGAGGAATGACAGTAGTCCCTAATGAGCAGAATGAGTTGATTCCTATGTAAGCAGTCACGGTTGGAGAGTTTGCATAGGCTACTGAAAGCTCAATGATGCCACAGGGAACGATCACTTCCCTTTACCCTTTGTTGATTAGTTCTTAGAGCATTTATTGGGTCAAACGTATTATTGATTCTTAGATAGTCTTTCTAGTTATTTCCAAATTCTAATTGCCTTAGAGGACTAAGAGAAAACAACATTCACATGTCCTTATGGCACTTTTGCCTATAGGACAATGCTATTTGGCCTTTATAATGCACTTGCAACATTTCAATAGTGCATAGTGGCAATATTTGATGAATTTATTAAAGATACAATGGAAGTATTCGTGGATAACTTCTCAGTTTTTGGGTTTCAATCACTGTCTTGAGAATATGAAAAAAGCACTTACAACATATGAGGAAACAAATTTGGTATTAAACTAGGAGAAGTGTCATTATATGGTGTAGGAGGGCATAGTACTAAGACATAAGGTGTCCTTGGAAGGGATTGGTCGATATCAGGAAAGTACATTTAGTCAAGTTATAGTATAGATTAAATGGATGTGAGTTCGAATGTTAATCCTATGAGGAACCATGATTGTGAGAAATTCTAGATTACTAGCAATTTACCTAAATCGCCAATTATCTAACTTAAGAATTTAGGATAATTTTGATTAAAAGTAAAGATAAACAAGGAATGATAAATAAAATATAAACAACAATAATAAATAAAATAAACAAGACTAAATAAAATAAGCATGATTCATTAAATTAAAGAGCACATAATCCTTAGTAAATCATTGTTATTTACTACATAATTCTATGCAACTTTCAATCTTAATTATTCTTTAGATCGTGGATATGCCTAATCTGAATTAACTTGGCTTACATTTGTAGCTAATTCTTAACCTTGAGACCCTCTCTACTCGAATTACTTCTGGAGAGAGTGTTGTAGAATCGCATTAAGACCTTGGATCTTGCTATTTGGTTGACCATCTTAAGTTGCCATAATCTAGAAGAAGCAAGCTACTAAATGGTTTAGTAAGCTCTAATTCCCTCTAATTACATGGGTTTGTTTATTGAGGGACTTGCATCTCAATAGCAAACTTAAACATTAAACTAGTAACTTGGATAAATACTAATTCAACGACTATATAAATAGTGCAATTAAATCTTAAAAGGTAATATCATAGATTAGATAAAAGAATATTGTTGCAAAAGAACCAGGTTTCAATAACACTTCACTAAGAATAATCAAAATAACAACATGATGAAATTAAAAGAAGAAAGATAGATGAGAACCCCCTTATATAATTCTAACCTAAGACTCTTCTCAAGGGGGCCTTTCCCTATAAACCTAAGCCTATACATCTATTTATAATGGTTAGATCTAGATTTACAAAGAAAACCTAACCAAAAATAGAAGATTTGAAAATCATGGCAAGTCCATGGGTAAGGTATACAACCATAGAGTTGAGGCATACTCTTATACTTGATTCGAAATCTTTAAAATTCAATGGAAATTGATGATGAAGGGTACATGGCCATGGACCATAGTTGGGGTCTTCAACCGTGTTCTTTATTGGACTTTGTTTCTTGCTTAAGATCCTTCTGTTTTGACTCCTTAATTAACACTTTTGTCTAAAAAAGCTCCAAAACTTGATAAAAGTCTTCAAAAGTTTATTAAATGCGTTTGAAGTCCCTGAAAATGATATTAATATAGATTATGCTCTAAATCACTATGAAATTAACTAAATTAATATACAAAATGGCATAAAGTCAGTATAGAAGGTGTATGCTAATTTTATGTTATCAAGCATCGAAGTGGACAATGCAAAAATTGATACTATCATAATGTTGCCTCCTCCCTCTTTAGTTTGAGCCATTTACAGTTTCCTAGGCCATGCTGGTTTTTACAAGGCATTTATTAAATATTTCTCAAAAATAGCTAGACCCTTAACTAGGATGTTGGAAAAGGGTACCCATTTGTATTCTTACAGGAATGTTTGGAAGCATTCAATACTTTAAAAGGACAAACTAACACATGCCCCCATAACAGTAGCACCGGATTAGAGCTTACCATTCAAACTCATGTACGATGTAAGCGATTATGTTGTAGGGGTAGTTTTGGAACAAAGGCAAGGAAGTACTTCTAGTGAATCTACTATACTAGCAAGACCTTTATAGAGGCTTAAGAGAACTACACCACCACAAAAAAGGAGCTATTGGTAGTGGTTTTTTCATTTGAAAAATTTAGGTTGTATCTAATCCTTCATAAAGTTATTGTTTATATTGACCATTCTACTTTTTGTTATTTGTTTAATAAAATAGATACCAGGCTAAGATCGATCAGATGGATATTATTGCCTCAACAATTTGACTGGGAGATTATAGATAAGAAGGGAGCAGAAAATTTGATAGCAGATCATCTCTCTTGCTTAGAGAATTTATAACTAGAAAAATTGGATGAATAGGACATTAATGATGAATTCCTAGAAGAACGACTTTACTATGTAAGTCTACGGGACTCCTTGGTTTGTTGATATAACAAATTACTTAGCAACAAAAATTCTTCCCAAAGGACTAAACTATAGATAAAGGAAAAAGTTCTTCAAAGTTACATTTGGGAATACCCATACTTATTTAATATTTGTGTTGATCAAATAATTTGTAAATGTGCATCTTACTGAAAGAAAGGAAGATTTTGGATTATTGTCACGTAAGCCTCATTGGGGGACATCTTAGTGCAAATTGAATAATGCACAAGGCTTTGTGTTTGGTTCTTATTGGCCAACATTGTTCATGGATTCCTTAAAATTTGTGGAATTGTATTGCAGATGTCAAAGAGCAAGGAATATATCTAAGAGAGACAAAATGTTGCATAATTGAATACTGATATGTGAAGTCTTTGACATTTAGGGGATTGACTTCATGGGGCTATTTTGAAACTTAAACAAAAATAAATACATCGTAGTAGTGATAGATAATTTATCTAAATGGTTAAAAGCTTAAGCTTTATCAACTAATGATGACAGGGTGGTGAAATGGTTCTTGAAAAGTTTATTTTCCCGATTTGGTATACTTAGAGCACTTATTAGTAACATAGAGGATTGCAACTCCATACCACCCTCAAACAAGTGGATAAGTGGAAGTTGTAAATATGGATCTAAAAAGAATCTTAGAAAAGACAGTTGAGCATAATAGAAGAGATTGGTCAGAGAAGCTTGATGATGCTCTTTGAGCATCAAGTTGCCTATAAGATGACGATTAGAATAACTCTATATTGGCTAGTGTACAGAAAAGCATGTCACTTACCGTAGAAATTGAACATAGAGTTTATTGGGCTATAAAGCATGTTAGCCTTGATCTTAAGTATGCAAGTGAATATAGGAAACATTAGTTGAATGAGCTGGAAGAATGGCATGAAATGGCCTACGAAAACTCGAGAATATTTAAGAATCGATCCAAGCATTATCATGATAGTTGGATTGAGAACACAAATTTAACATACATTTTCTATAGTTATTTAATGCTATTTTAGACCTTAATCAAGTTAATTTTATGTTATTTTGAGCTTAGTCCATTTAAATTTCATTTTTAAGGACTTTTAGAGCATTTAATGGAGTTTTAAAGGTTTTTAGAGAGTTTTGAAGTGTTTCAAAGAAAAATCATTCATCATAGATGAAGTAGACAAGAATCAAGCAAGAAACGAAGCCTACTGAAGACCACGGTTGGGGTAAATGGCCATAGTCTCAACCCATAGTACCTTTGTCGAGCAATTTCATCAAATTTGAAGTTTTTGCACAAAGAGCAAGTACATGCCCACACTCTATAGTTGTGGACATGTAATATTTAGTGAATCTTCTATTTTTGGACATGCAATATTTAGTGAATCTTTTATTTTGTTAAGTTCTCTTTGTATACCTAGCCCCATTTCTCCATAAATAAACTCTTAGGCTTAGGTTTTCAGGGGGAACCTCCTTTAATAGAATTGTAGCTTAGAATTGCTAAGGGTCTCTTAATTTCCTTCTTGTTTTCTTTAATTATGTTGTCTCTTTGAATTTCTCCTAGTAAATTATTATTGAAATTTAGTTCTTTTTGTAACAATTTACCATTCTATTTATGATATTGTTCTTTGAAGATCTAATTGCACCAATTGTATTATCGTTAATTAGTAATTAGCTAAGTTGCTAATTAATATGTGGTTTGCTATAGAGATGTGAGTCTTATACTTAGAAGGAATTGAGTATGCTAAGAGATAAGGTGTTGAATTTCTTTGGATTAGGGCAATTTAATAGCGGGATCTAGGTTATTAATACCATCTTACGATGTTCTATTTAGAAGCGATTCGCATAGAGAGGGTCTCAAGGTTAGAAATTAGCTAAAGAAGTGAGTGTGGTTAATTCAAAATTCGAATTCGATAAGAACATGGTTAGGAATCTCTACAGTCCAAGAAATAATTGAGATTGAATAGTTGTAGGAAATTGAGAGTAAATAATAATAATTTACTAGGGATCATGCTTGTTTATGTTAATTAGTTTTAATTTTAATTAATTTTGTTATTTTACTTGTTCTTATTTACTTTATTTTTCTTATTTCATCAATCCTTATTCATCTTTCCTATTTAATCATAATTACCCTTACATTGTAAAGTTAGATAATTGGATATTCTAAGGTAAATTACTAGTAACTTAGGTTCTCACACATATGGTTTCCTTTAGGATTGAGACTTGGATTCACCTTTGTTTTAATTTATATTATAACTTGACTAGGTGCACTTGCTTGATACCGATTAATTTTTGGCGTTTTTGCTAGGGAGCTTAAAAGAGTAACCTAGTTAGAATTAGCAAAGACCCTAATTTCCAATTATTTTAACATTTTTGTAATTGATCCTCCCTACTACTTTCTTTTTTTGTTATTTTCTTTGTTAACACGCTTTTTAATGCATTGAGTGTTGTAGATATTAGCCAAGGAATTGCATTGAGGGCTGGATTCAATCGTTGAGCCAACGACGTAAGATAACAATACTCTTTAGGAGGCAGCCCAACTTTGGTTTGGTTTGGTTTATTTCAATTTCAGCTATTTTTGTTATTTTGTTTCGTTTACTTTTGTTATCTTGTTTTAGTAAATTGTAATATCTTAGGGTTTTGAGCCAACATGATAACCTTAAGATTCAAGCTCCTAAATTTAGGGCATTGGGCAATGTTATTTGTTTTATCTCAAACTTCATAATAAGGCTAGGAAGGTTAGAAGAAGTATAATAGTGAAGTAAATTTCTCAAAATAAGCCACATAAAGTAAGGTTAGAAAAATTAATTTGAGAAAAACGTTAATTTATTGATAAAATCAATAATTATAAAAAACGTGAAATTTGAGTTTTAAGATATAGTAAGATAGTAGAGATAAGTCAGTTAACTTATAAAAATAATAAATGAAGTTTAAATACATATATATATAATATATGTATTTACATAGAATATACATCATATGTATTAAATATATAATAATAATAATAATAATAATAATAATAATAATAATAATAATAATAAGGTAAATTAATATAAAATAACGGAAAAGCTTCTAGAAAACAATTTGATGAGCCATCAAAATGATGTTGCAGCATGAGAATAGCTTGAAAATATGAGTCATCACAAGATTACTATGGAAATGACACCTAGTACCTTGTCGACACTTAGGAAAATATGGAAATAACATGTAGCATTCACTTTTTTGACGTGTAATCCTCTTAAAACATATAAATAGGATACCAAACATCATTTGCAATATTTTAGGGATTTAAAAACATAATAAAATAATTTTAGAAAATTAGAAAAAAAAAAAAACCAAAACAGGGCACAATCTGGTCGTAGATAGTTCACTAGAATAGCAACAACTTGACTTAGAGCGACTTAAGTGTCCAATAGTTAGCGGTGTGTCTAGCCTTTCCAACAAGGCCTTATCACTGGAGGGTGGCCAGTTCAGGTCTCTCTATTTTTTGCCAACACTTTTATCAATTTTGTAAAAATATTAAATGAGCTTATAAAAATTTGGAAAATGTTTTCTAGAGTTATTTTAGGTGTAGAATAATGTAATAATTTTATGTTCGTTAAATATTAAGTGGAAATATGGGTTGCTTAAGAAAATGCCATGTTTGGGTGAATTTTTATTTAATTTTTAGAAATACTAAACATTGTTGTTTCAAGCTCAATTTTTGTATATAAACCACTTAATATATAGAATTAATTGTGGTACCAAGAATTTTTGAAAATAAACCTAGCTACTATTTTTTATAATTATTTTGGATAAAACCAATAGTTTTACTGAATTGTTGAAATAATCAGTTTTTGAGTAAATTAGTTAATGAGCCCTACATATTTTGACTTTTGGGAGTTTATAATGATGTTTGTAATACTTGATTTTTATCTTTTAATTAAAATTGCTTATTTGCCTAATTTTCCCTAATGTTGAGCTAAGAATGCCATTTTTGTAAAAAAGGCGATAAGTTAGTTTAGTCAAAGTAATGGATAGTATTAAAACTACATATTTTTGTGAGTTCATAGCATTTTTCATGGAATTAATCAGGTTAATATATTATTTATTACGTATTTTCCTAGCATAACCCTATATATTAGCTTAATATGTAAAATAGTAAATAATAGATGCTGATCATGTTAGGGAAGTGTAATTTTTAGGACTTCTAGTTTAGAATTAAAGCCTATTCGAGTCAATTATGAAGTTATGATAATGTACAATCGAGTTGGTAGCAGGAAATGGTATTTTCGACCATGTAAGTGGATTGATCAATCTTATTNCCATTTCTCCATAAATAAACTCTTAGGCTTAGGTTTTCAGGGGGAACCTCCTTTAATAGAATTGTAGCTTAGAATTGCTAAGGGTCTCTTAATTTCCTTCTTGTTTTCTTTAATTATGTTGTCTCTTTGAATTTCTCCTAGTAAATTATTATTGAAATTTAGTTCTTTTTGTAACAATTTACCATTCTATTTATGATATTGTTCTTTGAAGATCTAATTGCACCAATTGTATTATCGTTAATTAGTAATTAGCTAAGTTGCTAATTAATATGTGGTTTGCTATAGAGATGTGAGTCTTATACTTAGAAGGAATTGAGTATGCTAAGAGATAAGGTGTTGAATTTCTTTGGATTAGGGCAATTTAATAGCGGGATCTAGGTTATTAATACCATCTTACGATGTTCTATTTAGAAGCGATTCGCATAGAGAGGGTCTCAAGGTTAGAAATTAGCTAAAGAAGTGAGTGTGGTTAATTCAAAATTCGAATTCGATAAGAACATGGTTAGGAATCTCTACAGTCCAAGAAATAATTGAGATTGAATAGTTGTAGGAAATTGAGAGTAAATAATAATAATTTACTAGGGATCATGCTTGTTTATGTTAATTAGTTTTAATTTTAATTAATTTTGTTATTTTACTTGTTCTTATTTACTTTATTTTTCTTATTTCATCAATCCTTATTCATCTTTCCTATTTAATCATAATTACCCTTACATTGTAAAGTTAGATAATTGGATATTCTAAGGTAAATTACTAGTAACTTAGGTTCTCACACATATGGTTTCCTTTAGGATTGAGACTTGGATTCACCTTTGTTTTAATTTATATTATAACTTGACTAGGTGCACTTGCTTGATACCGATTAATTTTTGGCGTTTTTGCTAGGGAGCTTAAAAGAGTAACCTAGTTAGAATTAGCAAAGACCCTAATTTCCAATTATTTTAACATTTTTGTAATTGATCCTCCCTACTACTTTCTTTTTTTGTTATTTTCTTTGTTAACACGCTTTTTAATGCATTGAGTGTTGTAGATATTAGCCAAGGAATTGCATTGAGGGCTGGATTCAATCGTTGAGCCAACGACGTAAGATAACAATACTCTTTAGGAGGCAGCCCAACTTTGGTTTGGTTTGGTTTATTTCAATTTCAGCTATTTTTGTTATTTTGTTTCGTTTACTTTTGTTATCTTGTTTTAGTAAATTGTAATATCTTAGGGTTTTGAGCCAACATGATAACCTTAAGATTCAAGCTCCTAAATTTAGGGCATTGGGCAATGTTATTTGTTTTATCTCAAACTTCATAATAAGGCTAGGAAGGTTAGAAGAAGTATAATAGTGAAGTAAATTTCTCAAAATAAGCCACATAAAGTAAGGTTAGAAAAATTAATTTGAGAAAAACGTTAATTTATTGATAAAATCAATAATTATAAAAAACGTGAAATTTGAGTTTTAAGATATAGTAAGATAGTAGAGATAAGTCAGTTAACTTATAAAAATAATAAATGAAGTTTAAATACATATATATATAATATATGTATTTACATAGAATATACATCATATGTATTAAATATATAATAATAATAATAATAATAATAATAATAATAATAATAATAATAATAAGGTAAATTAATATAAAATAACGGAAAAGCTTCTAGAAAACAATTTGATGAGCCATCAAAATGATGTTGCAGCATGAGAATAGCTTGAAAATATGAGTCATCACAAGATTACTATGGAAATGACACCTAGTACCTTGTCGACACTTAGGAAAATATGGAAATAACATGTAGCATTCACTTTTTTGACGTGTAATCCTCTTAAAACATATAAATAGGATACCAAACATCATTTGCAATATTTTAGGGATTTAAAAACATAATAAAATAATTTTAGAAAATTAGAAAAAAAAAAAAACCAAAACAGGGCACAATCTGGTCGTAGATAGTTCACTAGAATAGCAACAACTTGACTTAGAGCGACTTAAGTGTCCAATAGTTAGCGGTGTGTCTAGCCTTTCCAACAAGGCCTTATCACTGGAGGGTGGCCAGTTCAGGTCTCTCTATTTTTTGCCAACACTTTTATCAATTTTGTAAAAATATTAAATGAGCTTATAAAAATTTGGAAAATGTTTTCTAGAGTTATTTTAGGTGTAGAATAATGTAATAATTTTATGTTCGTTAAATATTAAGTGGAAATATGGGTTGCTTAAGAAAATGCCATGTTTGGGTGAATTTTTATTTAATTTTTAGAAATACTAAACATTGTTGTTTCAAGCTCAATTTTTGTATATAAACCACTTAATATATAGAATTAATTGTGGTACCAAGAATTTTTGAAAATAAACCTAGCTACTATTTTTTATAATTATTTTGGATAAAACCAATAGTTTTACTGAATTGTTGAAATAATCAGTTTTTGAGTAAATTAGTTAATGAGCCCTACATATTTTGACTTTTGGGAGTTTATAATGATGTTTGTAATACTTGATTTTTATCTTTTAATTAAAATTGCTTATTTGCCTAATTTTCCCTAATGTTGAGCTAAGAATGCCATTTTTGTAAAAAAGGCGATAAGTTAGTTTAGTCAAAGTAATGGATAGTATTAAAACTACATATTTTTGTGAGTTCATAGCATTTTTCATGGAATTAATCAGGTTAATATATTATTTATTACGTATTTTCCTAGCATAACCCTATATATTAGCTTAATATGTAAAATAGTAAATAATAGATGCTGATCATGTTAGGGAAGTGTAATTTTTAGGACTTCTAGTTTAGAATTAAAGCCTATTCGAGTCAATTATGAAGTTATGATAATGTACAATCGAGTTGGTAGCAGGAAATGGTATTTTCGACCATGTAAGTGGATTGATCAATCTTATTTTTTAAGATATCTTGATGGTACTTATAATAAAGATCGTGAAGATATAAAGTGTACTAAAATTGGATAATAATAAAAAAGATACACTCAAACGAAGTTCGGAAACATGATAGTAAAAGCTTATAAGAGTTTACTTTCTACTCGTAGTTGACTTGGACATCGTGTGTTCTTTTCTAAGTGTGATAAATAAGGAAGGACTACGTTGTGAAGCTTAGGATTTTGTACTACTGTCAAGCCATAGTAACTGGATATTACTGTTTTTGTATAAGTAGACTAGTGTCTACTTGACTTGGAGTCAGTTATATTGTAAACTGCAATTGTGTGATTGATTGATTGAATACATGACTTTGTTGAATATGCATTGATTTGATGAAGTGTCTTCCTGGAGTATGACTGAATTGTTAATGCGTTTCATTGTCTAGAAAACTTGGGAACTAATTTGTCCTTCAACATGTTCACATAAGTGAACCTTATACAAAGGGATGAATTGTAAAGTCAAGACATGAAGCTGGAACTATGATAATTAGGATATTTATGTTGTGGAATTTGGGATTTGTGCCTGATATTGGATTGTTGTATTATGAGTTGCATTTATGGCATGGCATGAAAGGACCTATGGGTCAAGTTTCTAAAAACTTAAATATTATTAAGTTAGGTTTTAAGTATATAGAATTGTATTGCTTAATTTATTCTAGCCACAAAGTATGGTTTCAACTAGGCCAATTAGATGCTGGGTTATGGCAATTGCTTGTTGCCCTAAATTCCTAGATGTTGTATCCAAATGCTTGAGTATGTTCACTAACTAGATGAGTAAATTGGAAAAACTAGGCTAGGCTAGGATATCAGTACCGATGCATGTCACTTGAATGAGTAGAGCACATATCCCTTGCACAGATATGCTGTCTTGATAACTTTGAACTTTGAAATTGAATATTTTATGACATTGATGTTTGTGAATGTAAGTCATGCTTGTTCTACGTTTTGTTTTTATCCACTCTTAGCTCATAGAGAGCTGAAGGGATACTCGTGTATCTTTAGGTTATGAAGAGAATTAATTGAGCATCGCCATTAACTAGGAAAATACTTATAAGAGCACAAAGGATAGAGTTAGATACTTTTGAAGGAGCCTTGTTGTATTTTGATCTTAGTCCCATGAAGGATCTATATGTATGTAATGAAAGAAAAAAAAAGTACGGTTGTTGTAGGTTTAGTTATGTTTGAAGCTTGTACTCTTTTGTAATTACAAATGTAAAACCAAACTCTGTTGTAGTAATCTTTTATTATAAATAGAACTTTTGTTGAATATAAATAGGTATTTCTGTATGATAGTACATCTTGTGTTACATCGGGATGAACATCAATTCAAGTATTGAAATTTGAAATATCGGTTTATGTTTCCGTAGCTTAAGCAATTTATTTTGAAAAACAATTGTTGATTTGTTCATACAATAGTGAAATTTATGTGTCATCTAATTGAAATGTTATTTGATTTGCCTTTGTGCTTTAAATCATCCTAAATTTGAGTTTTTTAAGGGCAATTACAAGAACTGAGTTAAGAGCATCAAAATTGAGCAAATTCAAGAGGTAGAAAAGAACATGACCAATTTCCATGCCTGTAGACTTGGCTTGTGTTCTTCTCGTAAATTATTTTGAGAGGAAAATTGCAAGAAATTTGCAGATGAAAAATCTATGTATAAGGACTACACTTGTAGACCTTGCTTGTAGTCTTACAAAGTATGCGAAAATTATTAAAAACAAGGACCACAGCCGAAGTACACGGATGTAGACCTTACTCATGATCTCATATGAATTTAAAGATCACGAGTTAGGCTACTTAATTCTAATACGCACACACTCTCTCTAAACTTCTATTTTCTCTCATTCCTCTCTCTACGACCTTACTTAATCTTCACAAATTGACTACACACACAACAAATATATGGTATGTACATCGTCCCTATCTCTTTTTCTTAAATTTGTTATTGGTTTGTGTAAAAATTGAATTCTTACGTAGGGATTCATGAAGAACAATGTGACTCACATGTGTAGAAATCTTATTTTAGAGGAAGTGACTTAGATAACATGGTGAAACATGTTATTTATTCATTATTTACTAAAAATTGCTTGAAAAACACATGCTTGTTAGATGTTGAAACCATGAAGAACATGGGGTTGTGTTGCCTGAAGGAAAAGAAGAGAAAATAAGGGAAAGTGATGGAATTCATATAATTAGCTTGTCAACATTATTATTGACATGTGATATGGGGAATTCATGTTAGAAATATGAAAAATTGTTGATGATTAGATTTGTGTGCAATTAGAGCGATCCATAAAGTTCATGAATTTTGTAATATTGATTGAATTATTGATGTGAAATTTATTTCAACATGCTCTAAAATTCATGTTAGAATTATAGAATTTGTTTTTAAAACAATTGCACATGAAATAGATTATAGAAAACAAGTTTTTCATCAATTGTATATTGAATGCTAATAATTCTGTCAATAGAGATTACGAATAGAAATTGGATTTGATTGTGAATTAATCCTATAATTTAATCAATCCATGATTTTATAAAAGTTAGCATTCGATCATATGATATATTGCTAAGTTAACATCTTGTATTTGGTTTGATTAAGTAAAATAGCATTAATTTGGCAATTAGTTTTGCATTATTGTTAGGTCATTAAATTAGCAATTAGTCATGTAACATGAGTTTGTCACATAAAGTAGAACATGTTCTTTGCCCATTTGGGAGTCTAGCTACCACCATCACTACCCTTGCCAGCTCAAGCCTGACTTAGATGAGGAGTTAGATGGAGAGTACGAGATTGAGGAGGAGGATGAAGATGAAGAGTAATCTCTTCTTTTCACTTTTTATTTTTAAAAGACTCGATTTGATATGTATTTTGGATGACTATATTTTTAACTTATTCCTTAATGTAGTTTTTATATAACTATTTTTACTTTTTATGGTTTGTAAGTTTATAGGGTACTAATGCTTTGATATGTGAATTAGTATTAATTTTATTTTGTTTAGTTTAACTTGTTTGTTTTCTTGTCTTAGTTAGTTTGTTTTCAAAACAAAGAAAACTTCATGTGCATAATTGTTTAATGAAACTTAGCTTTGGATTTCACATTGTTTAGGATTAATGCCAAAAGCTAGGATAGTCCCAGTTCCTTTCCCTTTGTAATTTTTATTTTTCCACCCACTTGAATTTTTGAATTGTATTGTATTATGTACATTGAGGATAATGTACAACTTAAATGTAAGGGGAGGGCAATGTTAGATGATGTATGTTATAAATTAGATACATACTTAAGCTTTTGACATTTTTTTTCTTAAAAATTTTAGAAATTTGCAACCCCTTATATAAGTAAACAAATTTTTTTTTTTTCGAATTTACCCATCTCTTTATGAATTTAGAACACTTCGTTGAATTTAAGTGATTAAATCTTTAGGACTCAGAGTTCCCTATCGCTTAAGCTTAGACTCAAACTTGAGATTACAATAGATTTAAATGGGTTAAGAACTAGTTATTTTAATTTCTAAGCTTGATTCTAGAGGATAGTTATCTATCCTTCCTTTTTAAAAAACTTTTAGATTGGATGAACAAAGGAGATTGGTTCATTGAAAGTCGCTTGAAAAATCAAAGTGCTTACAGCTACTAATGGAATTAAAATAATTGTTGAGGATTTGTAAGGATCGATCTTGGTCCCTTAGAAGAGCAAGACTCTTTCCAACTACCAATCGCAAAAGTGAAATTAATTAAAGTTGTTAAGGATCGACTTCGGTTCGCCAAAAGAGTGAGGTACTTTCCTAATGCTAATCAAGCTTCAATAAGAAAATTGATTTGAATTAATGAGCCTCCTAATGAAAATTGAAAGAAGTAGAGGGACAATCAAAGAATGAATTGATGTAACATGCATCCAGTTTAGTTATTAAAATAAAAATAATCAAGGAAGATCTCTCTCCTCAGGTGTTCAAGTAAGGAAATCCTTATCATTTTTTCTTGATTAATTTATGCCTATTTTAATCTCTAGTTTAATTTTTGCTTAAATGTTGGGACTAACTTAGAATCATTTAGATTGATCATTGAAATTCATTGGCTTTCAATTTGCTATTATTCAAGTGCTCCAAAGGTATTATGAAGTTAAGGAGAAAGGGTGATTTAGGAAAAATTTTTGCTAAGCTATTAAATTTTGAGGCCGCACTTTTCTATGATTGTAGTTAATTGTCTTGTCCTTAAAATATTTTTTTGTTGTTTTGCTTCAAGATAAGCAAAAAGCTTAAATGTGAGGGCATTCAATAACAAGAATTTAGCATACATTTTCGATGGTTATTTAATGCTATTTTAGCCTTAATCAAGTTAATTTTATGTAATTTTGAGCTTAATCTATTAAAGTTTCATTTTCAAGGACTTTTGAAGCATTTCATGGAGTTTTGAAGGTTTTTAGCAATTTTTGAAGTGTTTGGAAGAAAAAGTATTGATCATGGATGAAGTGAATCAAAATCAAGTGAGAAACGAAGCTTAGTGAAGACCACAATAGGGGTCCATGGCCATAGTTCCCACTTGTATTCCCTTCATCGAACTATTTCATCAAATTCAAAGTTTTCATGCGAAGAGCAAGTATACTCCCACACTTTATGGCCATATAATGAGCTGTGAACATGCAATATTTAGCGAATGTTCTATTTTTGGATATGTATTATTTAATGAATCTTCTATTTTGTTAAGTTCTCTTTGTAAACTTGCCTTACATCTCTAAAATAGGCTCTTAAGCTTAGGTTTTTAGAGGAAGCCCCCTCTGGTAGAATTGTAGCTTAGAGTTGTTGGGGGTCTCTTAATTTCCTTCTTCTTTTTCTTTAATTATGTTGTCTCTTTAAATTTCTCTTATTAAATTGTTATTTAAATTTAGTTCTTTTTGCAACAATTTATCATTCTATCTATGATATTGTTCATTGAAGATCTCATTACACCGATTGTATTTTCATTAATTAGCATTTACTTAGGTTACTAATTGATGTGTGAGTTTGCTGTAGAAATGCGAGTCATGTAGTTAAACAGACAAGTATAATTAGAAGGAATTGAGTATACTAAGAAATTATGTATTAAATTTCTCTTGATTTGGGCAACCTAATAGTAGGATCTAGGTTCTTAATGTGATCTTATGAAGCTCTATTTAGAAGTAATTCAGATAGAGAGGGTTTCAAGATTATGAATTAACCAGAGACTTGAGTCCGATTAATTCTAAATCCAAATTCCATATGAGTAAGGTTAGGATTCTCCATGGTTTAAGGAATAATTGAGACTTAATAGTTGCAAGGAATTAGAGAGTAAATAACAACAATTACTTAGGATCATGTGCTCTTTGTTTTAATTGAATCATGCTTATTTATGTTAATTAATTTTAGATTTAATTAGTTTTGTTACTTGTTCTTATTTACTTTCTTGTTCCTATTTCATCAATCCTTATTCATCTTTCCTATTTAATCACAATTACCCTCCTCTTGTAAAGTTAGATAATTGTATATTCTAGGGTAAATTGCTAGTAATTTAGGTTCTCACACAAATGGTTCCTTATGTGATAGACACTCGGACTCATGTTAGTTTTAATCTATACTATGACTTGACTAGGTACACTTTCTTGATGTTGATCACGGATCAAGCAAGGAAAACAATTCAAGTTGGGGATAAGCTCCTTTTATATTAATCTTGATTGAGACTCTTACCTAGTTAGCTCAAATTGTGATGGTTCAAGCCTTATGAAGTAACATGGATATTCCTGTATGAAGTGGTAGAGATTTCAAACCCCAAGTGAAGAATATTTAAAGTGAACGACCATCGACTCAAATTGTGCTTAGGGGGAGAGTTTGATTATGAGAATTGTGCTTAGTTCGTCCTCTACCCAATTTGAGGAAACAGGTAACCTCTATCTTAACTTGTCGAGCAAACGACATTAAACAAAAGTGCTTTTTAGGAGGCAACCCATGCTATTTTTCTTCCCTACATCTTATCATTTCATTTTTTCTAATCTTTTTTTGGTCATATGAAAGTTCAACACACTCTACTTTTAACAATTATCCTAAGTGTTATAGTTTGAAAACACTTAAAAAGAAGTTGAAATTACTAAGGACAAGAATGTAAGGATCGCAATCATGAATCATGGCACGAAGTCCATTGCAACAAAAAGGTAAATAGGGGTAAGGGAGGACCATGGTCAAGGTCAAGGATCACATCTGGGATCATACTTGTGATTCTCTCATAAAAAATTTGGGTTGAAATTTAAAAAAGGGTTAGAGAGAACCATGGGCAAGGATCATGCCCATGACCCCTCCGGTGATCCTCTCAGTAGCATTAATATTTAATTTTGAATGAAGAAATAAATTAAAGGCAACACAATGGTCAAAGATCACGTATGTGATCTTGACTATGGTTAAGCAATATTAATCACAATCAACCCTACTTAAATCCTCCATGATTCTATTGTCTTAAACTTTCCTAATTTGACTTCTTTCTACTAAAGATTCACTTTCCCCTTTTCAATACATCACTTATTCTAGCCATGTTGAAAATTTAAGGGAATCTTGATAATTTGGCTATTACCCATTATAGTGATTGTGTACTTACCATGTTTATCAAGACAAGTTTCCCTTTCGAGGAGCAATAACACAAGTATGTTTTTATTTATACCGATTTCTATTATTGTATAATTATCCTCTTCCTTAACACATACTTTAAGTACAATAGCTAAAGTATTAAGTATGGGGAAAACCCTCTTGCTCTATCCATGGCTCCCTCATAACCTAAAACAACCACTTGTTGCAACACTAGAAGGGCCTCTTCCCAACTATTCTAGAAGATGAGCCATTAGCAACCCTAATACCACACCCTAAACATATGCTTAAGTTTGAAAATCTTGAACACAGAGCAAGATTTGAAGCGCTCAATAAGAAGAGCTTTTCAAGATTAAGAAACAATAAAACAAGCTAATATATATGTAGAAATAAGAGCCATAGTAGAGAAAGGAGGTTAGGAGAAATTGCTATCTAAGAGCAAGTTTATAAGGAACTTACTTTAGAGTTCTTCACCACCCTTTCCATAGAACATGGCCAAATCCCATGTGGAGCCTGAAACTCATTGTCTTTTCATTTGAGAAACAGCGAATTCACCTTCTCCATAGCCAAACTCAAAGTGTTCATGGGGCTCTACGAAAATGACTTTGTTTAATCTCATGAGTTCAACATACTACCGTGTGAACTCCTGATTGGGTAAGCAAGTGCAACTAGTTAAGTTATAGCATAGTAAATGGATTGAGTCCAAGTGTTGATCCCTTAAGGATTACCTATAATTGCAAATACTTACACTTACCACTATCCTACTATCTAACTAAACAAACAAATTTAATTAATTAAAGAAAACTATTAAAATAACGAATAAATAACAAAATAGTAGAACGAACAAAATGAATTGAATAAACTAAAATATTCCAATAAAAATAAAACAAAGAACAAGTAACAAAATAAAATATAAGATATTAAAATTAACTACAAGCACATGGAGTTAGTATTCAATTAAGGATCCCCTTAGAATAACTGTGCAATTTATCAATCTCACTCTTTTTTATTGCACTAGGGAGATGCCTAATTTGAATTAACTAGGCTCATGCTTCTGGTTAATTCCTAACTATAAGACCCTCTCTACTCGAATAACTTTTGAATAGAATATCATGGGAATCGCATGAAGACCTTGGATTCCACTATTAGGTTGGCCATACTAGGTTACCTTAATCTGGAGAAATCAATAGATAATCTCTGAGCTTACTCAATTCCTTCTTATTACAAAGGTCTGTTCACTAAAGGGCTTGTGCGTTGGTTGGGCGTATACCATGTTAATAGGTAGGTGCATCTAATTAAGCTATAGTATAGATAAAATGGATTATGAGTCTAAGTGTCGATCCTATAAGGAATCATACATGGAGTATATGTAATTATTTTTAGTAGTAATACCCTAGAGTTATTTGACTACCTGACTTAAACAATAAAAAATTCAATGGAATAAGTTAAAGGTAGGAACTAAGGATTGAAACAATAAGGAAAACAAATAAAACAATTAACTAAGAATAATAACAAAGCAATTAAATAACTCAATTTTAAGTAATAAAAAGATGACATTTCCTTAGTAAATCTTTATTTTTGTTTACTATCTAATCTTGAGTGATTTATTCAATCTCAATTGCTATATTGGACCGTTGAGATTCCTATTGTGAAATAACCGGACTCGCATCTCTAGTTAATTCCTAATCTTGAAATTCTATCAACTTGAATCATTTCTAATAGAGCATTGCAAGATCGCATAACACTCTTGAATCTTACTATTAGCTTGCCCTAATTCGAAAAAACCAACTACTAAACGTTTTAGTAAGCTGGTTTTGTCTAATTATGTTAGTCGGTTACACTGCATGCTCTTGCAAACTTTATAGCAAACTCTAGTAGCAACCCAATCACTAGTATATTGAATTAAAGTAGACAATATAAACAACGCAATTAGATTGCAATATGCAAAATCATATATTGAAATTCATTAATAAAAATCACCCTTAGAATATAAGATTCAATAATGATTTACCAAGTACTTAAAATAAAGGCATGATAAATAAAAGAAAAGACAAGAAGAGAGAAACCTCTTTAGAAATTCTATATCTTAATAACTTGTGCTCAAGGGGCTCTCTTTGTAACACTAAGCCTAAATGCCTATTTATAATAAACAAACCTAGAATTACGAAGAAAATCTAATGAAAATAAAAGATTTAAAAATCATTCCAAGTTTACGCCTGAAGTACACGACTATGAAGCGCAAATGTGTACTCGTACTTTGTTGCAATCTTGCAATTTCAATGGAAATTCATGATGTGAGGATCACAGGTAGGGACTATGGTTGTGGTCCTTGATCATGATCTCTACTGGACTTCTTTCCTTCATCAAAATTCATTCGCTTCACTTCTTGATCAATGCTTTTGCTTCAACTAAGCTCAAAACATCATAAAATCCTTCCAAATCTTCATAAAATTATCCTGAAGTCCTTGAAGACAATAATTAAGCAAATTAAGCTCAAAATAATATAAAATCAATTGGAATAATGTCTAATTTGACATAATTTAACCATAAAAAATATATGCTAACTTCATGTCATCATGCCTCAATAGCAAACTCAAACATCAAATTAATAACCTTGGTAATTTTAATTTAATGACAATATGAACAGTATAATTAGATCACAACAACAAGAAATCATAGATTAATAATGAAATAAAATTAACGACATAGCAAACTAAGGTTCATAATAATTGAATACTATAACCTAAATTAAAACATTAAGAAAAATAAAACAAAGACAAAGAAAAGAAATGGATTATCTATGATCTGCCATGTTCTTTGATTTACAAGGCTTATATCCTATTTATAGTATAAAAGGAATCTTGGATGAATCTTTAATGTATCTTCAAAGTATCTTTTGCATATCTTTTATATTTCTTTAGATATCTCCTTGCACATCTCTTTAATTCACTTTCCAAATTAGGCTCATAGAATAAAATATAACGGATGCATGGCATCTTGGACTTCAAATCTTTCAAAAAATATAAGGTTTACAATCCTTAGAATGGCCCACCTTAGGACCATGGCCATGGTCTTTGCATGTGCTCCTATCTTTCACTCGTAATTCAATTGATTTGATGGGATTCCTTTACAAGAGGTACATGACTGAGGAATCTGGCTATGGAGTTAGGTGTGGTTTTACACTTAATCCAAAAATTTTCAATTTTGATGGAAATTAATGACAAGAGGTCCACAGTTATGGTTTCTACCTGTGGTCTTCATTGGGTTTCATTTCTTGCTTGAAATTATTTTCGCTCTATGTATTTAATTGATGCTTTTCTTCAAATGAACTCCAAAACTTGATAAAATCACTAAAAAATCCTTTAAATGATCCTAAAGTCACTAAAAATGAAAATTAAATAAATTAAGCTCCAAATTGCTTTAAAAATAACTTAATTAATATATGAGATTGCATAAAAATCACTCTAAAATATGTATGTTAATTACGTGTTATCAACTCTTACATGGAGTCACCCTAGCAAACTACTGGCAAAAACTGACTGGAGAAAAAACATACGAACCTAAGCTTGCTAGAGGATCTCACTTGAAAAATCCCACATATGGAACCTTCGATTGTTTACTTACGTACACTATTAGTCCGAGACGAAAAAGCATTAGGGTAATAGTAGTGCATGAGGACTTGATGTATCTAGGAGCTTAGTTATCATTAGGGCTTATCGTAGGTAGGGAGATGAGAACCAAATGGTTCATTTGAAGTATTGAAGAAAATAGAACGGTAAAGTCGGCAAATTGAATGCAGTAGCTGACGCAAAATTGCTCGGAGGATATGACTCACCTATGAACACAACATGGCTTGGCACTTCACTTGATGTAACACACAAGCTAATACTAAATTCTACCCGCTACTAATCCTGAGCTATTCGGCAAGACTAGATACGACTGTATAGAAATGGACATAGAGAGGAAAGTCTTGTAAGGACCAAGCATATTCAAAATGTCTTTAGAATGTAATAATATTCCAGGGACAAAGAGATGAGACTATTTATAATAAGTCCCTAGGGAAACATTACAAATAAATAAAATTACAAAAAGGTATTCGTGAAAAGAGATTCCTAGTACATATGAAAATGAGTAAATAAGACAAATGAAGAAAAAGGAAAAATAGTACAATGTCATGTGAAAGGATAGGTGGCAGTGAGATATTGGTTCCATATTGGTAGAAATGTAAGCCTTGCCATATAGAAGTAACAAAGATAGTAGGTTAAAGAGTAGGGGCCGACGTGAAGGGGATCTTATCACTTGGCAAGTGGGCTTTGGCACTCGGCACTTGGTAAGTGGGCCTAGTACTCGGTACCTTAGCCTCGGCACAAAAGGGGGTTGAGTGATAATTTGATTGCCGTAAGACTAAGGTACTTAGCCTTGACATTCGACTGGTTGGTCTCGGCACTTAGCAACTGGGCCTCGGCATTCGGCAGATAATGTTTGGCACTTGGAGCCTAACAAAGTAAGGTATGGTCGAGACGAGCCCTCAAGGAGTTCTTCCACCATTTTCCTGTAAACTGTGCCTTGTCTTTGGTAAGTTGATTAGAGAGAATTCTTTGAGTGAGCGACTGAAGGCCTTAGAGGCATGCGTTAGTGAGAGGACCAATAGTTGGCAGTTTATTAGTTCCTCGGGGTGTTGAAGATTTTCCGTCAAATCTTGGCTCTCTTCTTCATCTAGTACATAGGGTATCGGGTTAGTTACATTAAAAGTAGCAAGTACACCATATCCATCAAGCAGCTTAAGCTCATCTGCATTATCATTGATGTGCTTAAGGATCTTAAAAGGTCCATCTGATTTGGGGGAAAGCTTGTTTGTCCTCTTCCCAGGAAAATTCTCCTTGTTGAGGTAGACCTAGATAAGGTCTTCGAGATTGTAAACCACTCGTCTCCTTCCTCAACTTCCTTGCTCCTTCTGTCTGGCTACAGTTTGTGCCAATTGTTTGGTAACCTTTTAATGCAACTTTTGGAATTCTTTGGCATGTTACAGGCCAGATTAACTTTCCCAATGAACGGTCAGGTTGATAGCCATATTTAGCGGTAAGTTCGGGTTAAGTCTATAGATAACCTCAAAAGGTGACATTCCTGCTGAGCTATGAATTGATCGATTGTAAGCGAACTTAATCAAAGGTAGGCATAGATCCCAATCATGTTCTTCCCAACAACTACTCATAGGAGGTTACTACGATCTTGTTTACTACTTTAGTTTGGCTGTTTGTCTGAGGGTGGCAAGAAGTATTATACATAAGCTTAGTTTTGAGCTTTTACCATAGGGTCATCTAGAAGAAGCTAGAGGCACTCCATGTAGTTCTATAATTTCTTGCAAAAAGAGGTTAGTGACAAATAAAACATCATTAGTTCTATAGTAGGGAATGAAGTGGCTCACCTTGCTGAACTGATTAGCCACTACCATAATTGAGTCATGTTTTCTTGACGCTTAGGGAAGGCTAAGCATGAAATCTATGATTAGGTCAGTCCATAGGTGCTCAGGCATGGGTAGGGGTATGTACTCTCCATGCAGCTCTCTCCTTCCTTTCACATGTTTACACACCTTGTATCTCTCAAGAATTCGATACACATCCTTCATTATCCCATGTCAGTAGAAATGTTCTTTCAATGTTTCATGCATCCTCTTTTCTCCAAAATGGTTGGCTAAGCCTCTAACATGAGCTTTTCAGACGAGTAGCTCTTTACTTAATCCACTTAGTACAAAGACTTGCTTGCCCTTCATTAGGAACCCCTGACTTAAGTAAAACCCATCTACATCCCCTCTAACATTGCACTTGGTCACTAAGGGCCCAAAATATGGATCATGCTCATACTGATTGGGAAGGGTGCCAAATCTAAGTACCTTAGCTTGCATTGTTGTAATGAAGGTGTGACGATGAGAAAGGGCATCATCTATGATGTTGGTGCTTCCTTTCTTATATTGGATAACATAGCAAAAGGGTTTTAAGAACTTATCGACTTGGCATGACGCAGAGAAAGTTTTTGTTGCCTTTAGAGGTGTTTGAGAGACTCATAATCTAATAGATGATGAATTCTCTTAGAAACAAGTAATGTTGCCAGTTTTGTAGTGTACGGAAAAGGACATAGAACTCCTTGTCATATGCCGAGTAATTCAAGGCAGCTCCTCTGAGTTTTTTACTAAAATAAGCAATAGGTTGGTGCTTTTGCATAAGGATAGCACTAATGCCAACTTTAGACACCTTACATTCTACCTCAAAAACATTCTCGAAATCTAGAAGGGCAAGTACTGGGGCAGATGTCAATTTGAACTTTATCTCTTCAAAACTCTTTTGAGCTTTCTCTGACCACTTAAACTCATAGTCCTTCCTAGTTGGTTCGGTTAATAGTGCCATTATGGAATTGAAGTTCCGAATGAATCTCTAATAGAATGAAGCTAGACCATGGAAGCTCCTAACTTTGGCAGCATTAGTCGGCGTGGGCTACTTAAGTATAGCTTTGACTTTCTTGTCATCTACTCGGACTCCTCCCTCCAAAACAATAAATCTGAGAAATACAACTTAACTCTGGTAGAACACACATTTCTTTAAGTTGTCAAATAACCTCTTGGCACGAAGAATATCGGATACTGATCTTAAATACTCAATATGAGAGATAAGGCTGGCACTATAGACCAAAATGTCATTGAAATAGACTACAATATAATTGCCAATTAGTGACCTTAGCATATGATTCATGAGTTGCATAAGAGTACTCGACTCATTCGTTAGACTAAACGGCATCACCAACCACTTGAATAGACCATCCTTTACTTTGAAAGTGGTTTTCCATTCATTGCTAGGTCTCATTCGTATTTGATGATAGCTACTTTTCTGGTCAATCTTTGAAAAGATGTGAGCACCATATAACTCAACAAGCATGTCATCAAGTCATAGGATCAGGTATCGGTATTTAATAGTAATCTTATTGACAGCTTAGCTGTCAATGCACATTCTCTATGACCCATCCTTCTTCAGCGCTAGTACAGTTGGTATGACACAGGGGCTCATACTCTTATGAACATACCCACGATCTACCAACTTGTCCACTTGTTTCTTCAGCTCGGTTGCCTACTCAAGATTGAGTCTATAGGCAGGTGGTTTGATAACATAACTCCTAACTGAAGGTTAATGCAATGTTCAATGCCTCTTAAAGGTGGTAGGCCTTGCGGCATCTCATCAGGAAATAGGTCAGCATACTCCTGTAGTATTATTTGCACTTTAGCAGGTAAGCTCTTAGCTTCTCTTAACTCTAAAAGTTTCCTAACTAAAAGGAGCATACACTCCTTAGCCTTGACTTTGTGGGAAAATTAAGCTCGAGAAATCACTAAGTACTTCCGTTATAGTGATCTAGCAACCTTCTCTTGTGCCTCTCGTACTTCCTTAGGACTCATAGGGGTTAATATAACCTTTTTTTCATCCTTTTGGAACATGTAGGTATTCCTATACTCATCGTGTAACACCCTTAAGTCAAACAGCTAAGGTCGGCCGAGTAAGATGTGTAAGGCACACATAGGAAGGATGTCACACAACACTTCATCCTTATACTTATCACTAATGGTAATCGATACTCTAACTTGCTAAGTAATGGGTAAACCTCTTTTCTCGTTTAACTAATGAATCTTGTATGGCTTAGGGTACAGAAGCGTCGGCAATTTCATGGCCTTAACTACCCTTTACACTATGACATTGGTATAGCTTCCTTTGTCAATGTTTTAAGTGCATAGCTTACAGTCCACTTGGCAATTCGTATGGAAGAGATTCTCCCTTTGCGCATTCTTGTTAGCTAAAAAAGTACTGAGAGATTGTCGTATAACGAAACAGTACTCGGCATCGTTCTTAGGTGGTGGTATGGCATCGGGGTCTTCTTGAAACTCTCCCATCTTTTATTCAACTCCTATCTCTTCCTTTCCTTTGCTTGCACTCTTTACTTTGGATTTGGGCTTGTCTCCTTTTATAGTCATGACTTGGTGGTTCGAACATTAACCAGCTACGTGCCTATAACCGAGACATTTAAAGCACTTGATCTCTTAGGTCTTCCTTCTTGAGCTCTGACCTTAGTCCCTTCGAACCTTAGTCTCCTCGGCCTTACCTTTATGTCGACCCTCTTCAGGTTTGTTTGGCACTTGTCCTCGGCGGTCTAGCTCAGAATTGTTTGGTGCTTGGCCTTGATCTGATCGACTTGGCATGCTACTTCAACTTAGTAGTCTTGGTTGGCTAATCTAGCTTTGTCTCTGTCTCTGCCTCTTAACCCTTTGTGACACTTGGATAGCCATATCTAGACTTCTAAGTCTCTATAACTCTACGATATGACTAATCTTAGTTCTAAGCCCAGAATTGAATCGAGTTATAGTTCGCATCTTGAGCTTGTCAACATCACATCAAATTATAAGCAACTAAAATTCTTGGACATAGTAGTCTATTGATTTGTTACCTTGTCTTAAGTCTTAGAGATGTCGAAAAGTATCTTATTCTTAATGTTTGGGAACCAACCTACTTCTCAGGACTCTCTTCATATCATTCCATGTTCAGACTTCTCGTTGGGCTCTCAAGTGGACATTCTGCAACTTTTTCCACCACATTGCTGCATATCTAGAAAATTCTAATGCAGCCACTTGGATTTGAACAACATCTTTGTAGTCATAAAAGTCAAAGATCTTTTCAGTCTTCTCTTCTTAGTCTAGGTAGTCATCAGCACTACCAGACCCATTAAAGCTTAGAATCTATACTTTGAGATGCTTAGCCTCCTTAGGAGCTCTAAGCTCACGTTCGTCCATCCGAACATATTCCTCCTCTTCCATATACTCTTCGACTTCATCCAACTCAAGTCTCCTTCACACAACTTTGTCGATATGACGGGGTGGTGCTTGGTTCATAGGAATGGGTTTGGGGGCTTGTTGCTCATTCATCTATTGTTTCAGCTTATCTCTCATTTCTTGGCCCTGTTTAATGACAACTCTCTCTTGTGGCCCAATTTCTAAGACCCTTTGCACCGAGATAGCTAAATTAGCCACAATAGCCACAAGGTCCTTTATCTGTTCATCAGTAGTACATGGTGTTTGTTTGGTAACATGACTATGATAATGAGCATCACTCTTGGCATCATTAATCTCTCCTTAAATGTTGAGATTTGACATTCCCAAAACAAAGCTTAAAAAAAAAAAAAAAAATCTTCACACAAGAAATTCCTACACATAAAGAATACCAATCGAATGGTGAATTGCGAACTTGCTTTGTTCTTCCCAACAAAAACAGAGTATAACAAACAGTAGGCTAGAAGGAACTATTGCAACACAGCTCTCAGTTGCAACCTCAAGCTTTGATACCAAGATTATATGATGTGCCTAGGAGCTCAATTATCATTAAGGCTTATTGTAAGTAAGGAGATGAGAACCAAATGGGTCATTTGAAGCATCGAAGAAAATAGAAAGGTAAGGTTAGCGAACTGAATGCAGTAGCTGATGTGAAGTTGTTGGAGGATATGACTCACATACGAACACAACATGGCTTGGTATTTCACTTAATGTAACGCATAAGTTAACACCAAGGTTCACTTGCCACTAATCTTAAGTTACTCAATAAGATTAGATAAGAATGTATGGAAATGGACTTGGAGAGGAAAGTCTCACAAGGACCAAGTATATTCAAAATGTCTCTGGAATGTAATAATATTTTGGTTACAAAGAGAAGGGACTATTTATAGTAAGTCTTTAGGGCAACATTACAAATAAAGAAATTTACAAAAAGGTATTCATGAAAAGAGATTCTTAGTACATACGAAAAGGGGTAAATAGGAAAAATAACAAAGAGGGAAAAATAGTACAGTATCAAGCAAAAGGATAGGTAGCCGTGAGATATTGGTTCCATACTAGCAACAAATGTAAGCATTGCTGTGTAGAAGTAATAGAGATAATAGGTTGAAGAGCAGGGATTGATGTGTAGGGGATCTCATCACTTGGCAAGTGGGCCTCGGCACTTGCCACCTCGGCTTCAGCACAAAAGGGTGTCAGGTGGTAGGTGCAATGCCATATGACTAAGGTCTTTGGCCTCGATACTTAGCATCTAAGCCTTGGTGTTTGACGGATAATGTTTAGCACTTGGAGCTTGATAAAGTAGGGTATGGCAGAGACAAGCCCTCAAGGAGTTCTTTTACCATTCTCCTGTAAACTACACCTCGTCTTCGGTAAGTTGATCAGAGAGAATTCTTCGGGTGAGTGACTAAAGGCTTCAGAGGCATGCATGGGTGAAAGGACCATTGGTCAATAGTCCATCAATACCTCTACCTCTATAGTCTTGTGGAGGTTTACAACTTAGCAGTAGCCTTAGCTTTTTACATGTGACACCAAGCCACCGACATGTATGTCCACCAAATTGGGTGCAAGCCATATGTTACAATCTTAGCAAAGAAACTTAAAATTCTTATTGACAACCCTAATTGACTATGATGAGAGATGTAACCCCGATGTCACTTTTGACCTTTTGGAAAATGGGACTCCTACTAGATGACATTGGTAAGACTATGCCTAAACAGAGCCAGAATGAAGCATCCATCAACTAATAGAGCTTAGTCGGTGAAGTGAAAAATTGAAAAGTGAGGTACAAAATTTGGTAACATCTAAAGCACTCTTCGAGCAATCCATGAAGTGATTGTTCTACTTGTTGATAATGATTTCTCCTAAAGATAAGTACTAGCTTAAATAGAGGGGCACCCAACCTATGTATCTATTCTTACCCTCTTTTTATAGTATTTCCGACTTCACTTAGCCACTCTTAATGAATCAACTAGCTCCGAAAGCTAATGAGCTAAATATGTTTGAACAGTATAGAATAATCTAAGCAAAGTAGGTTAGATTAGCCTTGATCAGTTTGGGGCAATTTCTTATAGCTCAGTTATACTATAGTCAATCCTAGTGAATTCAAATTCGGATACATGGTACGAATAGTTAGGCCTCTTGTAGAAATAACTACCCATTAGCTGCCATTATGCTAGTGATGTTCCCCAATATTGAGAAGTGGTCTTAAATTCAAACTTGATGCATGTGCAGATTTTAGAGGCAATGGTTACTGGACAAGAGTAGACCTTTAGTTATAAATAGAGCTAGGAATGTTATAGTTAGGTTGTTCTGGACACTTTATGCCACTTACTTACTATTTATCTCCACTAAACTTTATAATCTGACTTAGGTCAAAGTGGTAATGTCAGAGTCACCTTGGCATCTCCTATAGCCTTACTTTTTCTTCTTTTTGTAGATCCATTTCACACGAAGTATCCTACTTTTCCCAATATTGATTTTGAGCATTAACGATTTGGCATTATGTGTTTTTAAACAACCTCATGACTAAGACGAAGTCTAAAGATACAACTACTTTGGGGGGGAATTAGGGCCATTTGGGCAAATTAGGGAGAATAATCACTATAGCACCATACCCCAGAGGTACATCAAGTTGAAGTTCATAATCAATCAACTTAACTTTGATGGCAAAATGATGATAGTTCATACATAGTACAATTGAAGGCTTTATGTGCTAAGTTTGCTTAATAACTTGAGGAAGTTCAAGCCAACAACTTGGAGTTGAGACAAAGACTTAATGAAAGATATATTGCTTCCTCCTCTACCCCTTCCTTGCAACAAGTTAGGTAGGAGACTAACCCACTTGCATAAGAAGAGGCAATATGGCAACTTTGAGGTAAAGCCCCTATGGTGGATGAAATTGATCCACAATGAAGATGGGAGCCACGGGTGGAGAAAGGCTGTTAGCAAACTTCGCTCCATGCTCAAACCACATCACATATGCAAGCACTTGTAAATGGGAGAATTGAGCACTTAATTTCTCATTTTTCGCAAAAAGCGGTGACAGATATGAGTTTATAGGATTTGGAGGAGTACATCAAGAGATTAGCTATGGAGGGAGCTTTTAGAATAGAAATTGACACAAAGGGTAGAAAGTTAAGCTCTTTTACTCAAAGTATTATAGATGAAATTCTTCCATTGAGTGTCCAATTACCCCAGTTTGACAAATGTGATTGAGAAAAGGATTCAGATGATCACTTGAACACATTTCATACATTGCAGGAACTCTATGGCTTATCCGACATAGTTGATTGTAAGGTTTTCCCTTCTACCTTGAAGAAATCCGTAAGTAATTAGTTCAATTTGTTAAAAGAGGGCCTTATTCCTTTCTTTGATCAATTGGTCGACGAGTTTTGGTAGTATTTCTCAAACAATAAGCCTTTAATTAAAGACTTTTCACTTCTAACCTCATTAGGCAGAAGCCTAGAGAAATAATTAGAGACTATGTCTACAGGTTTAATTAATTCATGATTGAAATCACCGACTTCTACAAGAGTATAGCACTTCATGCTATTTGGCAGAGGAGTTAGGGAGGATTCAGACTTCTTTAAATCTCTCGTTAAGCATGAAGACTCCATAAATTTAACCTTCTAAACATAGTGTCAGACTCGAGTATCGTAGATATTTCCTTAAGTCGACAAAACCACATAAAATGAAAACCGACTAAAATATTGAACTTGGGACTTAAAATAAACTTGAAAGGCCCTATTATATGATTTGAAAACCCTAATCATGCAAGAAAACCCTAATCCCTACATATACGTACCTTTAAAAATGTAAATCTAAACTTAATAGAAACCATAAATATCAAATCATAAAAATTTTAAAACTCTATAAAGTTATCTTAATGCTTGAAAAGTTATAAATCAATAAAATTATCATTAATTTTTGCGGAATCATATGAAACCGATAATGAACGAATCAAGAATGATTTCAAGTAATAATAAATAGCAAAACTAAGCTAGCTAAAGGAATAAATTAATAAATTTACAAAATTAATTTTACTTATGCACATAAGTAGCCCCACAATATATATATGTATATATATATATATATATATATAAATATATTACTAAGATTTCCTTCTTTTTCTTAATCTATCGTATCTATATATATATATGTTACATAATAAAGTGATGATCTTAAATAATTAAACCAATTGAACTTTAAGCTCCTAAGTATAAGTTAATTACTTTTGAATTGGTGAAAAACCTTAAAATATACTTAAACTCACTTGAACCCTAAACCCTAGGATAATCAGAGACTTATGACCCTAAATAAATAATTAAAAATATAATTTAAATAAATTTTATTCAACTCTAGAAAATTTTAAAATTTCTTAAGAAGCAAATCACAACCTATAAATTAATTTGAGAACCAAACCCTAAAAGAATTACATATAAGATAATTCTCTTATTTTCACTTATAAGCCCTGTTACATATGGATAAGTTGTAAACTCTACTTTTTAGTGGACTTATGATTCAATTGAGTGTACTTCCCAAACGTTCTAAAGGATAAACTAAGCTAAGAATTCATGTTTACATTTAAAAACAAATTTAATTTTCCAATTCAAAAGTCTATTATCAATAAAACTCGAATACGAGAACAACAGACTCTAAGTCACCAAAAACCCAAAACCTTAAAACAATTAAGGACTTGTAACTCTAAGTGGCTAATTGAGAATTTAATTTGAATAATTTTATTCAACTCTAGAAATTTTCATAATTTTATAAGAATTAAATCATAACTTACAAATCAATTTAAGAAACAAATTGCAAAAGAATTTCATATAAGACAATCTCCTTATCTTCATGCAAAAGACTTGTGCACATGAATAAGTAAACCAACTAATCATCTTAAATAACTTATCAATTAAGAGTTGGAATCATTTATCAATTGATAATTTATCAAAAACTAGTGATAAGACATTTCTCTTATCACACTACAAATTATACTACATATGAATAATAAGTGATAAGAAAACACCATGCCTTATTTTCTCCCTACTTAGCCGGTTAGAAAAGAAGGAAAAGAGAGGTCATGCCTTTTCATTTGTCCATCACTCAAATGTCTTACACATCTACTATTCACCTCTTAATGCTTACATCATTTAGTCTTGTCAAAAGTTGGCATTTGTGCATATTAAAAGATAACCAATTAAAGCTTTTTCGACACACTTCTACTCCCATTCAAAAATCTGCCACTCTCTCTCTTTCACTGTCATTTTCACTTCCTTTTCTCTCACTTTAAACACAAACCAAAAGAAGAAATCTAACCCTACAAAATCCCAACATTGCCACCATTATTTTGCTTCCATACTCACAGCACCAAGCTTTATTTTGTGCCCTCTATTTGTTAACTTCAAAAACCACTTTTAGGAACTTTAAAATATCCTCAAAGCCTTACTTCAAAGATCAAGACTCTAGTTTCCAAAAGAGCTTGCAAGAAGGAGGAAAAACAAAGGAACCTAAGAGGATACTTAGTTGCACAATCACTATTTCTACGCTTTTAGGACGGGTAAGTTGTTTTCTTGTTAAAGTGATCTAATATGCCATGTTAGGAGACCATGTTTTCATGAAGATATTAGCATGATCATAAGATGATAAAATAGCTAGACTACCTTAAGAAGTAAGCTTGTGAACCCCTTTACATGAAAGTTGAAATATGAGCATGCTATGTTGGTGTTATGTAAAGATATATGTTTAACACTTAGAATGGAAGATTTCAAGTTGAGAAGATCATGAAATATGTACATGAACGAGGAGGCATCATGCTAGACGTGGAGTGTATGTGAGTCATTTAGATGTTTTTTTCACTTTTATTAAGTTAAAGATGCTTAAACCTAGCCTTAGGTAAAGGAAAATCCATTACATGAAGCTTTTATGAAAAAACTAACTTTGTGAGATATGAACAATGATATGGAAGTTGTGATAAGTATGAGATCTACTATTTTCATGTAAAGAATAAGCTAAGTAATCATCTCATGGAAGAGAAGTTAAGTCAAGGTTTGAATATAAGTAGCTTAGGTTCATGATTTAATACCTAAACTTAAGGAACTGATAAAACAAGTTGAGAAACCAAGTGAGTACACCTTCAATTCTTCATTGCCAGATCTAAAACCACAATAAAAGTTTACTTGATTTTGCTTGTAGAATAGATGCACCTAAACTTATATATATAAATTTGGATGCTTGTGGGATATGGGAAATGCATGTGTATTAATTTGTGAATTGAATGCTATGGCTTGTTAATTATATAATAATGGGAATCGTTGTGATAATTTATATGTGCGATTATATGGAATGAAATTGTCTGATCACCTTGAAAATTGGGTTAACCACTTATAAGATTAAGAAATTAAATGGATCATGCATTCCTTATAATTGCATTTGAATAACACCAACTGCCGCTTTACGTAGCAGATGGGAAGAGACTCACAGGAGGAGAGCCTTCTGCAGGATTGGGCACTAGCTATGTCATCATTTTATTGAGTCTTTGTCCTAAGCTGATGATCTTACTAAGCGCCGGGAGACGCTAACTATCGGCCAGGGGCCGTGTCTTGTGGCTTCTACTTAGGACGTGTGTTTATGGATTATGGAGGCCACTATACCGCTAGACTTGGGATTTTGAAAATATGATTTGTTGTTCAAGAAAGAAGGTATATATATATATATATGGTTTTGTTTTGACTTAAGCACAATAGCGCAAATGAAATAAAATCAAAGGTCTAGAACCTAGATTTTGGTTTGGGTCGGTTAATTATCTCTAAACCTTGACTACAGGAGGCGTAATTTTGAGTTGCATGTAGTTCCTAGGCTACTGCATGTATTGTTTGGTATACTGATTGATCATGCATTCATATGTTTGTGCATTAAATAAACTTTTGACATGCGGTATTGACGAGGGGATTTATCTCACTAAGCGTAAGCTTACACCCCAACAGTTCTTTTTCTTGCAGGTTGATCGATAGTTGGGACAGGGATAGGAACCGAGTGCAAAGTGCTACCATTGAATAAGTATGATGAAAAGCTTGTGTAGTTAATTCGGAATTCTCCAGAAAATAACTAATATCTCAATTAAGTTTAATATCTTTAGTAAGTTTCGAATTTTCTGGAATTGTCTATCTTTTTTCATTATTTTGGTAGGGGATACCGATTCTCTGTAGTTCTGAGGAACTGTGGAAAAATGAATATCTATAATTATTTATATTATATAATGAGTCAATAAACTCAAATCGAAGACCCTAGCGATTAACTATTTAGAGTCTTCCAATCTTTAACTTGCAAGGCAATTTTCTTATCATAGGTGCACACATGATATGAAAATTCTAGGCAATATTACTAGGCCCTCCTTAAGTTTGTTATAAAGCATCTACTGACCTCTTTAGATGAGTTTAGCAAGCGATCAAAGAAATTTATACGTCAAGAGGATTAGATGTAGGCGAGAAGAGAGCTTAAAAAAGAAAAGTACGAGATAAGTTCAGAAAAGGAGAAAGAGTCTGTAAAGGATTGGCTTAGAAAGTAATTTGATATCTGCAATAAGTTGAGTTGACCTCTAAGAGATTGGAAAAGGCCAATTCTGATGTATGTTAGATATCTTGATGCAGGTATGCAATTAGGGCTTTTTGGCTTGGCTAGAGAAGATGAAGAACGACCATGCAAGAAAGAATTCTAATAAATACTATGACTTCCATGGAGATTGGGGTCATAAAACAGATTAGTGCATACACCTGGAAAATGCACTAAAGAAGGCTATTCAAAGGGGTTATTTAAGGAAGATTGTGGTGGATAAACAGGAGAGAATTGAATGACCTACCTAGAGAAGAAGAGTTGAGCAACAACCTTAGAGCACTGATGCTAGACCTAATAATTGAGATATGGTGATTTGGGATAACAAGGGGAGATAACTAAGCTCCTAGGGGTGTTATTAATGTGATTTTTGGTAGACTAATGAGAGGAAACACTTTGTCCATGTCTAGCTCGAATGATGTGTAAGGAGATCATTTATTGAACTTGAGAGGGAAAAGACATAGAGTCAATGAAATGATTCTTTTTTCAAAAATAGATATGTAAAGAGTCCAATTCCCTCACGATGGTGCGTTGGTCATTATGACTAGGGTGGTAAAGTTTGAAGTTAGGAAAGTGATGATTGATATAGGGAGCTCAACTGACATCATTTTCAAGCATGCGTTTGATCAAATGTAACCTAAGCTTGAAAATTACATAATGCAGCTGTATAAGTACAATCTGTAAATAATCAACTAATGAAAGTATAAGGAGCGGTTACCCTGACCTTACAGATTGAAGATGATGACAATATTATGGAAAAGGAGATAAACTTTGTAATAGTAGATTGTCCTTTACCTTATAGTGGCATAATGGGCCGACCTTCCATTAACAATTTTAAGATGATGGTGTCAACAACCCATTAGAAGGTGAAGTTTACAACTTCTATAGGAATGGGGACATGTTATGGGGACTAACAGTGGGCTAGAGCTTTGTACCTAAAAACTCTAAAGAAAGATCAAGTCTACAATATTGAGTAGGATACGAGAAATTGCTTGCAAGTGAGAGGGGAACTAGTAGATGAAATGTTGACAATATAGTTAATTGATAATCCCGAGCATGTTATGAAGGTCAAAGCTAATATGTCGGCCGACCTCTAGGAGAGTATGGTACGTTTTCTTCAATTTAATAGGGATATTTTAGCCTGGTCTCCCTCTAATATGCTTGAAATCTTCAAAGAAGTTATCGCCCATAAGTTGAACATAGATCTTATTGCAAAGGTCATCCAACAAAAGAAGAGGTATTTTGCCTTAGAGAGATAAGCGGCCATGAAGGAGGAGGCTTAAAAACTATTGATGAAAGGCATTATTAAGGAAGAGCCATGTCCTACTTGGCTTGCAAATTATCTTGGTAAAAAAAGAAAATGGGAAATGGAGGATGTGCGTTGATTTCATAGACCTAAATAAAGCATGTCCATAGGATTATTTTCCTTTGCCTCGAATTGACTAAATGGTTGATTTGACCTTGGGACATGCCTTGTTGATCTTCATAGACACTTTCTTTGTATACAATTAAATTAAGATGCATCCATCTAATTAGGTACATACGTCCTTCATTACAAATTTTGAGACTTACTGCTATAATGTCATGCCATTTGATTTGAAGATGTGGGTGTCACATACCAGAGGTTGGTCATGAAGATGTTTAAACCTCAAATATATAGGAATACTGAGGTTTATGTAGACAATATTATTGTCAAAGGCAAGACTATTGAAGACAACCTTACCTACCTTTAGGAGACCTTTGACCTTCAGGGGACCTTTGACACAATCAAAGACATAATATGAAATTAAATCCCTAAAAATGTGTGTTTGGTGCATCTTTTATGGAAATTCTTGGGCTTCATGGTGACACAAGGAGCAATTGAAGCCAATCTTAAGAAGATTCAGGTTGTGTTAGGTATGAAATCACCGAAGTCCACCTAAGAGGTCTAGAGGTTGATTGGTTGTATAGCAGCATTGAATAGGTTTGTTTTTAAGAGTGCTAAGAAATGTGTTGAATTCTTTTGTGTATTGAGAAATCCTTTTGAATTTTGGTAGATTGAAGAGTGTAAGCAGGCCTTTAAGGCCTCAAAGGCATTTTTAACTAAACCATCGATCTTATTGAATCCAGTCGAAGGAGAGACCCTTTATTTGTGTTTATCTATGAGTGATTGAGCTCTTTTGTTGATACTAGTGTGGGTAAAAGGATGAGTACATAAGCTGATGTACAATGTGAGCTATGTCCTATAAGGTCCAGAGTTGCAATATATTAAATTAATAAAGTTTGTCTTAGCTATTATTGTAGTTGCTAGGAAACTCTAACCTTATTTTGAAGCTCAATAGACTGTAGTACCAATTGATCAACCATTGAAGCAAGCTTTGCACAACCTGATCTTTTGGTTGGATGGTAATGTATACCATAGAACTTAGTGCTATTGGTATTCAATACCAACCTAGAGAGGTGTATAAGGCTTAGATCCTAATAGATTTCATGGTTAAGTTTACTGGGACTGAAAGGTCTGCTACGGAGAGTGAGTAGTTGACCTAAAAGTTATATGTTGATGGCTTGTCTACCTATGAGGGAAGTAGAGCAGGTTTAATCTTGAAAGGCCTAATGGAAGCTTAGATTTATTACGCTTTGAAGGTCAAATTTTTGGTTAGCAACAATGAGTTATAATATGAGCATTATTAGCAGGGATGAAGCTGGCTAAGGAAGTCGAAGAAAAGCATTTGTATGTGTTCTCTGATTCCTAATTGGTGGTTACTTAGGTTATGGGAAGTAGCATAGCTAAAGATGAGAGCATGGTCAAGTATTTACTGTTAGTAAAGGAGATCTACTCAGACTTTGAGGCCTAACAACTAATGAAAATTTTGACAATAGAGAACTATGTAGTAGAAAAGTTATCTAAGCTAGCCTCTATAGGTTTTTCAAATTGATAGGAGAGAATTTTCATCAAATATTTGCCAGAGAAAAGCACAAAAAGATAGTTAGTGGAATGTTTGGAAGTTCAATAGAAGGATGTAGAGTATTGTTGGATGGTTCCTATTTTGGATTATTTGTAGGATGGAGTTTTTCCTTAAGATACTAAGGATGCTCGAAGACTTGTATATAAGGTAGCTAATTTTATAATTATTGATGGAAATCCATGCAAAAGGGGCATAAGTAGGCCATATCTAAGATGTTTACGACCATTAGAAAGGGAGCAGGTCCTCTCCGACTTGCATTTTAGAGTGTGTAGCAATCATATTAAAGTTGCAACCTTGTCTATAAGGGCATTGCATCTAGGGTATTGGTTGCCAACAATGAAAAATGATGCACTTCGTCTAACTTAAACTTGTGATTGGTGTTAAAGGAATGCCTCGATAGAAAGAGCCTTGAGCTCATATTTGATTCTATTCACTAACCCTTGGCCATTAGCATAGTGGGGATGGGATATAATTAGTCAATTCCCAAAGACAACTAGGCAAAGATAGTACATCATTGTTGTAGTGGACTACTTCACAAAATGGGTCGAAACTAAGGCAATGGCGAGCGTAATAGAGTGGAGTATAGAAGCTTTCATGTTTAGCAATATCTTTACCAAGTTTAGGATACCTTATGCTATCATAACAGATAATGGGCCACAATTTGATAATGATAAGTTTTGTGAAGCCTAGCCAATTACACTATGCTACACAATTGTTGTACACCCTCAAAGTAATGGTTAAGTAGAGGCAGTAAACAAGGTCATCCTTTAAAGTTAGAAGAAAAAGGGTAAATCAAGCTAGAAATAGATAGGTAGACTGTAATGACTTAGAAGGGGGCCTTGTAAGATTATCTAAAATCTTCATATCACATGTACATCCATGATACAAAAATCGCCTTACATATCAGAGATTGCAAGACTCTAACTAATTATTTACTATGGCTTTCATGCATAATTTATTAATTTAACAAAAAAAAAGGATATAAATAGTTATGGATACCTAATATTCCATAGTTTATCGGAACCATAGAGAATCGGTATCCCTATCAAATAATAAGATGGGGTATATTAATTTTATAAATTACAACAGTTACTAAATATTGTAGAGCCTTAATAGATAAATACTTTCTATTCTTACTTGTCTATTATTTTACTGGTTAGATTGCTCTACAGTCGAGTCCTAGCCCAAATCTTATCTCTTAGATAACATGCAAAGGAAACTATAGGGGAGTAAGCTACATCCAACTTAGTGAGATAGTCTTCTTATTACACCTTTTAAGCAAAAGCAAGCAAGTTAAATTAACAAACATATGAATGCGGACAAATCATGTGTGATGTAGCAACCATGTATATACAGCCATTTGGGAACTGTATATAACTTGGATTTTTGCCCTCCATAGCTAGGGTTAGAGATGATGGTTTGTTAAACCTAGCTTTTAGTCACTCTAGCATCTAATGCACCAAATTGTCTCATACGATAATTGATATTTTTCTTTCTCTTATTATATATATATATATATATATTTTTAGCCTATGCCATAAGTGTGGATGCAAGTAGCACACATAGTCTACTCACCCTTAAGCAGTGGGCTTTAGGACTCGGCTTATTGTTATGCGGTTGGTGTCTCTAGTACTTAGTAAGCCCGTGGGTTAGGGCGAGGCCATGTTGTTTGTATAAGTACACCATACGAAAAAAAAAAAAACACTCAAGTATAATAATCACGACCCCTACAAAACCCCTCCATCCTACATGCATAGTGTGATGGCCAATAAGTCCCTGCTCAAGCATGGTATGCATGACCATTTAATTTATTGAGTCGAATATAGTTAAGTTTGTTTTATTTAAGTGGCCAAATAATCATTGTAGATAATCATCATATCAAAAAGATACTATTAATTTATCACTTAATTCAATCATATTTCTTATGATATTTTAGCAATCAAGGCAAGCAATAATCAATCACATGCATGATTCCCAATTCCCTATGCAACCATTTAACGGTAGTTAGACAATTAAGCACGACTAATCTACAAGCACAATAAGGTATATCACTCATTGGAATACTCACTTGGTCAAGTCGTCCTATAGTTGTAATAATCCATGAGCAAGTCTATGTCAAGGTTAGTATCACTTAATATTAATAGAGGAGAATACCCATAAGTGTTCGAATAACTACCTATTAAATTGCCTAAATTTGCTATAATTCTTGATTATTGCTAAAACCTGTTTTTATCATAACTTTCTCATTTTAACTCCTATTTTTATGTTCTCATAATCATTTTCCATCGTTTTTGGATGTAGATTATCATGGTATAGTCTATTTTGACATATTACAATCACAATTTTTGGTATTGGTCCAAAAAGTTTCGGACCTCTTAATTGTTGGGCTTACTGGTTCTATTTTACATGATCTTGGTCTTTAATTTCTATTTCTCCAATTCTTAATGGGTTCTAAATTCTTATTTGAGCCTTGGGGGTATATCTAGGATGAATTCTTTATGGATCCATGTTTGATTATTGATCCAACTTTAGTTTTCTATTATTTGTGTCTCTTAGTTGGTCTTTTGGGCCTTATTGCTAAGGCCTCTTAAGTTGGGCTTTCTATTTGCTCCTTTAGGCTTTTTAATTGGTTAAGTTAGGCCTTAAATATTATTTATAAAATATGGAAATGCTGGCTTCCTAACTTTGTAAGTTCAAATTTTTATTAGTTTGGTCCGTTTTGTAGCTTTTAGCCAGTTTTAGCCATTTAAGGCCTATGACTTAGGCCCGTCATGCATGTTTGGGTCTAAAAATTATTTAACCATGTTTTTAAGTAGCTTTTCAAGTTGATTCTAGTTTTGTCCAAGATGCTTTTGAGGCTTGTTTGAGTTGGTTTTGGGCCCTTAACATGTTTTTGGGCTTGGTTTTGCCTTCTAATGTCTTTGTATGATAGTTACACTATCACTTTAATCTTTTCTAAAACATTATTATAAGTGAAGATTAAAGTGTGGTTAGATTTTTAAAGTTATTGTTAAGCTTCCAAATGGACATTTTACCTAAGATTTTTGTCTAAACAACATATATACTTATAAAGGGAGACATAAGGCAATTTTTCTAAGCTAAATTAACAAGCATAAGACTAATGAACTTAAGAATACTCCTAAATTGTCCCATGTCCAACAAACTTTCATGGGTTTGTCAGGTTTTATTTTGATCCTCTTTTAAGTTACAAGTGCATATCCTTGCTAACACTTCATATGTTAGTTTTTCCTTTACTAAAGGCTACTTCATAGCATGCAAAACTTAAAGATAAGTAAAAATAACACTTAGATGTGCTTCACACATGCCACGTCTAGCATTTTATGGGATGTTCATGCACTTGGTTTCATGATTTTCTTAAGTCATAAGCTTCTACTCTAAGTGTTAGGCAAGTATTTTATAAGGGAACTAAATCTAGCTTACTCATATTCTAACATTCATGTGAAAGATTCATGAAGCTTAACACTTAGTATGATCTAACTAAGATATCATCTTATGTACATAATAACATCCTCATGAGCATGTATAATCTCCTAGGCATGGTATTCTAAGGGTACTTAAGTTTAAAACTTCTTTCCAAATGAGATGGATGGTGAATTTGTGCCTAGAGTGTCCTCCTTAGCTCCTTGTTTCCCCCCTTCCTTTTTGTGTACTTTTTGAGTCCTAATGTATAAGTTTTTGAGGGTGGTTTTGATGCTCCAAAGTTTTCTTAAATGGAGTATATAAGGTTCTCTAAAGTTGATCTTTCGAGTGAGCCAAAAAAATAGAGGCGGCAATTGCAAGCTTTTGTACCATGAGTAAGGTATTTATGGGGTAGTGATGGGGTGGAAGTGGGGCTTCGTTTTTCCTTTTTGTTTGTAAGTCAAGAATGTTTGGAAAAGTGAGAGAGAATGAGGGAAAATGAGGGTTGAAGTAGCCTGTTGGAAATGGTGCAAATGCATCAAAATTCTAAGTTTTTTTGTAGCTTCCAATTTTAATGCATAAGTTGTCATGTAATAATTAGGTGATACAAGCATGTAAGGACTAATAGTGATTGCGACAAAACAAGTAAAAGGATGTTGGAATGACAAGGTATAACATGCCCTTTCATTTCTCTTCCAAATGGCATGGCTTATGTCCTTTAGGGCATGGGATCTTGTCACATCATTTTACTTTTACACCTTAAATAATTGATTTGTTGGTTCATTTATCTATAAATAGTGTAGCCTATATGGAGAGATAGGAATTGGCTTATCTTATACTTATGGAAAATGTCAAGTGAAAGGTCAATTATGTTATCACCATTGGCTTTAGTTTAAATATATTCAATTTGACAAGCAAATTTGGGTAAAAGTGATCGGTTTAACTTCATATGTGATTCTCTAAATTTCTACTATTACATGACCTAATTGGCCACCTTATTTAATTAACTAAATAGAGTTGTTTTATAATTATTTTCTCACTTCAAATTGGCTTTCTTACTAGGTTGTTAGTAGCTTAGGATTAACCTAAGCTTGGTTAAGCATAGGTGCTTAAAGTAAGGTTTTTAAGTGTTTGTTTCATTAATTGGTATTTGTTTAATGGCTTAGGGTTTTTGGTAAGTATGAAATAAAAATTCTTAACACTTTTTAGGCTTTAAGGTTTTAGCGAGTCTAAGTTTATCACTACGTTTTAGAGTTTTTCATTAGTTTGGAGACTATTCCACTACCAATTCAATTTTTCATTTGCGAAATTTAATTATTTAGCTTGTCGACTCTAAGAAATATCAGGATCATTTGAGTTCAATTCCAAGAATTACTAAAAACTTTACAAGGTTTACATAGTTTGTGCAAAGTGAATAATAAAAAAAAAAAATAAGGAAGAGGAAAGAGATACAAAATGAACAAATGGTGAAGTGAGAAAAAAGAAGAATATTGACATGACTTGTCTTTTATCCTTTGTCCTTAATGAAATGATGGGGTATGGCCTAATAAGAAAAGAAAGGTTTAATAATTTCAACTAGGACAATGTAGGGGGGTTAGGGGTATGATAGAGTATACTTAGAATAAAACAAAATATCTAGTATAACATATGCATAATACTTAATATAAGTATAGTATACTATACACCATATGTTACATGTGGTTAATAATAATAATAATAATATGTTATGCTTGGTTAGTGTGCTAGCAAGAAAATGGTACATATACATATATTTAATATTATGCAATATATATATATCATATGATATATTAAGAAAAGAGAAGAAATTTCTTAGTAATATATGCATGCATATTGTGGTGCCACTTATGTACACTTGTAAGGTAAATTTTGTAAATTTATCTATTTATTCTTTTAAGTGGCTTAGTTTTGTTATTTGTTATTATTTAAAATTATCTTTGATCACTTGTTATCGATTTTATGCAATTTCATGAATTGAACGATAATGCTATTGATTTATGGCTTTTCAGGTATTAAGGTAATTTATAGAGTTTTATAATTTTAAAGTTTAGTGTTTACAGTTTTTATTAAATTTAGGTTTGCATTTTTAAAAGCATGCATACATAAGGATTGGAGTTTTCGTATGTAATTAGGGTTTTTGAACTGTATAATGGGGTCTTTCATATTTGTTTCAAGTTTCAAATTTAAAATTTTAATTGATTTTTATTTTATGAGGTTTTGTTTACTTAGGGAAATATCCATGGCACTCAAGCTTGACACTCTATCTAAAAGGTTTAAATTTGTGGGGTTTACACAAACGAACTACCCAATGTTTTGTAGGGGTATAAGACTATACAAAGGACCTTAGTAGGTCATATTTCGTGTTAGCTAGGTTTTAGGTCAGAAGTTGTGTTGGCAATTGAACTTTAAGTGGAAAGTGCAAGAGTCTAAGCTTATGCCCTTAAATATAATGAAATAAGCCTACGAGCCAATTTAGACACCATCTATGAAACACGAGCATTGGCTAAAGCTCATCTTACAACTTACCAGTAGCGGATAAACTTGTTAGATGTTTGTTTATCTCCATTGTAAATGTGTTATGCGTGGTCAAGATTGATAAACTGACCTTATTCCTTTTTAATGTTTCATATAATGTTGTATTGCATGTGGTTGGAACTGATGAATCGACCTTGTCTTTATCTAATGTTTTATGATGAAGTGTTCTTTTATTTGACATTAATCAAGTTTATGCTTTACACTGTTTTAACATGGCGTTTTTGCAAAAGCACGAATGTACTTATGAATGGTGAATATTATCAATGTTTGACCTCCTTTGTAAGGGAGAACTCAAAAGATACAAAATAGTACTAAAGGTTAGTGAGTAGGTTCTAAAGCACTAAATCCCTAAGCCCTACATTTGACGGATGATAAGAAAAGGATATCTTTAGATCTCTAAGTCCTAAGAATGGACAAGGAGATGTAAAGCCTTAAGATCTCTTAAGAGTGATAGACATGGTAGCTATAGATCCTCGCAAAGAATGATGAGCTATTTTTAAGTCCTTGTGTCTTCAATTGATGATGGGTATAATGCTTTAAGTCTAATGAATCGATGACGAGCTATTACAAACATAATTGCTTTGGGTCTAAAGAATGGATGATGAGCCATTTAGAGGCCCAAAGTTATCTACTAATGACGGGCGTAAAACATTAGTTTTGTTAAGTAGATGATGAGCTATATATAGGCCTTAAGGTGTAAGTATGTATCTTAAGTCTAACCAATGTATATATGAGTTACTTTTAGTTTAAGAATTCTAAACCAATTGTAGGGATAGTTCTCAAAGGGCTCTTAAACTACTAAAACATAAGCGTAATACTCCAAGTCTTATAACAGACAAGGATGACAAGCTAAGTAATAGTCCAAATCATTTAATAAGAAAATCGAAAAAGCTTACAAATGTTATGAACGTTATGAAACAAATTGAACAAATACATAAATGATTGACAACCTGAGTGCTATTTAAAAGATTTGAGTAAAGAAACAAAAGGTATTTCACAATCCTAAGCAAAGTTAGACAAAGAAATCATTACATGAAAGTTAAGGGCAACAATCAAATAGATAGAAAAAAAAGTCGCTCTTCTTAAGCTAGGTTAGTAGTAGGAGTTTGGTCTTAGGAAACTTGGTCAAAGTTAGGTTGGAGATCAAATGAGGATTAGGAGCGAGAGCCTTGAGGGCCTCGGTAATATGGCATTCTTCTTTGGTCTTAGCAAGGTTGGTTATAGGAGTATCAATACATTCACTTGGTTGGTCCTCCACCTCGTCTTAGTTTGCATTAGCTTTATCTATGGGAGCTTCCTTCTCATGACCTTGTTTAGCGAAGTCTAGACAACTTAGGTTGTAATTAGGTTGGTGGATAAGGATCTCATCCTGAGTTAAGTTTATCCCATTAAGTATTTTCTGCGACATCAGGCTTTTGTACTCTTGAGTCTCCTAGATGTCCTAATGGGCCTTATCATAAGCCTTTTGATAAGTTGAGCCCTACTCCTTCTCCAGGTTAGTCATCTTTATCTTTAACTCTTTATAGGAGCTCTATGGTAGGTGACCTCTTCATTGTGTTTGCTTTTGAGGGTTTCTGCCTCACTTTGTGCTCCTTGATGGTTAGACACCAATTAAGAACTCTTCCTCTGTTCTTCCACCAGAGTTACTTCTTTCTCTTCTTCAGTCTTAGCTTCCCCCTTAGCCTTTTCTTTCTAACTCTTGATCTCTTCCTCCATTTTTGCTTTCTCTTCCTCTAACATAGCCTTTACTAGATGTCTTAGGGGAGAAGAATGCCTCTAATCAGCTCCAAAGCAACCTGATCATTCCTTAGAGCATGGTTGGCAGTGCTAACATTTTAGCAAGGGAAAATTTGCAAAACCTTCAAGTTCTCTTTCTTGGAGGGAGTGATAGAACTTGGTATTCTAAATGGGACTTCTTTACCTTCCTTCAGTTCTTTGGAGTTGCCCCCTTGGTTTATCATTCTTGTGAGTTTTCCCCTTTTTCGGATCCTTCTCCAATGGTGGGCAATCATGGGTATTAGGTGGCTTCCTCGACTCGGTAACCTCAGTGACCTTCCTCTTAGTAGTAGCTTTTTTCTAGTAGGTCTCCTTAGTGTTTAGGAGTGGTGGATATTGTAGGTGGCTTCTTGGTGGTTTTGTTGGTGGCTTTATAGGAACCTATTTAGTAGAGGTTTTCGTGGGATCCTCCTTTTCCTTCGAGCTACCAACCTTTAGCTTAGCAAACAAGTCCTTAAAGTTGTAGTCCTTAAGTGACATGTCTTCAACAAAATGTCTAAATATTAGGTTTGGAAAACATTAAAATACAAATAAAAGGACTTATAAATGCTGTATTGAACAAAGGCAAGGAAGACCACTCAACTCCTAAAGTAGATGTGAAGATCCCTCCTCTTACGAGACCCTCTTAGTACTATAAAGTCATGAAAGGCTTATACCTTGGTTGACGATAGTACCTTTGTTAGAGCCTTCAACATCCCCATCATGACTGGTATTGGTACCTTTAGCCACTTATGCCTCATCTTTAGGGAAGATCAGAGCACTATATGAGTACTTAGAGATTATGGTGTTTGCATCCCAGAGAAACCAATTGTGGTTATAGGCTTCTATGATCGTATAGCCTTCTTATCATTGGGGAGTAGTTGTTTAATGTTAGATTACCTAATTGGTTGGCTCCAAATGGTGGAGAAATCAAGTTTGGTTGTCGACTTAACCACTACCCATTTTTTCTTCCAATCACGAATGGAAGACTCTAATCCTATCAAGAATTTTCTATAAGGTCAGGCACTTACATAAAACCAGACATCCTTTCTCTTCAATTTAAAGAAGTATCAAAAGAAAGTAATTGTAGCCCTAACTTTTGAATATTCATAGATACACTCAAAGGCCACTAATAATCTATAAGAGTTTGGAGTGAGTATGGATGGATAGATATGGTGATATGTAAAGCAAGATTTCTAGAAAAGATAAAAAAGGAACCTTAAACCAAACTCAAAATACTTCTCAGAGAGAGTGAATTCCTAGTCCCAAAGTGCAATGATTCGCTCTTGTAGTTAAAGCCTCTTTATCATCTAATCTCAGGGTAGAGTAGAATTTGAGCCTTAAAGCATCAACTCCTATTTAGTTAATGCGTTGGCTACACCAGTAGGGCTCATGTTATACTTAATATTGGAGCATAAAGCACTGGCTTAGGAGTTGCTTTCGTTATTAGATGGATAGTCATCAAAGGGGTGCTTTTTGATCTTCCATGACCTAAGGACACAGATTCTGACTAACCTTGTCAACCTAGATAAATCCCAAGGGCAATCATCAACATTAAGATTTACCATGTTGGGGGTAGGGGGGTGGTTCTTCATGGGGAGGAGAGTTGCTTACTTAATGCATGGTGGATAACTCTTGGCTTTGTTGTTGTGTGTACATTGAGTCATCAGATTCAATGGTTGACATGTTTACCTTGACAATGTAATTGGAATGAAAAGAAAGTAGTAGGAAAATGAGCAATATTCAGAACAACTAGCTGGAAACAAGAATAATGTGAAGAAAGGAGGAAGTCAGTAGTAAGGAAGGAGAAGGAAAAAGAAGAAGAAGTGCGAAAATGAAGGAATAAAAATAAGGCAGGAAGTTACGGATTTTTTGAATTCGAATGGGCTACAATTAGTAATTGGTGCAGTCTGTCCAATTGTCTATGTATGTCCTAGATCTAACGGCCCCTATTGAGTTGTATTTCTAAGAGGTATGTATGGGTTCTGACATGGTTGCACAAATCTTGATAAGGGGGTTGTGAAACGTCATGTTGACAGATGTAAAACTTCTATGAGAAGTTAACAAAAAAGTAGGTCGGTACTTAGATAATACCTTATTACCACTATGAGCAAGGTCGAAACAAGGAGCTTGAATTCAAGAGCTGACACATCTTCTACATAATTTCTCACAGCAAAGTAAAAACTTAGGATAAAAGACTTAGCTGGAGAGACACCGATACTCCCCTTAATGAACCCATCAAGAGCAGTCGAAGGGCAAATGTTGCTAGTGATTTCTCGTAAAGGTTAGTATTGACCTAAACAAAGAGGCACCCAACCTATCTATCTATCTATTCTTACCCTCCTTTTACAGTATTTCTAAACTCACTTAGGCTACTCTTAATGAATCAATTAGCTTAGGAAAGCTAATGAGCTAGATATGTTCAAGTAATACAGAATGACCCTACTAAAGTAGGTTGGATAAGCCTTAATTAGTTCAAGGCAATTGCCTACAGCTTGGCCATGACTCAATCAACTCTATTGAATTCAAATTTGGGCACATGGCATGAACAGTTAGGCCTCTTACAAAAATAACTACCTACCAACTTCTAATACACCAGCTACGTCCCTTAATATAGGGGAAGTGGTCATAAATTCAAACTTAATGCACATGTAAATTTTGGAGGCAATGGTTATCAGACAAGAGTAGACCCTTATCTGTAAGTAGAGCTTGAAATGTTACAGTTGAGTTCTTTTAGACACTTGCTAATACCAATTTTGAGCAGCAACACCACTAACAAACAAGGTTGATGGACTTTTGTAGCATTCTCACCAATTAAGTCAAGATATAAATCCCTTTACCCATAAAAGAAGAATTGATCAATGATGCAAAATAGATGGATTTAGGGGATGGAGACAAGGAGGATAAAAAGGAAGAACACGAGAAGGATACTATTAATTTGGATTCTGGAGATGAGGACGAGAACGAAGTGGAAGATTTAGATTTCTTTTAAGTGCTCATGTGTTGAATTATTGTCTTTAGTTGTTTCATTTTCAATTTTTATGATTTTCTTTTCTATTGTTGGTACAAAGTCTTTTATTTTTATGTAATGAAATAATAAAGATTATGCTTGTTTTGCAAATATTTCTCTCTTCTCTTAATTTTCTTCTAGACCTTCGTTGTATAAATTCACTAATAGCTTTCGCAAATGTTGATCTTTATGGACTTCTAACGTGATTTGTACTCACCAAGAGAGTATCGTCTCTCCAATACTTTCTTCTCCATTATGCATTATTACATTTTCTTTTTGCATACGTATGTTTCATTGTAAACACATTGGGGACAATGTACTAAATTAAGTGTGAAGAAGGGGTATAATAGAGTAAGTATACCTTATATTACCATTTAGGAAATCAATTGTGCTTTAATTTTACCCCATTTTTTTAAAGTTAGCAACCTTCTTTTGTTTAGTGATATAACGTGTGAATAGTACTTGTATGAAAATTTATTAGTCACTATTGCATATTTTATATGTTGTTGGAATTGAATAGTGGAATCATGTGAGGTTCAATTACATACTATTTAGCCCAAGATTCCAAGACAATAATAAAATAATGAAATTGTTCATTGAGCACTAATCATATACTATTCCTAAAGTTTACTTGGATGTATGCTTATCTTTTTTTTATTTTTAAAGTTTTATAATCCTGAGTAAACAAGTAGATGAAACTTATCTCTTATAAATTTCCTAAAAATTTTTAATTAGATGAAAGTGTAAAGAAGAGTAAAATAATAAGAAAAAGTTGGTATGGATAGACTTTGGTCTCTTAGAAGAGCGAGGTTCTTTCCTAGTGCCAATATGTTTGAAGAAAAAGAAAAGAGAGAAAGAAAATTGATATGGATTAGCCTTGATCCCTTAGAAGAGTTAATGTTCTTTCTCGCTATCAATATAAGGGCTAAATTAGTAAGAATTGGCCTTAGTCCATTAGAAGAGCAAAGTACTTTCCTACTACTAATAAGCTTCAATAAAATGATTAGAAATTAATTTGAATAGCAACTTAGCAAAATTGTGTACGAGGGGGATAAGTAGATAAAACATATATTTGCTCTTGATTATAGCACTTGGTAAGGTTGAGGAAAGACTTGTATACATTCTAGCTAAGTGTAAGGCGATCATGTATAGTTCTTGCCTGATTGTGTGAAGTGGGAACTAATTCAGGGGAGAATTCTTAGTTAAACAATATGAGTCAATTTTGATTTACATGAATTTATTGTTGAATTTTGGTATTTGTGATTTTGATGCAATGAAAAAGTGAGAGTTGATAAGCTATTTTAAGCTCGACCCAAGGCTTAATTCGAGTAAAGACCTACCAAGGTCTAATTTGAGCAAAGACCTACTAAGGCCTACAAGCGAATGGAAACTAGACACCTCACCCCCATTAGTACACTCTGTGGTCCTTCGAGCACTTTACCTACGCTTAGCCATCTCAAGGACTTGCTCATTGGATGATTAGTCACTAAGCACCCCATTGCTTGCTTGGATACACTTGACCTATATGGCTCCAACCAACCTTCGGTCATGTGTTTGCTACCCCAAAAGATACCCCTTCCTTTGCGAACAATCTATGGAAGGCCAACCCATGGCTCATGAGCTAGTTAGAGCTTCTCTTCCTCCCCCTCTCTTTAAGGGATGTTTGTCTTTTGCTCCCTCTCTCTTCATTAATTATGGCCTAACATTCGTAATATGGCTAGCACACTCAACATCCCCTGAGAATGTTAGAGCCCCAGTATGTTCCTAGCCAATTAGTGCTTAGAGCTACTATGTTACCCTCATAGCGTATGTTCCCTATAGGTAACTAGTATGGATGAACCCTAAGCTGACATGCTTCCTTGATAGATAAGCTCCTTAGACTATAAATAGCACAAGGGGCCAAAAGGTAAAGGACTTGAATCCATAATCCTAAACCCTACTCTCTTGACTACATTAACCCACTACACTTATGTGAGCAACTATCCAAATATCTCCTCTTTCCCTTAGAGAAAGGTACTTGAGACCTTACACCCTAACACCTTTCATCTTTCCTTTCTTCTCTCTTTGTTGACTTGAGCATCAGAGGGCCCTAGTGAACTAACCTACCAAGGGCTTCTTGTAGGTACCTAGGAGCAAGGAGCATGGCTAACATCAAGGTCCAATAGTACTCTTTACTAAAAGGTCTAAGCCCATTTCCTTCATCACATCCAGTTGATCACCACAATGAACATTTTGGCAACTACATTCAATGGCCAATCCACTCTAGATGGCAAAAAGCAAGAATAATAACCCTTAAGCATCGCATCAAATTGAAGGTGACAAGTCACCTCCACCACAACGCTTACTAACTCCCCTAGATCTAGGCACCTAGGCTTATGAAATGCACTAACACAAGATACTTGTTCAATAAGTATTCGAGGATAATAAAAAGATGAGGAGTCCAACCTTGTATTGCAAAGGTATCTGATCCCCCAGAATGAGTAGTCTTTTTGTATGTATGAGGTCCGAGGACAACTCCTGTGAGCACCTTATGTTAGACATGCTAAAAGCAGTCGATTCAAGCAAATATTGTGACTACTACCAAGTACGTGGTCATAATACTGATGAATGTCAAAATTTAATAGAAGGCCTTGTTTGTAGAGGTTGTTGATAAATGTGCAAAATTGTATATTTATCTCTCCATATAGCACACATTTATGCATTTCATGGTGTGTTTATCAGAAATTTTGCTTAGAAATCATGAAAAATGCAAATTTTCTAGCAAATTGTATCAATATTGAGAAAAAAGATCAAAAGTCTGATTTAAGTGGAACAACAAATTCTGAGATCTAAATCGAGCATAAAATCAATGTGACTTCATTTTAGTTCTAAGTCGATCAGTTCATACTTTGCAACTTGAGGACATTCACTAGTTCACAGAACAGTACACTCTTTCATTACAGTAGCTACGAAGCAAGTCCAAACAGTAGCTGAATACTTCCATGTGATAGCTGCAATTGAACAACAATCAAAGCCCCTTCAAGTCAAAGCCTCACCAAGCAGCAGAGTTGAAATAAAAACAACCAATTGATAGCAATTGGTTCTTAACCAAGCTTAACGGCAGCTCTTTGAGTTGGAAATAGCAGCAGCTCCTCGGTTCAAGCTGAACTTCAAGCAATTACCGGGCACGCTTAACAACTAGCATGAAATCTGTTCAAATCACAGTAGCTCCCGAAGCAAACACTAAACCATCCACACTTCATTTAATAACATATAAGCACTTCATTTTTTTATTATTGAGTTAAGCTTATGTAATCTTGTCGTTTTTAGTTTTACTGAGAATCAAGCTTCACCGAGCACTTTAAATGACTGACATGATTTGAAATTCATCCCAAGTGCTGGCGACTTGAGCTACAAGAAGCACTTAAGCTCCCTAATCCATTTATTTTATAGCAGCTGCAATTTTTCTGTAGAATAGAGCATCCATTAGTTAATAGCAGCCATGAAGCAAGATATACACTTAAACAGCAGCTTGTAAGCACTTGGGAGCAACACTTCACATAAGAACGACAAGTTGCAATCGAGTAGGATGTTTAGAAATTGCTCTAAGCTGGGTTCATGAGATAGGAAAAGTATGTAACATGGCTTGCAAATATAGTCTTCATCAAGAAAGCTAACGTGAAGTGGCGTATGTATGTCGACTATACAAACCTTAATAAAGCCTGCTCGAAAGACCATTTTCCTCTATCCCCCATAGATTAGCTCATTAACTCAACATTAGTATATGCCCTCCTTAATTTTGTGGATGCATACTTAAGTTAAAACTAGATCTACATGGCACCTAATGATAAGGTCTACACCTTGTTTGTCACCGATTTTGGTATACTTAGCTATAAAGTTATGCCCTTTGGCCTAAAGAATGTTGAAGCAATGTACCAAAGACTCGTCATCACCATCTTTAAGTTGCAGATCAGCAGGAACTTTGAAGTGCATGCTAATGATATGATCATGACAAGCAGGGAGAGGAAAGGCTATGTAGAGGACCTTCGAGAAACTTTTAACACCATTCGTCACTATCAAATGATACTTAACCCCTAGAAGTGTATCTTTGAGTTAACATTTGGGAAATTTCTTAGCTTCATGGTCATTAAACGAGAGATCGAAGCCAACCTAGTTAAAATTAAGGCAGTCTATGGCATGAAAGCTCTTAGAACATTCAAAGAAGTTTAGCATCTCATAGGAAGAGTAATAGCCCTCATCAGCTTCGTCTTAAGAAGTGTGGACAAATGCTTAGAGTTCCTTAAACTCCTAAAGAACTCATTTGAATTCAAATGGACAACCTAGTGCCAATAAACCTTTAATAACTTGAAGAAGTTCCTTAAGAGCTCACCTATGCTCTCAAAGCTTATACGAGGCAAAGAGCTATACTTGTACCTTACCATAAGTGACCGAGTATTGTCTTTGGTACTTGTTTGCATAAACGGACGAGAACGTAAGCTCATAAATTATGTAAGCCACACTGTATAAGGCCTAAAAAAATGATACACCAAGGTCGAAAAGTTTACCTTTACCATGGTCATCGCCGCATACAAACTAAGACTGTACTTCTAGGCCTATTCGATCGTTGTACTAACTAGTCAACCATCTTAAGCCATCCTACAAAGGCTAGATGCCTTAGGCATAATAGTCAAGTACTTTCTTGAGCTTAGTGCCCATGGTATACAATTTGGACCAAGATAAGTAATCAAAGCCTAAGTTGTCAGGACCTGAATGAATGGAGTCGTAACAGTCTCATTGTGTAAATTAATCTAAAATAGAAGTTGACCTCATATCTGATATCGTACATGTAGCCTACATAAGGTGAACATGACTCAATAGGCCTTAAGTATCTAGTAAGATATCTATTATAAGTAGAACCCATAGTATTTCATTCAAAATATTTACATAAGAAAACATGTAGTACATGTTATTAGTACTTGATATGTATTTACATCAATATTTACATCAAAAGACTTCAGTTTTGAAGAAAAGTTTCAAAAGCCATAGGTTCTAACATGTATATATATATATAAATATCATTAGAAAACTAGTGGCTACCTAGGGTGACCAGTTAGTTTTCTCAAAAGAACAAGATTTTCAAAATGATCTAGTTTCAGCAGTCTTCATATTCTTCCTCACTTCCTAACCCTTTGTGTACTAACTTGTGGTTAAGTGTATCATTGTATCTTTATTCTTTGGTCAGTACTTGTAACAGAACTTATAGGGATGTGAGCATAACTAGCTTAGTAAATGGGATGGAGACCAAAGAGTACAAATTACAAACATAAGCAAGGTTATTAATTTTTAGTGAAATGCAATGCAAACAATCATATGCAACATCACACAATGTTAACCGGTCCATTATGAGGTTAGAGAAATTGCATATACTCTAACTCAGATTAAGGAGTTTTAACGCAACTCAAGTAAAAACAAACCTAAGCTTGTGTAATGGAGAACACCCTCTTCTCGATACTACCTTCAAATTATGGACCCTAACCTTACTGCGACCTCCTTTGTTGTCACTTAGTTTGACTAAGTGTGGGGAATAGACCATTTTAGCAATTCTCATTGAAGGGGTGGTATTTAGTTTGAAACACCTAATCATTTTCCCTAATGGGTTGTTATGTATGTCCAGTTAGGTTTTTATACTTTGATTAGTTTCACTTAAAGGTAACTAAGGAAGTTTCAAGCAAACCAAACAATATGAGATCATGTAAAGCAGTACTCTAGGGAGATTTGTTCCCATCACAAATAAAAATATCGGCCACATATGTAGCATGCACATAGACAACTAAGTTACAGCCACAAATAGACACACTCTTAAGCCTCAAGATACTTTGATATGGTACCCCAATAAGTTGAAAACTAGGATCCTAACTTACCTTGATGTAGTGTCCCCTTATCCTTAGTCATCATATGTGTTTGTGTTAATGATCCCTAAAAATTTATTACATAACTTTATTTTTTATTCACCATATGAAGTAAGAAATTGTTTCAATATTAAGATGTTTTTAGTTTGAGTTAAGAGAGTTTTAGTAACCATTAATTAAGTTTTAGTTAAGTGAGATAAGTTCTGATCAAGTTTCTAACTAAGGTTCTGGCCTATGTTCCTAATTTAAGTTTTTATCTACGAAGTTTCTAACATACATTTTGACTCTGGTAAGGATGTAGAGTCCATATATAAACCACTTTCTGACTAGGTCTAATTCTTAGTATACTCATAATATTCAATATTAGGTTATATTCTGACTTAGTTTCTAATCTTGCTGCTACTTCTACATTTCACTACTTTATATGTAATTCAACTTACCTTGAGTTACAGAAACTTAATAAAATTGTATATGCAGGATGTTAACAACTCAATTCCATAGTCACTTATTACACTTTTACACTACACATTTTACTTAGATAAAAATTCATTAAAAGCTATAAAATTAAGCTCATACACTACCAAATTTCAACTTAAACTGAAAAATCATCAGCTTAAAACTTAAAATGACTCACTTTTAGTTGTTGCATGTTGATGGATACATATTGTAACATGGCTTTATAAAAATCTATCAAGCTTTCTTAGAAAATCATACCCATCAGCTCATTGCATTTGTGAAAACCAAATTTTCCCAAAAAATCAACAATTCAATTTTTAAAATCTGACCACATAGCATTAAGGTATAACATTTTAAAAATGCAATAAAAAATTAATGGTCTTGATGTTCTTCTTAGGGACTATATAATATCACACAAAATTTTGAAAATTTGGTTTGAGATTTGAATTCTTCTTATAAAAATGCTTAGGAAAACTAAGTTTCTAAATTTTTGAAAATCATTTGCTATATTTTCGAAATTTTAGTTAAAATTGAGGTGAAGTAGTCACTTACTGGAACTTGAAGCTCCAACCACCGTGGGATGAAGGGGGTTTTTCGGCTAGATTGGGTGGCAGCCACTCCTTTAAGCGGTGGTCTTGCTTCACGCTTGGGTTGTAGCTATCTACAACAACCCTTCAACACCTTACTTTTCTTTCTAAATTTTTCTTCCCTACTTCCTCTATCTTATACTCTCTTCCAAGATTTTCCTACACTTTCAAATCAATAAAACATTCATTAAGAAGGAGCTTTGCATTTTATAATGGGGTTTAGAGGTGTTTTGAATTTCCATTCCCTAATAACATGTGTTTCCTGCTTAGATTAGGTGTCAAAACATGATGTTTCCAAATTCTCCAATCACCCCAACTAACTTCTTAGTTTGCTACGCAATAAGGAATGTTTCTTGATTGCCATGCTTTTTTTTTTTTATAATTTTTCCATATTTTTCTTTATTTATTTAGTGAGATTTGCACATTTTTGGGTATTTTTTAGCAATTACGGCTATTTATATTTATATAATATTTATATCTAATGCATATACATGTCTTCTACATATTAATTTATTTTCATTAACAATTTTATTACTCATAAAATTTATCATGTTAAAAGTTCGTTAACTAATGATACCTAATTCATATGTTTTTGATATGTATATAATGTCATGCCCTGAACATTGTCAAGTTGTAACAATTCGTTGTGTATATTAATTTTATACCAGAAATGGCCTACTCAATTGCTAGCATAACCCTAATATACACAAGGCTTATACGATAAACCACTTTGAAGCATTCACTATTCCACAAATATACTAGCATTTATATACATAACAAATTTATATTTACAATAATGCTAAGTACAAAGTATTTATAAAAGTATACAAGTACGTAATAAGACTAAAAATTAAAAATCCAACTAGATTGCCCAGGTGATCTAATTGATCTTAAGAAACCAAAAAGGTTCCAAAAACATAGTTCCTAATCAGTTCCTTCTCACTTAAGCTTGAATACACTCTTTTCACACACCTGGAGACGATTGTTACGCAACATATTTACTCATAACTTGCAAGCTAATCATTAGGGGAGTAAGCAAACTATAGCTCAGTAAGGAGCAGGAGACAAAAAGCATATACAAGCAAAACAGAGCAATCAAGTTATTATTTCGTACAATGCATAAATAAGCAATGTGCCATTTACACGAAGTTATCCAGTCTGTTATGGAATTAGACAAATTATACTTGCTTTAACTTGGGTTGAGGAGTTATGATATGATGGCCATAATGCTAATCATAAAGGCTATAATGCCCTCCCGCGACTAATTCTGGGTTTTTGCAATAGAGACCCTTGCTCCTCTTAAGACTACCTTTGAATCGACGTCTCTAATCTTGCCATGACCTTCTCTCTTTTTACTTAGTTTGACCAATGGTTAGGAAAAGCTAGCTCATTGCACCCTGTCGAAGGCGTTAGAATTTAATTGGACAAAACCTAACCATCTCCTAATGGGATTTAATGCATGGCCTTTTATAGCCTTAAGTCGTATTTAATTAACCTAGTTAAGGGTAATCGATCAATTCATAACATACTAAATAAGGTCAAGCAACACAGCAGGCATATAGCTCATCTACCAATTAACACTTCAATAACTAAGCACACGCATATTATGCGTACAAACAATTGCTTACAACTACAAGTGAGCATATAATCTAGTCTCCATAAATCCCACTTACTTATGTTGAAGCTCACTCTAGTAGATCTTTAGCATCGATATCCTGTTCACTTGGAAGTCTTATATATATTAAAACCCAGATTTAGTTTTTGTAAGATTTACGAAAATGTTAGGGTTTATTTTGCTTTTTGTGTTTTGTATAACTTGATTGATATATTGTTTAAATAGTTATTTTAATAAGATTACACATATACATATATTTATATATATAAACTTTAAATACCTATAGTATATTATAATCTTGATAGCTTTACTTTATTATAATTTATCTAATGTAGATACACACATATACACATATATGTATATACACACATCTAAAGGGTGTTTGTTTATATATCCCTCTCTCTCTCTCTCTCTCTATATATATATATATATTCATATATATACATATATGTACACTTTAAAATTACATTTTATTACATAAGTTATATTAAATTAGCTAATATACATAATTTTATTATTACTTATAACATATGATTTCGATTGTATGAAAATGTAGACTCTATTGGTCAAATTATGTCGCAATTATAGAAAAATTGTTATAGGACAATATTTTCGGTAATATCATAGAAAATACATATTTTATCACCTAAAGTGATCCAATTTTAATAAATTCAGTATTGTTAGATTTTTTATGAACTCGACGATACATATTATGGGTTTTATTTTAAAAATAGTTTTGAAAGAATATTTTTAATTCTAATATACATATTGTAGACACCCAATTTTTGTCACCTTTTATTTTTTCAATAAGGTAAAGGTTATAAATTAGGAAAAATGCAAAAAAAAATTAGAAAAATATAAAAGAAACACAAAAAATAAGAAATTTAGAAAAATAAAAAAAGTAGAAAATTTAAGAAAGAAAGCCAAAAAATAAGAAATTTAGAAAAATACAAGATATAGAAGATTTAAGAAAAGAAAAAAAATAATGATAAAGAAATTCAGAAAAAAAATCACAAAAATATAAAATTTAGAAAAATAAAAAAAAATTGAAGAATTAAAAAATAAATAAATCTTTTAAATAGTTTTGTAGAATATAATAAAATAAGGAGGAGGTTATTGGGCTTAAGCTTAGATTTGAATTTAGCTCAAATTATCTTAGCTTATCTGTGTAATATTGCACATATGGATAAGGAAAAACTAACAGCTTAACTAGATAAGCACTTAGATTTGATATTACATATGACTTGGAGATCCCGGGTTCAATTCATGGGAAGTGCAAAATGCATCTTTTATTTTCTTTTTTCACTTCATTGCCATGTCATTGCCATGTTACGGCCACGTCATCGCCACATCATTTATTAACTCATTTCTAAGTGTGGTAAGCACACTTTTACGAGGCGTTAGACACACTCTTATATGTGCAGTTTTGTATTTGGCATCACATATTATTTAAGTTCGCTCAACCTAAACATGGAAGAAAATCATATTGCATTTAATATATTTCATTCCTAACTTGACTATGATACTTATAAATAGGGGTTTACTTTTCATTTTCAACACACAACAAAGCTTTGAAATATTTTATACTCTCTCTTGCACAATTTTTCTCTCTCTCTAGGATAGTATTCCCTAGGTGTTTTTTAAGGAAAATTACCACCACCATCGGATTCCTCATACCCAAGAATCCCTAATTCGACACTCCAAATTTGATTTTCCAAGTCAATCTGAGCCGACCGAAGCCGACTAAAGCCGACTAGAGTCGACATGAGCTAACCTAAGTTGACTGAGTCTAATTGAGCTAACCTAAGCTGATCGAGCCGCCCTAAGCCAATTGAGCCGAACCGAGTGGATCCGAGCCGACTCGATCTACTACCTCTTTTTTTTTTTAAATTAAATTCTATTTATTTATTTGTAAATGTAATAATAAATGAGCAAAAGAAAAAAGAAAAAAAGGGGGAAAAGAAAACAAAAAGAAGAAAGAAAGAAAGGAAGAAATGAAAAAAAAAAGAGAAGAAAAAAAGAAAATCTAGTTTTATTTTTTTTTAGAAATAAAATAAGTAAGTAATAGATGAATAAATAAATCACTTACAAAAAAAAATAGTTTTTTTAATAAATAAAATAAATGAACCCTTTTCAAAATTAGGATCCTACTTAGAATTTCCAAAAATAAACATCGATTAGGGCCCTTTGGAATAATTTCCTTAAATGAATTGAATGGGGTGAAAACATAAACTTGACATTTTTTTTAAAGTTAAAATAAACCAACCCATTAATACCTTCGAAATAAACTAAGAAAGTTTGATTCCGAATAGCGAGTATGTAAGTATCCATACATATGGGGCAACTTAAAATATGGAATTTTTTCTTTTTCCATCTTCTGTAAATAATTGAGTGCTTTCTTTCTTTTTTTTTTTTTTTGAATAAAAATATAGATAGATTTCATTATAAGGTATATTGAAAGGTAAGTTTAAATTTGGAAAGATTAAAAGTGGTACCTATTTGAGGTTTAAAAAATTAGCTTTTGGATCTAGATTTTTGGTTTTGAAAAATTGTTTTAACAAAATTGGTTTTATCGAAAGATTAGTAGTTAGGTTATAATTAATCCGCCTAATTGGTTATAACTTAACTCTTTTTCCCGATTAAGGTCGGGTGGCGACTCTAAACAATTTTCAAATTAAAAAACCTGTTTTCTTTAAACCTTAATCAAGGATTAGTATTAAACAGGTAGAGTTTAATATTGATCAGTTCAAAAAAGACTAATTTGTAAAAACAAGGAGAAAAAAACTAAGCTCAACAACTTAGCAACTCAACTAGGAACATCATGAGGGCTAGCCACTTAAAAAACTTTTTGAACTTGAAATTGCTTTTCAAATTACCCATTTATTTATTTGTTTATTCATTTATTTGTTTGTATATTTATGTTTGTTATGAACCTTATGTGTATACTTTGTTTTAATTTTCATATTTATTTTGCATACCAAATACATCAGGACATGAGGGGTTCATTCATTGCATCAAAGATGCAGGGTAGATGCGGTTAGACCTAAGTCGTTTTAGGTCAGTAAGAGGGGGGCCATTGTGTAGGCTTTAGGCATAGTGGTGTAGCTACCATTTGGGGTTGATTAGGTTACCCTACTTAAGCTCATTGTGATAAATGAAAGTGTTTTCTAAAAACAAGCAAGGTCATAAAGCTTAAGGACCTTTTAGAACCTACCCTAATTGCATTCATTAACCTTTTTAAAAAATTGGCAAATTGACATGGTGTGGCAAGACTAAAAAAAAAAAGAAAAAAAGAGAAGAAAATTAACTGTGAAGTTTCCTAATCTTTTCCTTGTAAATACTTTCTTATCTTTAGAATATCAATGTAATTTTTATGTAAATGAGATAGTTTTGATGTAATTTTCTTTTCATCCTTTTTGTAGAAAATGGTTAGGTCCTCTTTTACACTAGCCATTTTCAAAGAAGTCCATATTCATGAGTCTCTAGAGCCCAAGGGGATACTTGAAAGATAGTTTCAATTTTTCAATCTAGACTAACACAAAGTAATTGAAGACAAGATTAAGCCCGTCATCTCATTGCTTAAAGTTTGGACTAATATCACTATGGTACAGGCCTTGGCCCACTTTTGGGATCCTCACAATTAGTCTTTTCATTTTAGCATATGCCGATTGAGCCCAATCGTTGAAGAATACTCCTATCTATTAGGGTTCCCTTCTGTCTGAAATAGAAAATATATCCTAGATATCACGGTTAATCCTATAAAGATTTTCAAAAAGCTCTTAGGCCTCCGAGAATCTGAAATATGCAAAATTTAGGAAGATTCCCACAGGAGAATCATTAAGGTAAATGACCTTTTTACTTGGTTTGCAACCTCGTTTAGCTATAACCAAAAACTCTTTTGCAGTAACTTTGAAGATTGATAGTAATATAGGATTAACGCCTATATCTTGGTAGCATTTGGAATTATTTTATTTCCTAATGGGATATTTTACATACATTATGGAATTGTAGACCTAGTGACTTAATTTTTTTAAGGGAAATCTTATGTCCTAACACTACTAGCAGCATAGGCTAGATCGCTTAGTTGTCTACAAGAAGAGAAGAATGGAGAATTAAAGACTAATATGGCCTTACTTATGGTTTGGTTTATCAGCCATACTTAGAGCCATAAACTTAATTTCCTTCATAAACAAAGCATTTAGAAGATGAATCCCATTGATGCATTTGCTACTGTTATTGAACTCCCCAAAGATATTACTACCTATTACTGGGTTAGGGCTTTCAAGAAGTTCCACATTGTAGATATCTCTTAGGTTGCTAGATGGATCAAGATAACTGAGCTAAAGAAAAGAAATAAGATTAAAGAGGAGCCAAGACATTACAAGAAAAAGAGGATATAGACTTTAGGGATTATTTGTAATAATTTTTTGAATAATGTAAGGAAAACTTCAAAGATGCAATCAAAATCCTTTTCTTGCCACATTGTAGTCAATTTGCTAGCTCCCCTCTCTGCATTCACATATCCTCACATTGCATTTTTCCTGTAAATATTCATTAGTTTTTATTTGAATAACATCATGAGAGTCATGTCCTTAAGTTTCTAAATATTTGATTTCTTTATAAGTCCTTTTCTCTATACCTTTTACTCTAACTCTTTCCAATCTTTTCTCCTATACATCCTTAGGATCTTTTTTCTTGTAGGTTTGTAAATATTTAGGCTCCTGATCCCTTAGGAATGTTTTTCTACTCCTTTCTCACAACTTGTAAATAAGTCTTATCCTTATATTCCATTTTTCCTTTTCTTTTTCTTAAAAGGAAGAGAATTCTTTCAAAAAAGAAAATAAAATGAAGAAGTTGCTAACAAGTGGGGATTCTCATCTAGAGTAATGGCTAACAGTGAAAATAATGACAAACTTGATGGCACTAACCCTACGAAAGTAAGGTTTCGTTTATTGGAGCCAGTTGTGGAAAAAATCATAGATCAGTTGAGGTTTTTAGTTGATAATATTGCTTAACTTAAAGCCACATTAAATGAAGAGCACTCCAAGGCCCGCTATAGAAAGAATATTGAGGCTCCACCCATGGAAACATAAGAGAACTATCCAAAGGCTAATCCAACTTTTGAGTCTGTTGAAACAAAAGGGGTCTATCCAATAGTTAACCTAACTTTTGAGCTTAATACATAGTCATTCCCAATCAATAAAAGGCTGATTAACTCTATGGCCAACCAGGATAGTTTAAAAGAATTGGAAAGGAAGTTGACCTAATAAATCACTAAGAAAATGAAAGTGATTGGAGGCTATGATGGATTTGAGTAGGTTAGGATCACTGACCTTTCCGCATTTGATGTTAATGCCTACCTAGAAAAATTTAAAATACTAAAGTTTTGAAAAGTATGATGGGACCGGGTGCCTAAAGCTACACACCAAATTATACATCCACTAGATGGGTAGATACGTTCAAAACAATCAACTTATGATACAAACTTTCTAAGATAGTCTGACAAGGCTTGCATTAACCCGGTATGCCCAGCTTAATCTTAGCTAGATTAATACTTAGGAGAAGTTGGCTTGAGCATTCTATGAGCAATATAAGTTCAACATTGAGACAACTCCTTTGATTTGGGACTTGTGCATAATGAGAAAAAAGAAAAATGAGTCATTTAAGGAATACACCCAAAGATAGAAGGGCATGGCAACCGGAATCATTCCTCCTCTCCCTGAAAACGAATTAATATATGTCTTTATTGACTCATTAGAGGAACCATATTATGGACACTTATTAGATAATATGATAGCTAGCTTTGCGGACATTGTACTTATTAGGAGTCGAATTGAAGAAGCTATAAGGATAGGGACGCTGACCGGAAAAAGACTAGCCTCACTAGATTTAGGAGCATATATAAATACTACAACAAGCAAAAGAGGCCCAAAAATACCCAGAAGAAAGTTCACTCCAATCCCTACTTCGTTATCTCAAGTCTTCGACTAACTAAGAAATGAGGGCTTATTGTAACATAAAGCCTCAATGCCAGGATACAAGTTGAGGAAATACGACCCAAATGCACAATGTGAATATCATATGGGTCAGTAGGGGTATTCTACTGACAACTGCTGGGAATTGAAGAATAGAGTTTAAGTCTAAATTGATGCAGGGGTAATCTAATTGGACTCAATTCAAGGATAGGGTCAGATTTCATGACGTTTGTGAAAGACAATTGATTTAAATAAAGTGTTATGTTCACATTTCTACTATTTTAAGATATCTCATTAGTTAAAAGGTTTAGAATGAAGAGAGGCAAGATGAATCCCAAACACCAAACTTAAGACACTTTGAGAATCGAGTGTCATCATTGTGAGGATATTGGACTCATTCCTTAAAGGATGTCCATCTTACATCTAATACCCAAATCAAAATGAAGTTAGGCAATCTTTTCAATATCCTAAACATAAGATCCTCTATCAACCTTGTTATACCATTTATTGGGGTATTCTCAAAAATTAAAGCCTATCAAGAATCACCTCCGTAGTGGACCAAAAAGGAAGTTAGAAGCATCCATTAGAAGAAAAAGTTAAAACTAATTTGTGCTTGATTTAATTGCATCAATTCAAAAGTAATTTTTACCATTGATAACTAATTTGCTCCAAGATTAAGAAAGGTATTCATTATAAACACTAAAACTACATACGCTTTGAGTTGCAAGCTAAAAGAAATAATAATCATTTTGCCTTAAATGAAAAAGAAAAGAAGAAAGAAAAAAAGAGAGAAGCAAGAAAAAAGAGGAAAAATGAGTAAGTGTGAAATAAAAAATAAAAAAAGGTGCTTGAGAAATAGATTTACAGATAAGGTGATCAAGTCCAAAGCTCTAAAGCCTAAAAGGATATGGGACATAAAAACCTAATCTTGAATAAAGACCCACATTTCAAATAAAGGCCCTAAAAGCATAGTTACAGTAATTAAGCTTGAGAGAAGCTGGGGTAAATACCAAAGTTTTCCTCTAACAATTATTGCAACTGACACATGGCTTATGGCTCACCCATAATTCCACCCCTTCTTAAAGGCCCTTCTAATTAAGGAAGAAAAACTATCCTTGGTAAAAGTTACATTTGAAACTAGGGCAAGCGTAATTTTAGTTTTACTTATAAGGTTCTTGACTTGTAAACCCGGGTTAAAGAGCAATTCTTTCATAAAAGGCCATTTCAGTAATATCCATTTTGAAATCAAGGACCAAAAGCCTTTATTACATCGTAGTTTGAAAAAGACCTAACAGATTGATTAAAAGGGTATTACTTACAAGGTAGACCATAATTTTTGGAATTAAAGTAAAAAGAGAGGAGTTTAAGCCGAGAGTATGAGGAATTCCTTTTAGACTAAACCTAACTTTAATGAGATATCCTTTTATAAGAAGAAATTTGAAGAAGTCATGGAAAGTTATTTACCCCTGAAGGAAAGAAAATGTTCTCTTAGACCAAGGTAGCCCAAAAGATTAAGTTGTTATGTTGCTAAAAAGCCTACTACTATTGGGATAATCTAAACCTGTTAGCGAGTTGAAAAATTGGGATAGATTTGATTCCCTCTCATTTTAGTCCTTTAGACAAGAATCTCCATTTCTTTTGAAAGTCGTCTTCTCCAGAGTCAACCCTAACAGTAAGCTTCTATTATTACCTCCATAACAATTGTTTTCAAATGAGTTCACTTCTTGTCATGCAAAGTTGAGGGATCTACTCCCACATAAAAATTGCCCCTAAGTTGGCCTTAAAGGCCAAAATCATCCTCTTTGACATGATTGCCCTCATAGCTGATGTTACCCACCTCTCTTTCTATTTAGGGACTTTATCCCTAGTGTCTACTCCGTCTTTTGCGATTGCCAATCAACAAATCTATCTTTATCAAGAATTTTTACATAAAATCCTTTTGCTTTGGGCCCCATAGATCATTTGCTTTTTAAAGCACTATCCATGTAGTAAAACCGTCAGAACACATGCTATGGGAGTGCTATCTTAACTTTGAAATCATCGAATTGCATGCTCTTGGAGTACTATCCTAACCTTGAAACTCTTAGATCATATGCTTTCAGAGTGCTATCTTGACCTTGAAACCCTTGGATCGCATGCTCTCAGAGTGTCATCCTAACCTTAAAATCATTAGATCGCATGCTTTCAGAGCTCTATCTTAAAACTCTTGGATCACATGCTTTTAGAGCGCTATCTTAACCTTGAAACCATCAGATTGCATGCTCTTGGAGTGCTATCCTGACCTTGAAATCATTGGATCACATGCTCTCATAGTGCTATCCTATCCTAAGCTAAACCCTTGGATCGCATGCTCTCGAAGCGCTATCCCAAGCTTGAAACCCTCGAATTGCATGTTCTTAAAGCATTATCTTGACCCAAGTTGAAACCCTTGAATCACATACTCTCGGAGCACTATTCCAAGCTTGAAACCCTTGGATTGCATGCTCTTAGAGCACTATCCTAAGCTTGAAACCCTTAGATCACATGCTCTCAGAGCACTATCCAGATTTCTTGTCACTCTTTATAAACCTACCTAGGTTAGTGAGCCTAGAAGGGTACAATCGGGCTTTATTTTTTCTTTTTGGCCCTTAGAGCACCTCCTCTCTCTTTAATCTTTTCACTAACTCCCCAACGGATTGAGTCTAGGATAACTAACTATTTGTTGTGCTTCTTAGGTCAAAGTTACCATTAGGGTGAAAATAGAGTTTTTTTCTTTTTCTTTTTTTTTGTCTTTATGGTAAAGTTTTGTTCAAACTTCACTACAAAGAAGAGTAATTGTAGATACTGAATTTTTGCCTCTTTTTTATTTTTTTTCAAAAAGGTAAAGAGTCTTAAATTAGGAAAAATGCAAAAAAAAAAAAGAAAAATAAGAAAAAACCCAAAAAATAAGAAATTTAGAAAAATAAAAAAGTAGAAAATTTAAGAGAGAAAGCCAAAAAAATAAGAAATTTAGAAAAATATAAAAAATATAAGATTTAAGAAAAGCAAAAAATAAATAAATAAAGAAATTCAGAAAAAAATCAAAAAAATATAAAATTTAGAAAAATACAAAAAATAGAAGATTTAAGAAAAAATAAATCTTTTAGATAATTTAGTAGAATATAATAAAATAAAGATACGGTCATTGGGCCTAGGCTTAGATTTGAATTTGACTTAAGTTGACCTAGTCCATATGTACAATAAGGAAAAACAACAACCTAGTTGGATAAGTACTCGGACTTGATATTGCATATGACTTGGAGATACTATGTTCAATTCATGAAAGGTGCAAAATGCATCTTTTATTTTCTTTTCTCACTTCATTACCATGTCATCGCCACATTACAGGTTACGATATCGCCACGTTACGGGCCACATAATCACCACATCATTTACTAACTTACTTCCAAGTGTAGCAGGCACACTCCTACGCATGTTGGACAAACTCCTACGCGTAACTTTGTATTTAGCATCACATATTGTCTAGGTTCACCTAACCTAAACATGGAAGAAAATCATATTGCATTTAATATTTTCCATCCTTAACTTGACCATGATATCTATAAATAGGGATCTACTCCTCATTTTCAACACACAACAGAGCTTCGAAACACTTTAGAAAAATAAAAATCCAAGCTTCCTCTCTCTAGCACGATTCCTCTCTTTAGTACGATTCCTCTCTCTTTAGGATAGTATCTCTTACGGTGTTTTTTGACAAAAACCATCACCACCATCAGATTCCTCATACCTAAAAACCTTAGATTCGACACTCTAAATCTGATTTTATGAGTCAATCGGAATCGACCGAAGCTGACCAGAGCTGATCGAAGCTAACTTAAGTTGACTAAGCCGAATTGAGTTGATTTGAGTTAACTAAGCCGATTCAAGTCGACCGAGCTGATTTGATTCGCTCGAGTCGAGCCTACTCGAAGTCGAGATGAGTCAACTTGGTTTGCTGCCTCTTTTTTTTTAATTAAATTTTATTTATTTATTTGTAAATGTAATAATAAATGAGAAAAAGAAAAAAAGAAAAAAAAGGGGAAAAGAAAAAAAAAAAAGAAAATCCATTTTTAACAAACAACAAACCCAGTCAAAACTTACTTTGTTTTCGTATGTTTAAAATAGGGCAAAATAGAGTACACAATGACAGCAAAGTACTATGCCTTCTTACTTACTTAGATGTTAATAGTTGAATTTTATTCACTCGGCCACTTAGCTGCTGACATGTTGATTAACTCCATTCTTAGCTAATGCCAAGTAATATAGATCCATATTTGATTTGAATTTAAGGAAAATGGTGCGAATAGTTATCACTTAGCATGGTTATATTACATAATTGCCCACTATTCCTATATTTCAGGAACGTACCTAGTTGAGAGTTCTCTATGTGTCCCGATAATCATACGATTAACTATTGTTTCAAACACTCAACATTCATCTGTAAATATGAAGAAGAAACATTGTAAGAGATATCTAATAATTTACTATTACTCAATCTCTTCTAAGATTCATTTACTGATAACTAGACTAGTCATACCAGATTGGCCCTAGTACCTTGTAGGCATACTGATGAACAATGTTTAGCTAAGTTGAAGCAACTTTGCCTTGACTTGGCCAAAGAAAACTAGCAAAAAAAATGAAGAGATCCTTAACCTCCTTTATAATAATGTTTACCTAAATCAAAACAAAGAGCACGGTGATCACAACGTTGAGAATAGTGATGGCTCAATCTATTCACCCGAATTGCCCAAAAAGCAATCTGAAGTTGCAACAGGACCTTTAGCCCCTATGCTTAAGAAAAATGACAAGTATAAGTAACCGCAATAGGTGCACCATGCTAGACCTCTGCTATAATAAGCAAACAATTTCAAATTAAGAAGAGTCCTTTTACCCCCAAGATTTTGGAGAAGGTTATACTACAATAAATTAAGTTGCCGCAATTTGAAACCTATGATAAGATGAGAGATCCAGAAGATCATTTAGAGTACTACTACACTTTAGCTAAGTTGCATGATTTAAGCGATGCCATGGCCTGCTAAGCTTTCCCCTCAACACTGAGGAATGCAGTAAGTGCATGGTTTACACACCTAAAGCCAAACACTATTTCATGTTTCAAAGAACTGGTAGAAATGTTCCTTCAACACTTCCTTGCAAGCAAACTTCCTATTAAGGAATCAAATTGGAAAGTTTGTTGTTGTCTATTTTGTTGATATTTGGAAATATAGACTTAATCTAGTAAGCCACATAAATTATCTCTAAATTGATTTCGTGGTTTTTTTAGCTAAAAGATCATTTGGAAACCTAAAGAAGTGTTGTAGAGGTAGTATTCCAAGGCTATGTTGTTAGTAAAGGAGGCTTAAGGGTGGATGAAGAGAAAATTTGAGCCATTGAAGAATGGCCTACCCCGACCCCATGTACCAACGTATGGAGTTTCCATGATTTAGCATCTTTTTGTCAAAGGTTTATGCAAAACTTTAATACTAGTGTAATGCCTCTAATAGAGCTAACCAAGAAGAACACAGAATTTCAAAGGGAAGATAAGGTGGAGGAGAGTTTTGCTGAGCTTAAGAGAAGGTTAACTTTAACCCTGGTTCTGGCTTTACCCATTTTTGATAAGGTCTTTAAGTTAAAATGTGACACTTTTGGCATAGGCATAGGAGTTGTTCCCATGCAAGTTTGTTAGCCTAGTACTTATTTTAGTGAGAAGCTTAAGGTAGCTTACTTAAACAATTTTGTATATGAAAAGGAATTATATGCACTAATCCAAGTTCTAGAAACATGGCAACATTATCTGCTACCAAAGAGTTCATCATATATAGTGATCATTAGATATAGTGGTATCTGAGGAACCACCTAACTCACCTTTTAACACTTGAAAAATTGAACACAAAATGTACACTTTCTTAAAACATAGATTTTAAGCGAGTTTAACCAGTAAGTGCATTGGGTTGCGTTTGTAGTGCAGAAAGTGAGTCAAGGTCATATCTACTAGGAGAAGGACTAAAGCTAAGTACTAGACATGATTTGCTACTCTAATCTAGACGAAGCACTTGATGTTTATATAATTTCAACTATGAACTAACATATTTATACTAAACATGGGATTTCAACTCTTAAAATGAATATGATTATAAACCAATCACTCAAATTACCAAATGGCAATCCAGTTGTGCTATTTCACTAGTATGAATTTCAACTTAGTTGTTGATCAATTAATAATATAAACCGTCACGTCCCAAAAAGGTAGAGTCATAACAATCCTACCATGTGAGCTATCCTTAAATAGAAACTAAACTTACAGTTGCTATCTTAGACCTAGTTTACATTAGGCATACTTGACTTTATCCCTTTAAAGCATCCAATTTGAAACCTGTTTGTTATAAACTTATGGTATATTCTTTTAAGATAACTTATCAAAAATAAACTTGAAATTTGACTTCGCAAAAGAGTGGTAGTAAATCCTACAAATACCTATCATTTCATATACAGACTTAGAATATTAAAAACTACCAAGCTCCTTAAGGAATCCTATATAGTTTTGCTTAAAAGTTAAGAAAGTCAATATTAAGGACAATAGTTGGCCATTTCTTGTTATGCCTCACTCCTTGTCCTAGTTTACTAGTGCTTTGGTTTTAGATAAGCACTTGTAATCCATTCGGAGCCTACAAAACAAACTATAGGGGAATGAATGACAACTTGCTTAATAAGTGAGGCAGAGATAGAAGTATACATTTGAGCACACGTATACAAGTAAATGCCATCGTACAACAATATCTAGTCCTTTGTAAAATCAAAGAAATTACACCCGCTCTAATCCAGGTTGAGGAGCTTTATGTTGCAATCTCACGAATTAAAATCAAACTGGGGCTTGTGCAATGGAGAACACCCTCCCCATGTCACCACCTACAAACCATGGCCCCCAACCTTGCTATAGCCTCCTTTCCTATCACTTAGTTTAGCTAAGGGTAGGGAAATAACCATTTCATCTATCCTCATTAAAGGGAGTTTGTGTTTAGCTCAAGAATCATAGCTATTAACCCTAACAGGTTATGATGCCTATCAGGTTAGATGTCAAGCTAAGTTTGAGTTAGTTCTTTTTTTAAAGTGATCAACCAAACTCAAATAATTCAAGCATAATAATATTCACAGAACAATCATAACATGGAGCTCAACTCCCATCACAGCAAATCGAAACTCAACCACAAGCGTTGCATTCGTACGAACAATTACAGATAAATACATTCCAAAGTCTCTAGATATTCTAAAATAATACCCTAAAATACCGTAAAGCATTAATCCCATTTACTTATACTAAGGCTCACTCTGACAGATTTGAGATATCAAGGCTTTACTCACTTGGAAGTCCTACATATACTAAAACTCATATTCAATTTTCGTAGGATTTACAAAAATGTTAAGGTTTTATTTAATATTTAGCTGAGATATTATTTGTATTGTTATTCAGCAGAGTTCCGTATAAATATATATTTATATATATATACACATATATTTAAAGTATTTCATTTTACCATATAGGTTATAACAATTTACTTAATAATATCTAATATACATAGTTTTATTACTACTTATATCATATTGTTTCCACTGTATCGAAACGTACTTACTATTATTTATATTACGTTGTAATTATGGAAAGATCATCTTAAGATAATATTTTTCATAATATTACAGAAAAAATCTGTTTTATTACCTAAAGAAATTAAACTTTAATAAGGTTATTACTATAGAGCTTGTATGAACTCGACTTTACGTGTTATGCATTTCGTTTAAAAGCTTATCTCTATAGGGTATTTCTAATCTTAGTATAGAGATAAAGCTATATAGCATCCATATCATATTGATATCATATTATGTAATAAAAAAATATATTTTTAGACAATTTTGCACCAAAATATAATAAATTATACATACTCAAATTTTATAAAAGTGATGATGTTAAATTTGTAAAAATAAAAAGTTTAATTTTAATAGTTCTAATAAAGGATTATTACTAGAGATCCACTAGTTTTGAGAATTGGTGCTAATAATATATAAGTCCTATAGCTATTAGCATTCTAAGTTTAAAATTTGAAATGAATGAAATGGTATGAATAAAATACTTTATTTAGGAAAATAATAAGATTATGAATATATCTTTTCTATAATGATTAAATATCAATTAAAAGACAATACTTACAATTATAGAAACGAGGTTACCTAAAAATATCAGACACCAAAAAGTTTAAACCTTTTAATCTCTCTTTATTTTCTTCTTCTTCTTCTTCTTCTTCTTCTTCTTCTTCTTTTCCTTTTTTTCCTTTTCCTCCTCCTCATCATTCATAATCTCTCTCTCCTTTCCCTCTTTCTCTCTTCTTCTGTTTCTCTCTCTCTCTTTTCCCTCTTTTCTTTCTCATATTATTGTTGTTGTCTAACACCTTATGGGTTTAGAAGCCATCAAATGCAAAACTTTCATCGCCTGAATAAAGGCGATTATATATATATATATATATATATATTATAAATGTGGATAATGTTTACCCATTTGGTGTCAAGTTGCAGACCCATCTCTTCCAAATATCCTAATGTGAGCTACAAGAAGTGATACATAAGTTATAATTGCGATTAAGCTAGATTTAGATAATCATTCTATGTTGGTCCAATTATAAATGATTCTTAAAGTATAATTTTATCATGATTTTACATTCATAAAAAATTCCATAATATATTTCAAAAATAGTAGAGCATTATATTATACATTTAATCTCGAATATGTACTTCTACACTAATTAAGATTAACCCCTTAATATTATGTTATAGTTTCTATTGATTGCATTTCAACCTATTTTTGAAATATGACTTTACATGACTATTCATTCTAACTTTTAGGGAACTTTATTATCATTGGATCTTATTTGAAACCAATTTTTTATTAATCTTACACTCCAAGATAAGGCCTTAAGTACACATTTTTTTAATACATGATTAATATGTATAAGTCCAATTAATTATTTGTGACTTACACATATACATCTTATATATAATTTTACTCATTAATATTAATTATTAATATCACATAGTTAATTTTAAATGATTTATTATAAATTGTATCTAAAATTGTGAAACTCTACTTTGTAGCAATTAAACTCAATATTTTTAAGAAAATTGCATATAAATGAGCTTAATTCGAATTATTAAAGCTATATAGTTACTTTTTTATTTTTTATTACCTAATCACATGGGTTCAAATTAATTCTATGAGCGTTTTAAAACATAATTTCTAAAGTGTGTCTCAAGCATTAAAATTTTCAATTAATTTCTTATTAATTTATATAATTATATATCCAAGTGTAAGTGTAATTCAAACATTCTCACACATATGAATGCTTCCAATCAATTTAATAAAGAGGAGATATTTAGCCAAGTAGGTTTAAAATAATTCAATTACTTTGACATATTATCTTGTGTCACTAGTAATATTATTATACTCATTATTCTATTACCAAGATCTATATTTTTGTGGTCACTAGTAATGTTAGTATAAATCGTTTTATACCTATTGACCTACCTTATAAGTATATTCTTTTATAAAGGATATAAATTACTCAAAAGCTAGTGGGTTGAAGTTATGTGGCATTACATAAACCCTAATCAAATTAGAATGTGTCAAGTCCTAATCTGTATTAGTTAGTCAAAGGAACAATTAGAAACAATGTTTTAACACATAATCCTAATCTACAAGGATTCTCAATACATGAAACACTTGCTCTTTAACAAAGAACTAACAACTGATGAACAATGCATGAAAACAATACAATAAACCAAAACATAATCCTCAATAGATTCATAATCTCATGAAATACAGTAGGAATATCAAGTATAAACAATATCCAACAACATCATAAATGAAGGAAATTAGTAGAGGAGAGAAAAACATCAAGATGAAGAGTGATTCCTAGCTCCATTCTAAGCTCGAATGATGTTTTTCTAACATTCCCAAGTTGAAATCCATCAAAAATGACTAAATCTAACCTAAAGTTATCCTAACCTATGAAACCCTAAGCTAAGGAAAGAAAATGGGTAGAAAAATGTGGAGTGCAAAGTTCTTTCCATAAGCTATAAAAGGCTGACCTACCAATCGATCCATCTACCGATCGATCGATAGGTGTAAAATCCTCAAATGCTGCGTCTCTTTCTTATGGAAGCTAGGATTTACATTACTGATTGATCAGCAAAGCAAACAACGATCATTTGGTAGAGGAGAGAAAAACATCAAGATGAAGAGTGATTCCTAGCTCCATTCTAAGCTTAAATGATGTTTTTCTAACATTTCCAAGTTGAAATCCATAAAAAATGACTAAATCTAACCTAAATTTATCCTAACCTATGAAACCCTAAGCTAAGGAAAGAAAATGGGTAGAAAAATGTGGAGTGCAAAGTTCTTTCCATAAGCTATAAAAGGCAGCCTTTTATTGCAATGACCTACCAATCGATCCATCTACCAATCGATCGATAGGTGTAAAATCCTCAAATGTTGTGTCTCTTTCTTATGGAAGCTAGGATTTACATTACTGATTGATCAGCAAAGCAAACAATGATCAATTGGTAGAAGAGAATCCTTCTTAACCATTCTATGATTGCTTCTATCCTTTCTTAGCATTTGATTGGCAGTTAGGACAATACACCGTTGACACTCCAAGGTACACTAATCAATCAATAATATGGCTATCGATTGATTGGTAGGCTAAACTCTCACATCCCTTAGCCTTTTCATCAAACGATGGGGCTACCAAGACCATGGTAGCCCCATGCACCTACACGTATGGAATAAATTTGGTGAAATTTAATCAAAACTTAATCTTTTTCATATATTTTTATCAACTTTGTTCATGTTCATCTATTTTGTGCATAAACTCCATTTTTACATTAAATCTATCTATTTTTCCTAAATTTATGCAAAAATGCAAGTTTTAAAGTTGGGAAAAAATTTTGTATTTTAAACCATGTTCATTAACCAAAGCTACACAAGCAACAAGTCAAATAATTTGAATTTCTAGAAGGATTTTCATTTATGATTAAATACAAAAGTAGGAAAACCAATGTAGTAGCTAACGCCCTATCAAGGAGGCATGTATTGCTTTATACCTTCAAATGAGATTAATAAGGTTTGCTAGTATGAAGGAGCAATAGCATCAAGACCCACTCTTTGTTCCGATCTATGCCTAATGCATTGAAGTAAGAATAGTAGATGACTACTTTATAGAAGATGGATATTTTTTTCAAGCTAAAATGTTGTGTGTACGAACCCATTCTATCTAAGAATTGCTTGTAAAGGAAGCCCATAGTGGATGTTTATAAGGTCATTTTAGAGAAAAGAGGACATATGTACTATTGAAATCTAGGTTCTATCGACCCAAGATGCTAAGGGATGTCTATTGATTTGTAGAAAGATGTGTAACTTGTAAGGAAGCAAAGAGCTGAGCTATGTAAAGGAAAGCTATGCCTTTACTTGTTGTGACCAAAACCTAGGTTGAATTGAGTATGGATTTTATTCTTAACTTACTTGCAATAGTTTACGAGAAGGATGCTACTATGGTGGTCATCGATAGATTTAGAAAAATGGCACATGTTATGCCTTGCAACAAAACTAAGAATGCTTCAGCTATTTCTTTTCTTTTCTTATAGGAGATCATGAAGCTGCATTAAGCTTCTTAAAGTATTGTTTCCAACAAAGACCCAAAATTCTTGAGCTATTTTTAAAATCATAGCAACGACTATGAACAACTATTTTTCATTACATGCCATCCATAAACTGATGGATAGACAAAGGTCATCAACAGAACCTTGGGTTCTTTACTTTGAGCAACTATAGTGGAATTTTCCTAAAATCGATCTGTTCATAGTACCAAAGGCAAGACCACATTTAAAGTCATCTGTGGCTTCAATTCTTAGCTACCTCCTAATTCGACACTATTACTAAAGTTTGAGCAAGGTGATCTTGATGCTAAAGATTGAGCTAGAACTCTGTAATAGATCTACCATAAAGTAATTGAACAATTGACATGAGTTGCTGAGGGACTAGAATAGGGCAGTTAAGGACAAAGGAAGAAGAAGTTTTTCCAACCCAGAGATTTTATATGGTTACACCTTAGCAAAGAGAGATTTTCGAGCAAGAGGAAGAACAAGATATCACCTAAAGCTAAGGGACCATTCAAAGTGCTTCAAAAAATCAATGACAATGCATATGAGCTTAAATTGCCAGAAGGATACAAAGTCTCCAATGTATTCAATGTCGCCACTTGAGCCCTTATCTACCTGAGGAAGAAGCATCAATAGAAAACTCTATAGATTTGATCCCAAATTGAAAACGATCGGAATGACATGAGTCAACCCTAAAGGTCCCTCACTTGCTCCCAAGCTAAAAGGGCTTACAAACTGGTGTAATGGATTCCCTCCCATCATCTAAATCCAAAGGAGTCCAACCTAATCTACTAAGCTAATCTAATTACGTACCTAAGCTACAAAAAGCTAAGTACCATGCTGGTATAGAAGCAAGGTCAATCCATGCTATCTAACAATTTGCCCAAAGCCTTATCCAAGATGTCCAACTTGTTTTAAGAAACCCAACCTTCATTGTCAACTTGTTCCAAAGTTCTCTTAATTGCAAGTCTAAACTTACCAAAGCAAGTCTACCAAGCTATTCAAAGTTCTAGTTACTACCAACCTTTAAACAAATAAGTAACCTTTATGAACGTATCTTTAAACCTCTCTCCAAATGATGCATGTCTAACTACTCAAGACATACAACTTTGATGCAAGGATATTCTTTCTAGCATGATTATGAATTTTCCCCTTTGTTTTGTAACATAGTTGAAGTATTAGTTTTATTATTTTACTAGTTTTAGTAAATGTTGTTGATGTAATTTTGCCTTAGCAGTATAGGTATAAATACCCATTTCTACAAATTGTAAAATCATCTTCCTAAATGAATTATTAGTTTGCTTCTCATTTAAGCATGTTTCCTCCATGAAATCCTTAGCTCTTATCAGTTGCCTTAGCAAAGATTATACTAAGTGACCTACTGGACTAAGACAAATGCATCATATTCAGTAGTTGTTTGATTGTGTATATTCGTTCGTATGTTACATCCATTCAAATAGCTCTCATATTCGCTAAAACTCTAACATGAATCCCATCTACATCCACTACATTTTCTTTGATAACTTCAAAGGACCCACTTATACTAAGATAAGACCTAATCATAGGCACTTTACATTCCTATGCCGTATCAATTAGATTAAAGACCAAGGGAAATCTAGTCAATTTTAGAAGAGGAGCAAAAGCATAGGGAATGCTTTCCATCCATAATGTTAGCTTGATAGAAGCATAATTCAATTAGAATCTAAGGAAGCATCTAAAGGTAGTTTAGAATAGAAGGATGGAGGAGATTTTGTTGTGTTTACTGATTCTGATGGAATGTTGGTTTTAAAAGGAGGTCAAGGTTTTTATTTACTTGAAAAAGGCATCAAATTGAAGATTTGAAATGAGAATATTCCTTAAACTCGTTAAGATACTTACTTTTATTACACTAAGGAATTTGGGGGAAGTTGTCAAGGTAGAGACTTGAAGATATTTAAGATATTTCTTTCTTAGCATAAGTTTATTTACCTTCCAATCATTAGTTATTATCTTTAGTAACTATGATACAATTTCCTATTTAGTCATTTCCTTTATTTGTAACTATTGGACTATAAAATACTAGACATAACCTATAGGAAAATAATAGTTGAATGGCATTATACCCTTTTCTCCTATATTGTCTAAGTCTCTACTCGTTCATCATATTTCCTACACTTACCAATATGCTCCTTGCAAGAAAATTGTAGCGAGAAAAACTATGTGGATTGCATGCAAGTCATTGTGATTAGTGTGTAGCTTAATTTTAACTTAGTCAATCATATCCATTAGAGAAGCCATTCATATCTATTTTTCGTTACTTTTTGTTGTAAGATAATATAGAAAATTCCATAAATGCACATTTACTTTTGATATAGTGGTTGGATTTCCCCTAGATTTATTGCAATCTCTTATTCTTGACTTACTTAGTGATTGGATACATCCTAAGTGTAGTGAGATTTCATTGTACTTGGATTTAAGATTTTTGGATTTAAGCACATTAGTGCAGCTATGAGAATGATGGGCTTGAAACAATAAGGTAAATAGGAAAAGAAGACTAGTTTGTTATCTATCAATGAATAAAAATGTGAAGCTAAAGGATGATTGACTACCACATAGGTACTTCAAGAGGGGTAAATCTCTTATCCCGTAACAAGTGGTATCAAAGCTAAAAATTCTAGCTACATCAATCCACCTAAATACTACTCAATGTGCTAAATGAAATGGTAATTATTATTGACAAGAAGAAAGGGTCAAACGAAACGTGATACGATACATTAGTAATTTTAAGACACTAATTTTATAAATGAAAGTTTTCAAAGCAGCGTCATCTCTTAACTAACCAGTGTGCCAAATCGTCGATAGAAACAATAGTAGTGAGTATTTAGGAAGTCGAATTCCTTAGGGAAAAGGGTTTAGCTAAATACCAGATCCTAACTTACTTCTCTAATTTAGCTAAGTCGAATAGAAAGTGGCGAATCATAATTAAAGGAAAACAAGCGTGAACAAAAGTTAACAACTAACACAAATACTAAAGGTATGGGCTCATGAAATGTTTTCAATGTAATGGTGAAGTTATCCCGCTTTGATATCAGGGATGGTTTTTACTTCCGTTTTGATGGAATTCATTTGAGCTCAATCCTAAATAAAGCATCTCACTCAACCATGTAGTGAAAAATCTCTTCTTAGTCTTACTTTTCTACACAATTTGCTAAACACTTAATTCTTGTCACAAATTAAGTGCTCTAGTTCTAGGAATTAGGGGTTAATCTCCTCTCGGTCTCATAACCTATCCTAATTTACTAGAGCTATATAATGTAGTTTGTATTCAACGGGTTACACCTAATCTCCTCTCGGTCTCATAGATGTAAGATTCTGTTTATCAATACTATACAAACTTGTTGACTCATGTTGGAAATTACATGATTAATCTCCTCTCGGTCTCATAATCATGCAAGTCTGCTTACTCTTAAGGGATTTCCCAAAGCTAATCTCCTCTCAATCTCATAGTTATAAAGAAAACCCATTAAAAGGATTAATTTCTAATGCCTCAATAAGTTCAAATAGTGCATTAAACATCAAAATCCCAACTAAATACACAAACTCATATCGAAACTACAACATTCCACCTACTATATCTTCTACATTATCATAAACCCATAAAAATTAGATTAACCACTCATGGTATTAGAAATGACAACAAGAATAAGCACAAATAAAGTAGAAAACTCCATTAACAATCAAGGAAACGAGGTAATAACACAAGAAAAATTGAGTAAATGAAGAACAAGATGATAATACTCTTTAATCTAACTCAAATATCAAGAAATGCGCAGCAAAATCTTAAAAATAAGAGCCAAATAACATAAACAAAGCCTAAAAACAATAAACAAGGCAATGAGCATGCAAAACTAAACTAAAACCTAGCAAATCCCTAATTATGGCTTATGATTTTGTTGCAAATGCAAGTATTTATAAAATTGGGCTACCGATTGATTGGTGAGAAGGTCTACAAATCAATCAATAAACACGTATCAAACCTAGGTTGTTACCGTGTTTTTTTGAAAAGCAATGTTTAGTGGATTAAGGTTTTAGTTCAAAAAATGCCTAACCTTAATTCCTTCTATTAATCAATTGGTATAGATGGTACTGATTAATCGGTCTGGTGAAATCTTCTCGGCCACTTTCTGTTCACTACATCATCTTCTCTTTCAATCAATCACCTGGTTAGTCGATGTAACCCTAATGCTTTAAGGCATACCATAATCGATAGCAAGGTACCGATCAATCGATAGCAAGGGACTAATCAATTGATAGGCTAAATTTCCCGACTCCATCAATTTTAGCCCACTTGATTGAATGGTAAGGTTTACCAAGATCATGGTAGTCCCCTTGCACTTGCATGTAGGATATAAAATTAATAAAATTTATTTAAATTTAGTCCTTCATGTAATTTTATCAATTTTACTCAAGTTGGTTTATTTTGTGCATAAGCTCTAATTTTATATAAAATTAACTAGCTTTTGTTAAATTTATGCATAATTGCAGGCTTTAAAGTTAAGAAAAGTTATGTATTTTCAGCCATAATCACTACCCCCAACTTTAGAATCTTGTTTGTCCTCAAGCAAGTTAGAAAAAATCAAATCATTTAGAAAATAATGGGACAGGCATGCACTTCCTTAATGCTCACATATAATCAAGAGTATGTTATACCATTAAAATTTCAAAGTTTGCATGTACTTGATAGAATGTGAAAAATCTTTAGAAGTGATGTGGAAATCGTTCCACTTATGCTAAATCAAATGCTCACAAATTAAAGACTATGTAATTAATCTTGGAATCAATGCCTAGAAAAGTTAACCTTCAATTTAGGTTAAGCTTATGAAATTTAGAGTCAAGTCTAATATTTCATACTAAATGAGAGGTCTCAGTATTTAATTGGTCAGCCCATATATATACTTCTCCCTTATCAGTCTCTTAGGTATGCTAATGCCATGCAAAAAGAGAGTGACTACTAAATCATACCTTATTTTACCTCCCTAACTTTTGGAATAACTTTTGCATCTTGCCCGTTATTTTCCTTTAGATTTTTTCTTTTTCGATTTCTCACTTTTCCTTCCTTTTTCTAGTTTCTTTCACTTTCTTTCTTTCTTTTCTAACTTCATTCCTCTATTGTGAAGGGATCATAATTTTGATTTGTAATGATTTTTTCTTGATTCCCATCATTTTCTTTTTCAACTTTTCTTCTCTTTCTTTTTGGGCATAAATTGTACATTGGTTAGGAAACGTTCAAGTAAAATCTAGTATCTACTTCAATTTACACAACATTAATAGACCACTCGATTCCTCAAAAGAATGGTTTATATATACATGTCAACTTCCGAAAACACAAAAACCTAACACTCAATCAAAACATTTTCCTAACTATAAACCTCTAAACTATGCCTAAATTGAGCGTATCTAAACACAGTAAAGATGTCATTAATTGATTTCAAAGTTTTGAAAAGTATTCAGGACTTATTTTCAAAGGACTTCTTTCAAAAGTATGGTCCTAATCACTTCCTCCTACTTTCTTTTTACGCAAACCTTATAAAATGATAACATACTTGAATTTAGATGCATAGAGCATCAAGGAAAATGGATCCAACTTTTCAAAAAGAAACTATCTTGTAAGTGCACAAAAGGAATAAGTAACATGAATTCAATTAAGTCATTAAAGCCCAATCAAAACAACAAAATTTTATTGTCCATGTTTAACTTTTCTACCCCTAACTTTAAACTTAAGAAATATTTTTAGCAATTTAACTCATACATGCTTGAAGGTTGAAAGAGGAAAAAGATTATAATAGAACTCCCTCAGTTTCTTAGTGTGTTTTGAATTCTCATTTCCCTTCTAAAATCCGTGATGGTGTCTCTCAATAGATGGATATGACCTTTCCTTTATGTATTTACATGTGTTTATGTAACATAAAAGAGACATAACTATAAAGACTTTGAAATAAAAAAGACTCATAAACTAATTAAGAAGATAAGAAAATATGGTTGGTCGGTTTTACTCCCAAAAAGCATTTGTTTTTAAGCCTTCAACCTAGCTTTTCAGTGTTGCTTCATGGTAAGTCCTCATTCATCCTTTAGGGCTCAAATCCTTCAACTTCCCAGCTCATGCTTTACTCTCTGTACTCATGAATCCTCCTTTTTCTCATGTGATTCCCTTTCTCAAATTCTTTTCCTTAATCTAACTTTCATTCTCCTTCCTTTAGTTGCTAAATTTTTTCTTTGGCCTAGAGCATCACTTTTCGTTCTCCACTTTCTAGGATGCTTATCTTCTCTTTCATATCTAGTATAGCTCTAGCTCTAGAGGTCTCTAGGAATGATCTTCCAAAGACTAGAGGTTGATCTTCATCCTCATATCCATTACGATGAAGTTAACTAAGAAGTCACATGGTCATATACTAACAGGTATAAAGTGGTGTTCTCCTAAAGGTGTAGTCTAACCCCTATCAATGGTTTGTATGTAATACGAGCTTCCCTTCATAAAACTCTCTAGTCCTAATTCTTGCATTGTTTTTCCCAACATAAAGTTATTTGATGCACCCATATCCAAAAGAACTATTGGGAAAAACTTATCTAATATGATGCATGGCATGGTGAATTTCCTTGGATCATCTAATTTCTAAGCAAACTGGAAACCACTAGTACCTTTCTCCTTAAGCACCATGTCCATGATTTTGAACTCATTGATATTAGGCTTCTCCTCTAGACTCATTTCACCTTCTTTTTTGAGTTCAAACTTATCAAGATTTTCTTCTATGTCTCCTTGATGTTGACCTTCCTTAAGTTCATCATTTTTTGTGTCTTTATATTCACTAGGATGCTCTTTGACTTCCACTTCACTTAGATCCTCTTCTTCACTGATTTCCCTTAATCTATTCATCTCTATGTTGTATAGATCATCATCACCAAATGCTTCTTCTTTATCTTCCTCTTTTTTAAAGTTCTTGCTCATTTCATTATCAAGATCCTCTTCAAGTTCAACTATTAACTCTTCTTCTAATGGTGTTAACATCTCCTCATCTATAAGTTCAACTTGGTCCTCAATAAGGTCCTCTATCCTTAAGTATTCATCTCCAAACACTTGCTTCCCACTAAATTATAACTCCTTTTCTCTTACACTAGCCTCCTTACCATTTCGACTAGATGTCCTAACTTGATCTCTCGGATTTTTCTCGGTATTGCTAGGTAGTTGTCCAAGGAGTCTCTTGTTCATGTTCTCATAGTACTGAACCAACCATTTTTATATATCTTACAAAGTGGCCTCTTGCGCATTCATTCTCATATCACACTTTTGAATAAAATTTCTCAATAATTGCTCAATGGTCTCTCCCTTCGAAATTTGTATAGGTAGAGGTGGAGGTGGTGATTGGCCTTAGCTAACTTGTATCCTAAGTTCTTAAAAACCTATGTGAAATCCTCCTCCTTGGTTACCTCCCTACAACAAAGTAGGACAATTGCTCCAGACTAGGTTGTAGGGGTTTGAGTAAGGGTTATAATTTATCTATCCGTAATTGAATTCCTCACTACATAAACTTATTCCTCCTTACTACCTTTTAATAGGGCATAGGGGTTTCCAACCTAACAACTTGTGCTCATATGCCCTACTCTGCCACATGTACTACAATATTCATAAGGTTGCTTGTAACAGCTAAAGCTAATGGCTTAGTTGGTTTTTTCAATCTAAGTGAGCTAAGTGGTAAGTGAGGTGACTTTCTCTCTAAGTCAACTTAATTCTTCTTTTGCAATTACACTCACTACCCTCTTTGTCTAAGCTCTCTTAGAATGCCAACCATGACCATGTGATGCCTTATGTTCAAACATTTCGTAAGTCTCTTCAACACTTTGGTTCATTGTGCTTTCTCTAGCAATGGCTTCAACCATCATCCTTAATTAACTTCCTAGACCATTATCAAAAGTATTTACAACACACCACATAGGTAGACTATACTAGGACATTTCCTCAACAATTCTTTAAACCTTTCCCAACTTTCAAATAATGACTCCCCATTAAATTGTCTAAACATCGTGATATCATTTCTCTTTTTCATCATCTTACCCATTAGGAAGAATAAGATAGAGACTTTTGAACTAGCTCATCCTAAGTAGTGATGGAATTGGGTTAGTTAGGAATTCAGCCAACTTCTGGCCTTGTCTCTCAATGAAAATGGAAATAACATTAAGCAAATCACATCATTAGACACCACATTTATTTTCATTGTGACATGTATAGTAAAAAATTTTGAAGATGTTCATAGAGGTCCTCGAATGGTGATCCATCAAATTGTTTAAGTTGCATCATCTAAATCAAGGCTAGTTTAAGTTGAAAATTATCTACTTGAAGCGATGGCAGCTGCAATTCATTTAAATTTGGGACACAACATTTCTATAAAGCTCAGTTGTTACCATTCTCATTTCCTTTATCTCCATGTCCATTGTTTGCATTCTTATAAATTCCATTTCTATCTCCTCCGTCAAAGGGTCCTTGTTGATTTTCCATTTCTCTTAATTCCTCTCTCCTACTTTCTCTAATCCTATGGTGACATGTTTGGTCTATCTTAGGGTCTAATTCCTTTACTAATTCTCTTAACCCTCTTCACATACATATAAAAAATTCTTAACTCTACTCCTTTTCAATCTAACCAAACCTCCAAAGTATAACCTATAAATATTAATTGAAAAATATATAAATAGCATTCTTCCTAGCTCAACAGAAATTTGCTAAGGACAAATTCAACACTCTTCTAACAAATTTAATAGTAAAGTTTCAAACCTTATCTTCAAATCAACTTAAATCACCAAGAACATAGCAAGATTAGCTCCATTGAACAAGAAAGTAAATAAAGATCAAAACTTTAATAATTATACCACTCAAAATTAACAAACATTAAATTAAGCTACTAACTACACTATAACTTCATTAATGCTACTCTAATGCCTAAGCTCAAAGTCCTTGGTTTATTTGGAATTAGGACAATTGCCTTTTCCCTGGCAATGATGCTAAAAATTGATAAGATGCGACATGATATACTAATAATTTTAGGATACAAATTTTATTAATGAAAGTTTTCAAAACAGTATCATCTCTAAACTGACCAGTATGCTTGATTGTTTACAATAATAATATTGGTGAATATTCACCAAGTCAAATTCATTAGGGAAAAGCAAGGATGTCGAACTCATGATTCCACCCAGAATTATTAGAGAGTCTGTAAAATCGAAACGTATAAACGTAAGTTTCTACAACTTATATAAAATAGTTTTAAAAAATTATAAATATACTTATAGTAGTTATTTAAAATTTGAAATATATAATGAATATTTTTTTAAAAAATGAAGAAATTAAGTTTTTTTTTTTCATAAAAATTCTTAATATATAATCTAACATGTTCGAAAGAATGACAAATAGAGTTGAAACTCAACTTTTTCCCATTTTTTTTTAAGGGTATACATTAAAGAGAACCAAATATTTCAACTCATTTTAAGTTATTAATGATATAAAATAAAACATAGTTTTCTTTATAAACTTTGTTATTCAAGTTAAAACTTAGATAAAAGCTATAAATAAAAAATAAGAGATTGAGAGTGAAAGAAAGAGGTAGAAAATTGGAATAGGATAGGATAGATGTTGTAATGCTCTAATAGTTGATGGCTTGTAAAGAGCTAGTTGTATTATCTTTTTCTTTAATATTTTAGTCTATTCAACTCAGATACGTAGAATCGGTAAAATTAGTAAAAAACATAAGTTTCTACTGAGTTTATATATAAACTTAGTTAAAAACGTAAGTTTCTATAAAAAAAAATATTTTACACCCAAGTTAACTTGGAAGAATCACCTAAAATCATAAACTCATAGAATCACATGAGTAAAATCTTGATTTTGACAACTATAGGGAAAAGAGTTCGACTGAGTATCAAATTCTAACCTACCACTCTAATCTAGTTAAGTCAAACAAAAAGTAGTGATTCATAATTAATGGCAAACAAGCGAGAACAAAAGTTAACAACTAACATAAATATTAAAGTGAGCTCATGACATGTTTTTGATGTAGTGGTGAAGTTGTCCCACTTTGATATAGAGGATGGTTTTCACTTTGATTTTGACATCATTCATTTGAGCTCAATTCCAGTTAAAGCATCTCACTCAACTATGTAGTGAAAAATCTCCTATTGGTCTCATTTTCCTATATAATCAACTAAACACTTAATTCTTATAAAAAATTAAGTGCTCTAGTTCTAGAAATTAGGAAGTCAATCTCCTCTTAGTCTTACCTATCCTAATTTACTAAAGCTACATAATATAACATGAATTCAACTAGCTACACCTAATCTCCTTTAGGTCTCTCAAATATAAAATTTCATTTATCAATACTTTACAAACTTGTTGACTCATGTTAGAAATTACATGACTAATCTTCTCTCGGTCTCATAATCAAGCAAGTTAATTAATTCATAAGGGATTTTTTATAACTAATCTTCTCTCAATCTCATAATTATAAGGAAAACCCATTAAAAGGATCAACTTCTAGAGCCTCAACAAGTTCAAATAAGGCATTAAACATCAAAATCCTAACTAAACACACAAACCCATATCAAAATTACAACATTCCACCTACTACATCTTCTACATAAACCCACAAAAACTAGCTTAGCCACTCATGTTAATAAAAATGACAAGAAGAACAAGCACAAATATAGCAAAAAAACTCCTTTAATAAACAGGGTAACAATGTAAGAACAAGTGAGTAAATGAAGAACAAAGTGATAATACTCTTTAATCAAACTCAAATATCAAGAAATGTATATCAAAATCTTAAAAACAAGTGCCAAATAACATAAATAAAGTCAAGAAATAGTAAACAAGACAATAAGTACACAAAACTAAACTAAAACCTAGCAAATCCTTAATTGCGACTTGCTATTTTTGCTGTAAATGCAAGTATTTATAAAATTGGGCTACAAATCGATCGGTGAATAATAGATACATATTGGTCCTAAGCTGTCTCTGTAATTTTTTAAACATGGCATTTAGGGGATTAGGGTTTTAGGTAAAAAAAAAAAAAACCCTAACCTTAATTCCTTATGCCTATCGATTGATGTAAATGGTACCAATCGATTGGTATGGTTGAATCCTCTTAACTATATTTTGTTCACCACACTATCCTCTCTTTCGATTGATTGCCTAATCAGTCGGTGTAACCTTAATGCTTCAAGGCATATCGATCGATCATTAGCAAGGCTACCCATTAATCAACTATCAATCGACCGATAGGCCAAATTTCCTAAATCCATCAAATTTAGCCCTCTTAATCAAATGGTAGGGGCTACTAAGATCATGGTAGTACTTGTGCACCTATACATAGGATATAAAATTAATAAAATTCATTTCAATTCTTTCCTTTTTCCATGTAATTTTGTCAATTTTACTTAAATTGGTCCATTTTGTGAGTAAACTCCAATTTTATATAAAATCAACTAGTTTTTACTAAATTTATGCACAAATGTAGGTTTTAAAGTTGGAAAAACTTGCACTTTTTGAGCCAAGATCAAGCTTATAGGAGAAAGCTTAATGGAGTGACCATTAATGGAAGATACATTGCTAGAGAGGCAACTATGTCACAATTCCTAGCTTATATGTGTTAAGCTCAAGAGGAGTAGCGACTGCTAAAGGGAAAATATTGTTACAAGAGAAGCTATCACAAGTTGGCTTATAATAAGAATCTATAAGGTAGACTCTATCATTAGGCTACTTAGCAAGAGGCAATTTCGAAGAATAAGAGCAAGGTTGAGGGTGAAAGTATGCATGTGGAAGCCTAGAGTCCTAGTGAAAATGATCTAAGGTTGAAGCTAGGTGGCCATTGAAAGGGGTTAGTGATCTTTTGGGATTAGATAGTGGCAAGGTGTTGGCTTAACAACGATGGCATCATAGGCTATGGACTAAAAGGTAAGTACGAATGTTCAACTCAAGCTTATGATGAAATAAGTAGCGTCATTAGGTGGTCTGTTCTCAGGGTGGATATTCTTTAAAGGTAGGTTTGTCTTATTGTGAACAAACCGGTTGTGAGTTGATGTTACTCTCCTAAGGATGCAATGGTAAGCCAAAACAACTTAGATATTGAGCCTTTCAACATATGAGGGTCAATGACAAAATTCAAAAGGGTGCTTCTAATGAGAAGTATGGACTTAAAATAGTTGTGGGTAAACAAGAAGAGAAGGCTGACTCACTATCTAGAGTATAAGTAAAAATACAAAGTTAAAGGATGCTGAATGCCACCTAAGTAGTCTAAGAGTGGTAAACCTCTTGTCTCGTATCACGAGCTTAACCCCTCTATAGTGGTCAGTTGCTTCCTATCTTGGGATAATTGAACAAGTAAGGTGAGAGTTTTACTCATTTTTCCTTTTATAGTCTTTTAGGGATTTTTATTATTTAAAAGTTATTATTTATTATTATATTGTTTAATTGAACTTATTTAATAGTATTATTTCATTAAATTGATTATTGTGAATTAATAATAAATTAACATTTTTCTTCTAACTGGTACTAACGCATAGCGATGAGATATATAGCATATTTATCAAAAGAGAAAATTGATGTCTATAATTTTTTACACTCATCTATTACTTTTTTAATTTTTTGTAAGCATTTATTTGCTAGTATAATAAGTTACATTTATTTAAGTTAAGTAATTAAATTTAGTTGAATGAGTGAGGCGAGGTGGCTTCTTTGCTGAGCTTATTTAAAATAAATAGTTGTTGATTTAGGTTTTCTAAATTTATATTTTCTAATTTTCTTAGATTTATCAATTAGTGTTTGATAATACGTATTTAGATTATTGAGATACTTTATGACATTATTATGATATCAAACATTGATTATATAGTAACATCTTAACAAGTAAATTTAAAAAGTAGGAACAAGTACACAAGATGAGATTAACAATTTAGGATAAATTTAAATATGAGATTAATATTTTAATAAATGGTTAAAATAAGGTATTTCTGTTATAATACTGTTAACTTTAACTAATTTGGCATATACTTGCCATGTGGCGCTCACATTACAAACACATGGTGCTTACATGTATTTTTTAATATAATAAATAGAAAAAAAACATATTAGATTAGTATAAAAAAAAAAAAGATCATCATTTCAAGAAATTTAAACAAATGGTTAACTTTTTCATAAGTGGTTAAGGGATTCTCATTATAACACTATTAACTTTAACTATTGTGACAATTATTTGCTAAATAGTATTCACTTGACACTTGTGTGTATTTTTGAATATTAAATAAATAGAAAAAACATATAAATAACTAAAAATTATAAAAGAAAAAAATTAAAGAATAAGAAATAAAAAATGGAAAATCTAAATAGTATGATTAAATATAATCTGCATAGTAGTTTAATTAGTTAAAAAAATAATGAATAAAAAATTTTTGTTAAAAAAGAAAAAAAAAACTACAAAAAATTAAAATAAATAAAACTAATCACTCCTTAGCCTTAGGATGGTTGATCCAACCTTGAAATAGTTGATAGTCATGACCCACTTAAAAAAGTGATTGTGGGCCCACCAATAAGATTAAAAAGAAAAAAGGAAAACAAGTACAAAACCTAATCAATCATATGACTTCATTGAGTATTACATCTCGTCTTTCTTTTCTTTCTTTCTCGTTTTTTTTTTTTAATTCTTCCTTGTTTTACCCCCTACCATTGCCCACTCCTCCACAATATCCCCTCACCGCCGCAAACCCTCCCCACCCCTCCACCCCAAATAAGGGTAGTACAACCCCGTCCCTTTAACGATAAGAAGCTACTCGGCCATTACTTCGTGGTGTAACTACCTACGAACTATTTCAAGGCCAAATTGGTAACCTTAAGACCATAAAATAGTTAGTTTCATTTTTTCTAATTTTTTAAAAGTTTTTCTTTTTTAAAATTTTTTATTTTTTCATTTAATAATTATATATTCTATTTATAATATTAAATGCAAAACCTTTTTTTTTTATCTACCAATACAACATCATTATTAAATAGTTTGTAAATATTAAAATGGTTATAAAGCAAGAGAGAAGAAGATAATTACCCTACATATTGGTGTATAGTTTTGAAACTTTCAAGTCTAGTTACTTTGCATTCTATAAATTAAAGAAGTATTTGTTCGCACCAATCAACAATATTTGCCAAATCATGTAACTACATTATAATTAGTAGCCAAATGAAAGATTTCCTAAAAAGAATGCCTTAAATTGTATTCAAATTAAGTGTCTCTATTTTAAGCAAAAGAATTTTCTATTGAAATGTATTAAAGCATATGACTTTGATTTGATCATGCTAAATCTCTAGAGGAATTCGATATTTATAGGCTACTTATATATTATTTTTTTTATTTTTTGCATATGCATCACGAGTTGCAATGTTCACTAGTATTTAATTATAATATTTAGTTTTTACATTTTTTTCTTTCCTTTTTTTTTAATATTTTTCAATTTTTTAGTAATTTTTCCTTTTTTATATTTTTTTCTATTTATCTATATTTTAAAATATATGTAAGTGCCAAGTGTTTGCCACATGAGCACTATGCCAAATAAGTTATAATTAATATTATTATAACAATTATCCTTTATATTAATCACTTACTGAAATATTAATACTTTATTTAAACTTATTAAAAGGTTGATTTCTTATTTAAATTTATTCCCGAACTTAATCCTTACCTAAGTAATTTTCCTTAAAAAAATTTAAAGAAGTTGAATTTCAACGTTCATTTCTTCAAAAGAAAAAAAGGAAACTAATAATATAAAAATTAAAAAATCCATGAAAATAAGGCTATTGAAATACATTCCTAACGATATAGCAAAATCACCTCTTGAAGAAGCAATTCCCCCCAATAGAAAAAGGAAAACACACACATACAAAACTCTAAAATCCAACACAACAAATAACCTGACTTTATACATATAAAGCAAACACCTATAAAAGCAAAGAAAAGTTTAACCTAAACAAAGCTATATCCGTACTTCATAGCCATACCTAATCTCTCATGTTAAGATCCCTACACAACCCAAACTTGTACAAATAAAAGTTCACCTCTCTCAAAACTTCTCAATACATGTGAAGTCAAAAACCATGCAATATTTATATTTCTTAACCAATGACATTGGCAACCACAATTTTTAATAAATAACAAGTTGGGAAAACATAATTAAGGAAAACAAAAAGTTAACAATATAAGCAAAATGTGCATAAAATGTTCGTCAATTATAATCAAAATGTTCGCTAACTACAATTAGTAAGAATCTACTACTATCCACGTGGTTTGCGTGCGTAAGCATGTATCTCCTAAGTATCTGTATCAAGATAGGGTTGCACCATCTAGTCTGTATGTAATTATGTGATATGTACGCTATCCCCTCTAAAAGTGTACTAGAGTGGGTTATGTGCATAGTGACCAAAGTAGGCTTAACCTGTATAGCCCACTTACTTATGTTTGCATCATAATCCCTAGCTTGCCTCCTAAATGGAGCAAGGGGAGTCTCAATCTGATTGCTCGAAGCATCTTTAAATAGCAGGTGAAACTAAAACTCAAATGCTACAGGAGATTAGGGTATAGTGCTTATTGTTAATGGACTTTGGTAATTGGAATTATCCTACAAAGAAAGGAAAAGCTCTTGGTACTAGGGCCAGTCCGGTATGGCCGCTCTAATGCCTAAGTTAGTAAATATGGATAAAGAAAGTTAATGTGAGTGGTCAAGAGTTATCAAATGCCCTTACAATGTTTGTTTCCCACATTTATAGGCAAATGTCATGTTTGAAGCAATAGTTATCAAAATAACCATCAAGATACATAGAAGACTCTTGATCAGACACATTTCCTAAAATATAGGGAGAGTAAATAGTTATGTAATATAATCGTGCTAGTGATAACTGTTCACACAATTCCTTTGTATTCAAATTAGGAATGGATGTGTTACTCAACGAGATGTCGAGAATAAAGATTACTTGGCCTATCACTAGCCGAATGGATGAATGAGTGAAGTTTTGAGTATCAACGTTTGACAAGCCAAGTGAGTGAGAACTAACTATCAATAGTGCTGAAACAAGAGATTGTCTTGAATATCCAAGTTAGCTTAACTATGTCCTCTCCCTCTACTTCATTTGCATCCTCATCCTTGACATCACCCTCTATGCCATTGTTCGTATCATGACCTTAAGGGGGGCCTGGTAGGATTGTGTAAGATTTCCATATCATGTATACACTCATGATATAAAAACCGCCTTGTAAGTTAAAGATTACAAGTCTCTAAATAATTAAACACTAAGGTTTTCAATTTTAATTAAATAGTTTGATATAAAATATAAGTTAATATAGATATCTGATAAGCTATAATCCATTAGAACCGCAGAGAATTAGTATCTCCTACCAAATGCTAAGACAAGGTAAAACAACTTACTGATTTACAAGAAATACTATATAATCTTATCATATGAATATACTCTACATAAATTGCTTATATAACACTACACACTTTTCAATCAACCCTAACATTGCCAAACCTATCTCTAGTTTGTATTCTACTCTCAAGCTTATCCCAATCCTTGCTTACAAGAAGCCTACAAAAGAAACTATAAGGGAATGAGCAAACCATTGCTCAATGAGTTCGTTCCTCACTACTACCTTTCAAGCAAGTTATCAATCATTATTAGCACCCATGCAAGCTATCTACATATGAAATTAATATAAGTGCAATGAATGCAAGCAATACATCCATAGGAGTCTGGAACTATGGAAGGTATAGATTTATATCATCTACACGTTGATTTTTCCTCCATACTTACCTGTATGGAGTACCTCACCTTAATCGTGTGAGGTTGCCTAGGGGTATGGTCCCACTAGACGTTACTTGACTACTACCCTAGTCCAAGAATAAAAAATGAACATAAGTAAACCCTAATTAAAGCCACCCACTAAACATATCAAAGGCCCTTCATGCATACAAAGCGAGTCCATCTCACTATCAACAAATATCTAAGGCCCTACTAACACAAAAATGCGAGTCCCCTCGCAATTAATTACAGGTACTATGCTAGCTTTACCTTAACGATGAAATATCATTTACAAGCACTACAAGCCCTCATAGAAATCATACAAAACATATTTAAGATTTGAAAAACATTTACCAAAAATAGTTTTTTCAAAAATCTGTAAAGCTAGCACACTCCGTCAGTATACCAATTAGGTCACAAACATGCAATAGATATAACTAGTTATTTTAGTTGAATAGTTATATTTACTAATTTAAGAAAGTGATCACAGAGATGATAACATATAAAGCAACCAGTTATTTAATCAAACAATCAATATCAATCAACAAGCAAGATACAAATAACTTAATTACTTTACCACCTTTTAGTACATAGCTTAGATAGCCTAAACCCTCTCTACAGTTGGCAAGTCATCATCAAGTCTTGATATAGGATCCTAATCCATCAGAAGCTCAGGGTTAAACCCATAGGCTACCTTAAAGGGAGACTTGTTTGTTACACTATGGGCTATCCCATTGTAAGCAAATTCAATGATTGGCAAGCATAGATCCTAATCACTCATGTTCTGTCTGATAGTAACCCATAACAAAGTTCTTATTGCTCTATTGACAACTTTGGCCTATCTATCGGTTTATAGATTGCAGAACGTGCTATACAATAGTTTAGTTCCCATTTGCCTCCATAGTGTCCACTAAAAGTGGCTCATGAACTTCGAGTCTTGGTTTAAAACAATGGTCTTGGGAACCCTGTGAAGCTTGATTATTTCCTGCAAGATAAGAAAAGAGATAGCCAAAGCGTCATTAGTTTTGGAATAAGACACAAAATGTGCCATCTTACTAAATCGATCCACAAATACTATGATGGAGTCCTTCCCTCGGGACATTCTCAATAACCCCAACATGAAGTCCATACTTAGCTTGAACCAGGGTTTGGTTTAGATGGGCAAGGGTAGATAGTGTCTTTGCTCGGTATGGCTCTTTGCTTTTCGGTAAGTTATACACCTTTCTAATATGGATTGGACATCTCTCTTCATCCTTGGTCAAAAGAATCTAGATGAAAGTACCTCATAGGTTTGATGCTGGTCGAAGTGTCTTGTTAATCCACCCCCATGCACCTCATGCATTAGCAATTCTCTTATAGAATAGGTCGGGATATACAATCTCCTCTTTCTGTTCAAGTATTTGTCCTCCATGTGATAGTCATCTAAAGTCCATCCCTCCTCATACTAGGCATAAATAAGACTAAAGTGTGAATCCTCAACATAAAAATTCTTTATTTTTGAAAAACTAAGTAGCCTTATTTGTAGTTGGGTTAAGAGGGTATGTTGTCTCGATAGGGCATCAGCTATTACGTTGCTTTTCCCATTCTTATATTTCATGACATAGGAAAATCCCTCCATGATCTTGACCCATTTGGCTTGTCTTCGAGACAACTTTAGTTGGTTCATTAGATATCTTAAGGATTCATTGTCGGTGTAGATCACAAATTCCTCAGGTAACAAATAGTGTTGCCATACCATTAGGGCTCGGATTAAGGAGTAGAACTCCCTATCATAGATAGAATAGTTAAGTGTAGCTCCTCAATGTTTCTCGCTAAAGTAAGCAATAGATCGACCTTCTTGCATCAACATGATACCTATGCCTAGTCCGAATGTATCATACTATACTTTAAAAACTTTATCAAAGCTTAGCATAGCTAAGACGAGGGCTGTGGTCAACCTTTCTTTCACCTCCTTGAAACTCCTTTACTCCTTCTCTCCCTATCTGAATTCAATATTCTTCTTTGAGAGTTTAGTGATTGGGGCTACAATCGTATTAAAATTTCTCATAATCTTACAATAGAATGATGCCAACACATGGAAACTCTTTACATCAATCGAAGTGGTTGGCACTGGCCATTCGGTGATTTCTCTAATCTTCTCTTCATCAACTTGTATGTTACCACTACTTACAACAAACCCTAAGAATATCACTTCGGGTTGGCAAAAGTCGCACTTCTTTAAATTCGCATAGAGTTGTCTAGCTTGGAGTTTTGCAAAGACTCTTCGAAGATGTTGCTGGTGAGTCTCTAAGTCAAGACTATACACTAAGATGTCATCAAAATAAACTATGACAAACTTTCCTAATAAGTCTCAAAGCACATGATTCATTAAGCATATAAATGTGCTCAGTACGTTGGACAATCCAAGCGGTATTACAACCCATTCATATAATCCATGGTACGTTTTGAATATGGTCTTCCACTTGTCACCTTTGCACATTTGAATATGATGATATCCAAATTTGAGGTCAATCTTAGAGAACACTCTTACTTCACTTAATTCGTCTAGCATGTCATCAAGCTTAGGTATGGGATTCTTATACTTGATGGTAATTCAATTGATTGCTTAACTATCTACATACATTCTCCAAGACCCATCTTTCTTCAATACCAACGAGGTTGATACGGCATAAGGGCTAAGGGACTTACGCACATACCCTTTCTTTAATAGCTCATATACTTGCTTCTGTAGCTCAATGGCTTATTTAAGGTTTAACCTATAGGCAAGCTTGTTCAGTAATGCGACTCTTGACTACAAGTTAATTGCATGTTTGATACCTCAAATGGGAAGCAATCCTTCTAGTAGCTCTTCTAGGAATAGATCGGCAAACTTTTTTGATAATGTTTTCACCTCAACAAGTTGCTCTCTCTCCTTCGACCTCATATCTAGTATCTTTTGGACCAATAGATTGGTCTGTCCTTCAAGCTCCATTTCTCTTTTTAGCTTGGCTTGAGTCATTACCAAAGCTTCTTTCTTTAGAGTTTGGCTAAGTTTGGATTGCATAACCCTTACCTATTCAGTAGTAATAGAACTCAATTTCATCCTCTTGTCTTCATGCTCCATAGAACATGTATTCCTCCTTCCATCATATATTACAGCTCGGTTGAACATCCATCGTCGTCTAAGTAGAATATAGGATGCACCTATAGGCAACACATCACAAAGCACTTCATCTCGATATTTTCTAATGCAGATCGATACAAAAACCTATTTGTTCACCTATAGGGCCCCCTTATCACTAAGCCAATGAAGCTTATAAGGTTTTGGGTAGGGCTTGGTCAGCACTTTCAATTGTTGGATCATAAATGCAAAGGTTGTATTGGTGCAGCTCTCACTATTAACGATTATGCTACATAATGACTCATTCACCTTGTATCCAATGTGGAAGAGATTTTCTCTCTGTTCATTTTTAGGTATAGGATTGACACTCATTATCCTCCTTAATGCTAGAGCAAACGGCATAAAGTTGTCTTCCTCACTATAGATAACTTCTTCCTCGAACAGTTCGGCCTATCCATCCTCTTTCAGCTCCTCTACTTCCTAATAAGTACTGTATACTTTGATAGTTGGCACCTTGCCTCGAATCACCATAATTCTTCTATTTGAGCATAAAGTAGCCATATATCTAAAACTTTGGTATTCGAAACACTTAATCTTACTCGTCTTCTTCCCTAAACTCTAGCCTTTCTCAAACTTCCTTAGGACTTCCTTCCCCTTTACCTAAGTAGTTTGTACAGGTCAAATCTCAACAACCTTACTTGGTTTCATTCACATAGGACTGCTTAGAACAATTCAATTATTACCAAGTCGGCTAATTGGTGGTCGAACCCTTCCTATTCGATACCTTTCTATCCTCTAAGCCACTTAGATTATGTTGTCAAGTGTCCTAATATCCATGGTTTCTAAGATATATCCGATCTTGTATTTTAATCCATCGATGAATTGGGATACAATTAAGTCTTCTAACTCACTAACTTCACATCGAATCATCAACATCTAGAATTCTTTAACATAAGCTTCAACAGTTGGTCCTCCTTGCCTCAATTCCTACAACCTTTTGAAATCATCCTATAGATGGTAGCTTAACACTAACCTTCTCCTCATGACCCTCTTCATCTCATCTCAACTCTTAATTTCTCATTCCCCTTCCCTCCATTGAGTGGCTTACAAGTTTTTCTAGAATAGGGAAGCATAACCAGTAAACTCTAACACAACAAGTTTAACTTTTGCATTATCGGGCACTTTGTGGTATCCAAATTGCTTCTCAATTTTGTCTACCCAATCTAGGTAATCCTCGACATCTCCACTTCCAAAAAAGCTTGGAATATGCATCTTCAACCCTAAGAGCTGTTAGGCATAGGATAACACGTAAAGAAATCGAAGAAGAAGATGAAGGAGATGACGAAGCAGAGGAATACAATAAGAGTAGAAGCTATCCTTCGAATGTAATCTAGGCTTTAATACTAGGATGATATGAGTCTATAGATGAACACATGAGCTCAATATCACTCATAACCAAGGGGTGGGTTTAGATAATAAGATGGCCTAAAGGATAAATGAGAGTTGAAGGTTGAATAGGGGTTCCCGTGCATCGATGATGAATATGACGCACCAATGCCTTATACGAGCTTAGGTCATACTTGATAAGATGCACAAGTAAGGCTAAAGATCACTTACCACTAGTTTACACTCAATAGGCTAGATAAAAGTAGCTCAAGAGTAAGTAAAAGAACACTTAGCTCAAGAGAAAGTAGAAGAACACTTAGCTCAAGAAAAAGTAGAAGAACACTTAGCTCAAGAGAGTGTAAAAGTTCAATGTATTCTCTATATGTTGTCCCTACGACTATTACAATTTGCAAGTATTTATAGTACCCAATTAGAATAAGTCTTAGGTTATAGGAAATTACAGAAAAAGGATCCTTACTAGCTAAGGAAAAAGGAGAATAATTTACAAGGGTATTAATATAATCGTGCAAAATGAATGTCCTTTGTAAGAAAAGATAGTACGAGTGTCAAAAAAAGAACAGTGCGTGCGCGGTTTGTTAAATCTATGATCCTCATGATATCCGAGCAGGGGCGAATTTCAATCAAGTAAGGTCAACATTAGTAGTTTTATGGCTTGAACAGTTGGGACTGGACCAAGGTTGACTTAGGGGGTAACTCATGTTCAGGTCGGCTTCGGATGATTGCATCTTAACAGTTGTTAGCTTAGCTTCGGCATTGGTAAGGTTGGCTATATCCTAATTTGATGCTTAGATTGAGGTTTGTTATGGAGGGGTTAGCTTGGTATGTTAGCCGATCACTTTGGCAGTTTCTTGAATGACATAGAGAGTAAAGTAACTTGACAAGTTGGATTAAGAAATGCATTGCTCCTCGGCACTCAGCTCACTTTAAATAACTCGGTGAGCTAACTAAGCAAGCCTATGAGCTTGGGAGCATGTAATTGGTTCATGATCCATATTATATGAGATATAATATTATTGTGACATAATGCTACATGGCTTTAATACTTACATAATGTTCCATATTTTAAACATCACTGTTTGGTGAAAAGCTTTAATAACTATTAGTATTATCAAATATAATGAAATTCTTTTAAAAGTGGTTTAAATCAAACCGAACCGTATTTAAAGTAGTTTGATTTGAAACCTCTAACCATTAAAAGCAAGTTAGTTCATTAAGGATTTGAACCAAACCATTTCAAATACGATTTGGTTTGATTCAACCCCTAAATTAAACCGAACTAAACCATGAGTATCCATACTACTCAAATGATATAAGTCCACTACCAATACTAGCTATATAGAATGGAACAAGTTCTAAACTTCCAACCGCATTTATATCTACAGTCAATCAATGCGCACCCCCCCCCCCCCATCATTCCTACTACTCAATTAGTGAGCTTCTTCTATCGATTGGAGCTACCCTTCACTTGCACCAGTACTATCATTAAAATAGGTTTCATTAGAATTTTCAATAATGTCCTCACAAGTCAATTCATTCTCTACATCTATATTCCTATTAGATTCACTTATGATGAAAATGTTAGCTTGACAAGGTATGCAAGTGCTACTCAATTCTTCAATAGGTGGAACTGATTGGGATTCATACATATGGGTTTGAATTTAATACTCAACATTACTCTCATGTCCTCCTAAATCTTACTCATGTATTGTAGGAATGTTAATTTTATGAATTTTAACATACATTTTTGTTGAACCACTAACTCCACTACGTCCTTAAGAGGATGCCAACAGCTACTGGACATCATCGTCGTCAATTACAAGCACAACACAAAACAAATCCGTATTGCCTCTTATAAGAGGACACCCATGGATCGAATCAATTGATGACTCGTCATGTTAACTTGAAGGTGATTACATATCAAACCCACCAATTGATCATAAGTTGCACCAACTAGAATCCCGACTACTATTGTTGGGCATCTATCATAGTGTACCCCATCCTCTCGTTCTATAATGTTTCCTCTGGTATAGTAAACTGCTCTCACAATATCCATTCTCATCTTGTTTATTATAATAACTTCATAAAATTAATAATACCAATAATATAGAAAACACATGACTTACTTAAGCCCATTACATGCAATCTTTTTTCCGGAAAATATCTTAAAAATATATAGACTTTATTTAATCTCATTAATACGCTAATATCATAATTATATGCAAATTTCATTATTTAAATTAAATTATTTAAGTAAATAATTATGATGTAGGCATAATTATTTAATTATTTAGAATTAGTCACTAATATGCTAATACCAAAATTTTACCAATTTGTCTAGATATTAGTAAAAACATATCTTGATCATATCCTAAATTTAGACCTTCTTACCTAATTTCATTTCCATTCCTCTTATAAGAATAGTTACATAGTAGAACCGTTAACACAGTTAACAATTGGTTCAATGTAGCATAATATATACACTTATGAAGTTGTTTTTTTATCATTACAAATATGTACAAGTAAATAAAAGTATAAAATAAAGTACCTTTTTTTCACGTATAGAGAGAGAAAATGACACAAATGTGCAAATATATTGATTTATTTTTTAAAATTGATGATGGAAAGTGTTATAAGTGGTGCTAAGATCTCAAATCTAAAGTTGATTCGAGAAGAAGTCGAGCAAAAAATGAGATTGTATAGAAAGGGAACTTATCGGTGTTTATGTTTTAGAGAGAGAGTTTTTTACCTAGAAGAATGAAGATGAAGAATAATAAAGAGCCCATTAGGTTTTTAAATTGCCATTTCAAAAAGCAATTTTTAAAGATTTTTCTATGGTCTTGTTCTTGTTTTTTAAGGAATTGATTCTACTATCTATCTCATTTTTAATTTATCTTCCTTTAAATCTGAACCATTAAACAAATTATAAATTTAATGGTTTAAATTTAAAAAAAAAATGGAAATAAATGGTGAGATAGAGTGAAAGACTTGTCCCATCAAAATAGAAGATTGTATTGTAAAATTTCCTTGATTTTAATTAATGTATTGTTGGGGATATATAGAGATGCTATTGGGGCGGGTTTGAATTGAGTTTTACAAAACTCAAACCTAATTCGCTACTTTATAAGGCTTCCTAAAATTCTATAAAGTACCATACAAGGTTTTTATCTTATTTTTAGAACCCGCTTCTATATGGGCCGCTTCTATATGGTTTTGTAAAACCCATTAAAAACTTAACTCAATCCACTAATACTAAAAAAAATTGATTTGTAGGTGTATATAAAAAATAAAGTAAACCACGTATTGTTTGTTTTTAATAATAAAAGAAATGGCATATGATTACTCAAAATTAAACAAATTTTTTTTTTATTTTAAATTAATACGAAATTAATAAAAAGGAGATGAATGGGAATTGAGGAATGTAGTTGATTGGCTAAGAGAGAGAGAGAGAGAGAGTAAAAGAGCATCATAGAGATTGTGAGAGAGAGTAAGAGATCGTGAGAGAGAGTAAGAGATCAAGGTAAAGTTTTTTTAAAAGATAAAGTACAGAAGAAATAAGATGTTTTTTATTCATTATTATATTTTATTATTTATAACTAATACTAAATTACTAATATTATATATATATTATTTTCAATCAATTTTAGATTTTTCATTGGATTTTTTTTTAAATTTTAAAACTTGACCCAATATCCTTTAGGGTTTGAGAATCATTCTCAAAATTTGATTCAAAATTTTATAAAGTTATGATTTTATAAAGTTTTTAATGGGTTGGATGAATGAAAATCTTATAATGACTGACCTGATAATGTACTTAAAAATATATTCTCGATGGCTTTATTTTTAGGAATTTATTTTTTATATTATTATTTGCCTTGGTTTGGTAAAAGTTTCTATTTGCTCATTTTAGGCAACGAATTCCTAAAATCCGTGGAGGGTTAGCAGTAACTGTCCCAGAAAATGCCGAGCGCCGTCAACAAACCATATGCACACGTTAAGCCCAACAAAAACCCCTGCGCAGGTAACATTAACATTTAACGCTAATGAGGAGAACGATCAAACCTCATTCGATCCGACTGACTTGTTCATTTTTCCCTGAAAAACGTTTCTTTACAACCGATCCTAGTCCTATACCCGACAACATTGTCGCTGGCCTTGTTTCTATCATAACCAAGCAGCGACCCTTTTCACCAAATAACGCAGACCTTCAATCTTTCGCACCGTATATAACCACCAAAATAGTTGAGTCCGTACTGAACCAACTTAAAAGTTGGGAAACCGCCTATAACTTCTTCACTTGGGCTTCAAGTCAGAATGGGTACGAGCATAACCGCTATACTTTTAACACAATGGCCTCCATCCTGTCACGTGCTCGACGAATTGCCCCAATGAGGGAACTGGCTTTTCAGCTGGTGAACTCTCGGTGTTCATTGACGCCAGGTGCTTTGGGATTCTTTGTTAGGCGTTTGGGCGAATTGGGTATGGTTGAAGAAGCCAATGAGGTGTTTGATCAAGTTAAGCAGAAGGGTTTGTGTGTTCCAGATAGTTATGGTTATAGTTGCTTGCTCGAGGCAGTTTCCAGGTCCAATGAGAGTGACGTTGTCGAGAGGAGATTGAAGGAGATGAGAGATTTGGGTTGTAAGTTGGACAAGTATAGTTTGACTCCTGTCTTGCGGGTTTATTGTAATTCGGGAAGGCTTGACAAGGCTTTGGGTGTTTTCAACGAGATGGAGGAGCGTGGATGGGTTGATGCACATGTCCTTTCTATCTTGGTGTTGGCTGTCAGCAAGTTGGGCCAGGTGGATAAGGCTTTTGAATTGATCGAGACTATAGAAGAGGCAAAACATATTACATTGAATGAGAAGACATTTTGTGTGTTGATCCATGGGTTTGTAAAGGAATCAAGGGTGGATAAGGCTCTTTTGTTGCTTGATAAAATGTGCAAGGCTGGTTTTCATCCTCATATTTCGCTTTATGATGTGATTGTTGGAGCGTTATGTGAAAATAAGGAATTTGGTAAAGCTATTGACTTGCTCTTAGAAATGAAAAGGGAGGGCATCCAGCCTGATTTTGCCTTGCTTACGAAAATGGTGAATTGTTTCTGTGAACAAGGAAAAATCCTTGAATTGCTTGAGGAATTACCGAAACATATCTTGGTGGATGAAAAGGCTGTAACTTTTCTCTGTAATTCTTTCATGAGTTTTTATGTTAGTATTGGTGAAACTGACAAAGCTTATGAATTGCTCCATGCAATGACAGGGTATGGTGATGTTAATAATGATGTATTGGTAAATACACTCCTTAGGGGTAACAAAACAAAGTTTGCAGATGCCATGTCTTTTTCTATTGTCATTAATGGTATGCTCAAAGTTGGTAAAGTGGATATGGCCCTTTCTCTCTTTCGAGAAATGTTATCCACTGGGTGTAAATCAACGGTGGAATTATATAATGCCTTGGTTGAAGGTCTTTGCAATTCAAATAGACTGGAGGATAGCATCCAACTTTTGATAGAGATGAAAAACTCTGGATACAAACCAAATCAATATACCTTCAACAGTATTTATGGATGTCTATGTAAAAGAGGGGATGTAGCTGGAGCTGTTGATATGATTAAGGATTTGCGTTTTAATGGGCATCAACCATGGATAAAACATACTACAACTCTTGTTAAAGAGCTCTGTAAAAATGGCAGAGCATTAAGAGCCTGTAACTTTCTCAATCACATGGTTGAAGAGGGTTTCCTTCCTGACATAGTTTCTTACTCTGCAGCAATGAATGGTCTGATAAAGTTTCACAAGGTGGATCTAGCATTAGAGCTATTGCGAAACTTATGTGCCAAGGGGTGCAAACCTGATGTTGTTGCTTATAGTATATTGATAAATGGGCTCTGTAAGGTGGAAAGAGTTTTAGAAGCCCAAGAACTCATGCATGAGATGCAGGTGACAGGGCTTGTGCCTTCAGTTGTCACCTACAACTTGATGATAAATGGTTGCTGCAAGGCTGGTGATACTGATAATGCCATGCTTTATCTTTTCAGGATGGTTGAAGAAAACATAGAGCCCAATGTGATTACTTATACAACTTTGGTTGATGGTTTATGCAGTGCAGGAAGACCTGATGATGCAATTTTGCTGTGGAGGGGAATGGTGACAATGAATGTCACCCCCAATGAAATAGCTTTTATGGCCATCATCCATGGTCTTTGCAAGTGTGGTAGGCCCAATGAAGCTCTAGAGTATTTCCACCAGATGAAAGGGAAGGGAATGAAAGCTGACAGCTTCATATATGTATCGCTGCTCAGTGCCTTCATATCTGACCAGGACTTGCTCATGGCATATGAGATACTAGAAGAGTTGGTTGACAGAGGAAGCCTTCCAAAGCCATCAGACAAGAGCTATTCATTGCTAAGAGATGCTATAACGAAATTATTAGAAGATGTTAGGACATCTTCAAGCATCCAGGAGCTCATTGTCCAAGGCAGCATCCCTGCAGTTGATCCCCCTGTGACCTTACTAATTGCAAACACGAGAGCTCAAATTAAGAAAAGTGGGAATTGATCATATTATTGTCAGATTTCTTCAGCCAAAGTGACTACTGCTTACCAATACAGCCACGACAAACTAGGCCTACTCTGATACTAATCAATGAGGAAATACTGTTGCAGAAGATGCAAGTTGATTCAATTTGTTTTATTCCAGTCAAAGCAAATTATTGCATCCATCATTTCCCCAAATTTAAGTGGATGTCCTTATTATTTTATAAGCTGGTTGATATACTTGAGATGCAAAGATGTCTTGGTCTGTTTGCACTGATTTTGGTGTTGGTTTGCTCTACTTGCTTTTCATCATATAATGACATTTTTTATTTAACACCACTAGATCAAGTTTAAAGATTTGATTCTTTGAACTTATTGATTCCAACTCATATTGCTCTTGATGCATTTACACTGATACGGTTACACCTTGTCAGTCCATTTTGCATTGTATACGAACTCACTTCCTGCTTGACAATCACTCTGCTCCATCAAAAATGTCTTACAGCCCGTTTTCATTGCAATAGCCATTCCATTCTCCCTTTATTCCTTGTGGAATGGCTATTATAGTGTTCACTTGTGTTTTGACCCCCAGTAATAGTAATTCCTCAATAAATTGCTATTACAAAATATGTTGAATTGGGATTCTTTTGTAGGAGCCATGAATAGCAATTCAACATTTCATTTTTTTACTTTCTCCCAAAAATGTCCTCATGGAAATTAACAAATTAAAAATCTTACCCATTAAACGTCTAAGATTGGCTGAAAGAAAGAAGAAAAGAAGGAAAAAATAAAAAAAATAATCTCGTTGCATTGTTTCCTTCTACCTCTCTCTCTTTGTCATGATCTTTCACTTGAACTTGCCAATTGAAAGGCAGAAAACCTTGATCTCCTGCATCGTTTCTCTCTATCTATCTCTATTTCTCTCATGACATTCAATTCAAAGCTATTGGAGCAAAGATTTGTATCCTTTGACTGAAACTGACTGCTGAAGATGGAGAACAAAGTCACCCAAGCGCCAACTACCAACTGCCGATTACATTCTTCAACATCTTCTCATTTTGAAAGGTAAAGTTAACATTATTTCTTTGATTTCAATTTTGTAATAGTAATTGATCTTCTTACTTAGATTGCATTCTAGAGCCCCTAGTCAAATCCCTAAATTGTCTTCTTATAAGTTTGCTTTAAAAATCACTTGAGTACTCTTTTGTCAGCATTCTAGAGCCCCTAATCAATTTTCTATGCACATGTTAACAAAAACACTTTAGAGAATATTGCGCATAAACTTTTGGGGTTGGCATATGCAGTATTCTTTTGAATTTGTTTGTTCTGCATAACTGTGCCATTGAAAATGCCATTCAAAATGTTGTCATAACACCTGTTTTGATGTCTTTTCTATAAATTATTTTCAACAACTCATTGTGTACCATATATATTATTTTAAATGTTTAGTGGTTTGCAATAGAAAGGCAACCAGATGTCCCCAAGTTTAGTGAGGTTTGGTCCTTTGTACAGAGCTACTGTTTGTATTGCGTAATAGGAAATTATTCTGTTTTATAGGAAAGTGGTTTATGGTGTTTGTAGCTAGCCCATGCTTAGGGTACTTATTGAAAGGTTCGATAAGAATGCTCTTCAAATTCCATCTAATTTGAAAACATAGTAACAATTGTTATGAATACATAGGGTTCCTTTTTTTTTTTGGTGTTGCATTGGTGGATCAAAGGAGGTTACACTCCAATGAACAACAAAGGAAAAGGAAGACAATTATGGAAAGTGTTATGCTACTCTTCCTAATGCAACAGAGGAGGAGAACCATACTTGGAGCAATATCTGAGTTGTTATCTACCATCAGGAACTTTGAAACTAGAATGCAAGAAATGAAGACAATTATAGAAAGTGTTGTTTAATGTCTGGCAATTGATAAGGTGAGAACAGAAGTAGAGGAGTTGAACGGTTTTCTTCAAATATTTGAAGGTCTTTCAAAAAGGGACTTGTATGAAGCTTTAATCAAGATCCTTAGAAGGCCAGAAAATTTAGCTGTACTGTGCCAGATATGAATGTTGTTTGACTTATGTAAGAATGCCCTTGGAAGTCATTTGAAGCACATGGGAAGCTAGAACTTATGTTTTTTCAGTTTTGAAGCACTCTACATAGTGTTGAATGCTCGTCTTATGCTTTTGTATTAATGGTTGTAGTTCATGTATATGTTGTCTTGTACATATATTTTCTGATAATCGGAAGTAATTCTTTATGCCGATCAGAGAAATTGGGTTGTTATTGCTGATTTTTTCTATATATTGAAAGCAATTACCATAATTTTCTAAAGCACCCATGTTTAGATTAACATGTGCAATGATGTGTGTAGGTGATGCGGTGAAATGGCGTGTCTTGGTGTTTGCAGCTGACAGGAGTGTGTAGTGTTGTGCATGCATTTGTGTATGCAATGGTATGATGTAAATAATGCTACTTGGAAAATAAAGTGGAGTTGTGTAGTAGTGGTGTGCTCGGTGTAATGTAGTGATGTTGTGGTGTAGAGGTGCAACACAGTGGTTGTTTCTTATCATGTTGTCGATATACTCTTTGATGTAACTGTAAAACATGAGTTTGGTTTTCTCTCTTTTTCGTTAATGCTCTGGTAAACTATTACTCCTTAAAGTAATTAGAAATTGGGACAAGTTTCATAGCAGTTCTTATTTAGTTTTTGCATTTTGCGTGCGTGCATTTTAGTTGGGACAAGTTTTACAGTAGTAATTGGAAAACGCAATTGGTTTATCTGTAGCAAAATGTTCAAATTGCGATATTATAAAAACATTTGGGGGCTTGCTGCACCTAAATCATTAGGTACAAAGACGAGTCCTATTAAACCTTTTTCCCTTCTTTTCTGCCTGCTACATACTATAAATTATTCAGTAAAAAATCCTCTATCCATGAAGATTGCAATCATTACATATTGAATTATTTGTCCAAAGGTGAAACAATTATATATCGCAAAATCAACAATTATTATCTTTTTTGTACATATTATATGTGATTACTAATTTGGGTGGGGGAGGAAACCAACCCCAAATTGAGTTATTCCTTCTACTTCTCATGATAACTTTCTCCGCTGCGATGCATTTGTCCTATTTCTCATTTGGCTGTTTTTGGAGGAGATGTAGTTTCTACCTTATATGTATAATCCTTTACGTGATACAGATTTAGCAGCAAAGTTGCTATTTTGGCAATGATCTTGTATCCATTATTTGCTGGCTTTGAGTATCCTGGTTTTGTAGTTACATTCATTTCCTATAAACGGTTGTTTTTTAAGTAGAGTTCAGTGTCTGCCTTTGCTTTCTAAAAGTCAAGATTATATATAAGCTAGCCTGTCATGTCTATTTACCCAAAAAGAAAAACCTGTCACAATTTAGGAATGTAGATAGGCTGGATAATAGGAAAGGAAAAATTATAATTATTAGAATGTAAGATTAGTTATAATTATTAAAAAAAGTTTATATGAGGAATTAGAGTAGACGATGATGGTAATAGCTCGGTGTCGGCCTCTTCTATATGTACTATCTGGGTATATATAGGTGAATGAAAAGTGTACCTAAACAATGTACCTTCTATATAAATATAGAAAGCGTATATACACAGCGCGTCTTTAGTTAAAAAAATCAATGAATAGTGAAGACGTCTGCGAAGTGCACGTTTTTATTATATTACTTTTGTAATATTTTTTTAGGATATATCATTTTTTCACAATTTATACTACAGAATTACAAAAGATGATTCGCACTCAAGAAGAGAGAGAGAGAGAGAGATTGCGAGAGACATTCGATGTGGTGATTGGATACTTCTTGTGATACTATCTGTGAAAGATGGTGCTCTTAGTTTGACTGGTTAGGGTTTCAACTTTGGATTGACGTTTTCTGATTTAGAGAGGGTTTGAAGTATTGCATAGCATTATGTCGTGGTTTGTTTGGAGTTCATATGGGCAATTTTGGTATTTTTATAATAGTAAATTATAAATATATAACTTGTGTTTTCCTATTTTTGCAAATAACCTCCCTGTGAAATCTTTGTTCTGACAAATAAGTAACTTGTATTTAACTCTATCTTGTGTTATCTTTTCCATGAAGACCCATGAGACCAATACGTCTATTCTTAAAAGACGACAAAAAAACCAACCCTTTTATGCCTTCGAATCACATTTAAAATCATGCATTGATCGAATTCCAAGAGCCACGCTTCACTGATTCTATAGAACTTTATACCTTCAAGCCAAACTCTCCTTTTTCTTTTCATTTCTTCTTGACTATGAAGAATGGGAATATTATATGATCTTGAAGGATCTCAATTACTTGGATTTTAGTTGTTAATAACAACTTAAATTAATAACAAAATTGTGTTTTAAGTGGAAGCTATTTTTGGCATATTTCCAAACAAGTCGTGGACATGAAAGCAATAGAATGTGAACCTAACAAGAACAGAGTAAGATTGATGTACTGGTTATAGCTACAGAAACAAGTACTAGATAGAAATAGATCCCTTCTCGTCTTCTTAGGTACAGGGAAATACAGAAAATCATTTGAACTTTGATTCGTTTCCGGTATGTTAGACAAATTTCGATTAAATAAAAATGGGAGAAACGAGGACGAGTAATGGAGCTGAATGGAAAGGTCAATTTACAATTTTTGTTTGGGAATTAGAGAGGAATGAAGGTGAAGGGTTGATGTTTACATGGAAAGGGTTTTCATTTAGGAGTGATGTGTGTATAATTCGATGGATGAAAACATAGATAGGATAGATTAAAATTTAATAAAAAAAAAGCTGTTTTGTAGCTTTGCTTTTAGAAGATAACAAAAAAGATAACAGCCATAAGATAGAGTTAAATATGGGTCATTTGTTTGTTAAAAAAAATTTCACATTTTAGTTATTTGTAAAAATATGAAAACACAAGTCACATATTTGTAATCTACCCTTTTAATTACTTATTTAAGTGGTATTCATTTATCAAATCTATAAATTGACCAAAGTAATGGTAATTCAATCACATCTAACTAAATGAGGTAAAATGCATTCTAGGTCTACTATGGCTCTATTCCATTCCACATGATTTGCGATTCCATTATGGTCTTATTTCATTTAACGAAGTAAACGGGCTATAAGTATGTTTATTAAGACATTAAAGGGGTTTTCATTCAAATTTCAAGGTCAATTGGCACCTCATTAGCTTACTAATTTTATCCATTCTTCCCTGGCTTATAAAGATGCCACTACATTCAAGAACAAGAACTTTCCATATGTTGAGGAGTTGTCCATGTTATATGCAAAGGATAGTACTACCAATGAAGATTCACAAATGGTTATGATGTCATCGAAGTGCTTGATAGACAGTAAGCCTTACAATAAGACATAGAAGATGAAGTGTCAATAAGAGTGGAAAATGTGTGAAGTATTAATTAAGCTCCTTAGGATGTAAAAAAAAATGTGTTTGTATTTTATTAGATTCAATATGAATGTCATGTGACTTATATGAGAATGCTTTTAGAAGACATTTGAAGTAATTAGGATGTTTTTCTCTAAAACTTATGCTTTATAGCTATTGAAGCACTATACATAATGTTGGATGCTGGCGTTTATATTTTTGTATTAATGGTTATACTAGATGGATATGGGATCTATATTTTGTAAAGTACCTTTTTCATATGTGGTTAATGAAACTATTACGCTCCGAAAAGGTGAAGTCGTAACAATTTTGCTATGTAAGCTATCCTAAGATAAAAACTGTCCTTATAATTGCTATCATAGACCTAATTTATACTAAGCATACTCGACTTTATCCTTTAAAGCGTCTAATTCAATACTTATTTGATATAAACCTATTGAGTAATCCTTTGAAATAATTTATTAAAGATGAACTTGTGATTTGACTTTATAAAAGAGTAGTAGTAAATCCTATAGGTATGTATCATTTCTTATACAGATTAGAATATTGAAAAACTATCAAGCCCCTTAAAGAGTTTGATATAGTTTCCTTAAAAATTAAGATAAGTCAATACTAAGGATAATAACCAGTTATTTCTTATTACACCTTACTCTTTATCACAATTTGCTAGGTTTTTGGTTTTGGGTAAATACTTGTAATCCATTCAGAACCTACAAAATAAACTATAAGGAAATAAACGACAATTTACTCAATAAGTAGAGTAGAGACAAAAGTATACATTCAACACATCACAACTAAGGTTTTTAACCAAGTTGATTAGATACAATGTATGTATAACCAAGTGATGTCATATGACATTATTTAATCTATCATGAGATTAGAAAAATTGCGCCTGCTATAATCTTGGCTAAGGAGATTGACATCACCCACTTGCGAATTGAAACCAAATTGGGGCTTATGCAATGGAGAACACCCTCATCCCATAACCACCTCTGAATCATGGCCCTCAACCTTACTATAACCTCCTTTATTATCACTTAGTTTAGCTAAGGGTAGGAAAATGATCATTTTAGTTATCCTCTTCAAAAGGAGTCCATGTTTGTCTCAAGAATCCTAACCATTACTTTTAATAGGTTGCAATACATATCAGGTTAGGTGTTAAGTCGAGTTTGAGTTAATTCACTTTTAGGGTGATCAACTAAGCTCAAACAATTTAAGCATAATAATATTCATAGAACAATCATAACATAGAGCTCAGCTCTCATAATAGCAAATCGAAACGTAATCACAAGCACTACATATGTATAAACAACTAACTACAATCACAAGTCAATACATAACAAAATCTCTAGATATCTCAAAATAATATTCCAAAATGTTATAAAGCATTGATCCCACTTACTTGTACTAAAGCTCACTCTAACAAATCTGAGACGTTAGGGCTTTATACACTTGGAAGTCCTATATATACCAAAGTTCATATTTAGTTTTCATAAGATTTACGAAAATGTTAGAGTTTTATCTATTATTTAGTTAAGATATTATTTATATAGTTATTCGGTAGAGTTTCGTATATATATATTTATATATATACATATTATATATATACACATATATATTTTAAGTATTTTACTTTATCATATAAGTTATAATAATTTACTTAATAATATCTAATATACGTAGTTTTACTACTACTTATATTATATCGTTTCGATTGTATCAAAACAAACTTACTATTATTTATATTACGTTTTAATTATGGAAAGATCATCTTAGGAAGATATTTTCCGTAATATTATAGAAAATATCTATTTTATTATCTAAAGCGATTAAGTTTTAATAAGTTTAGTATCATGGAATTTGTATAGACTTGACTATACATGTTACATGTTTCATTTAAAAGATTATCTCTAGAGTTTATCTTTAATTCTAGTAACAAATAAAGTTGTATAACAACCAATATTATATTAATATTGTATTATGTAATGAAAAAAATATATTTTCACACAATTTTACAACAAAATATAATGAATCATATATATTCAAATTTTATGGAAATAATGATGTTAAATTTTTAAGAATATAAAGTTTAGTTTTAATAGTTTTGGTAAATAATTATTATTAGAGATCTACTCATTTTATGAATCGATACTAATAATATAAAAGTCTTACAGCTATCAATATTCTAACTTTATAATTACAAAAAAATGCTATTAAATATTAATTAAAAAAAACACTTATAATTTATAAAAATGAGGTTACCTAAAAGTATAGGATACCCAAAAATTAAATCTTTTAATTCTCTTTTCTTCTTTTCTTCTTCTTCTGTTCACTTTTTTTTTTTTCACTCTCACTGTTTCCTACCCTACCCTTACCTCTACCACACTATAGATTTTATTTTATTTTATTTTTTATACTCATCCTAACATTTTAGAATATTCCAAGAATTTTTTTTTTTTTTTACTATTAGCATTACTAATAAGGAATAATTCTATAAACACTATGAGTCCATAAAATCGAGTTTAGGACAATCGAGTTTGGATTTAAGGTTTTTAGGAAAAGTTAATCAATTAATTCTGAACCTTATGACTTAAATAGAAAAGTTAGACGAAATGACAAAGTAAAGTTAGATTTTAGAAATAATGACTCAAAATCCTAATTTTGCTCTTAGAAATAAGATTATTCAATATAACACTAAAATATTTGGAATCCTTAAAATCGAGTTCAAATTATGACGAAAACTTTGAGATAAGTTAATTAAGCACCAAAATTAGATAATATAGTATAATTTATTATATGATTATACACGTATTTATATGAGCATACTCGATATAAATAATAATTATATCCATAAATTAACCCTAAATTACGTAATTATATATATATATATATATTGCATTGAATTCATAAAATTTATTAAGAGAATATATCCTAAAAATCAAAGATATATTAAAAACTTAATTATATGAGTAAAATTATATATTACACCTGATATTTACATAGAGTATATACTTTTATACTAATTAAATAACTAAGTCCTAACATATAATATCTATATTTAAGTAAATATTTAATAAAGACTTGACCAAATGCATTGAAGGTTGCTGCAAAAAGTTACGTGGCAGGAAATTAGGATTGTATTGCTGATTCAAAAGTGAGTTTCATAAAAATAAGGTACCTCATGCTTGGGTAAATTAAGAAGAAAGACAAAAAAATATAAAATAATTAAGTAATTAATTCTACAATAGACCTCAAGGCATTATAAAAGGTCACTAACTCCATATATGTAAAGTTTAGCAATTTGAAATAAAAAACACTTAGAAGAAAAAATCATGAGAAATTAGAAAGAAAATAGAAAAAAAAAAAAAAAAACAAAGCAACTACTGTGCCTTAACTGTACTAGATCTAGATGACCACCTGACAACAAACCCGACCGACCACCACCGGTCTACGCCTCATCTCAGCCTTTCAACACACCCCCAACCGTTGCTGGCTATCAAAGAGTCCAAGAACACAAAAGTTGATTATCTATCTTATTTTTCAATAATTCATAAAAAATATTAAATCTGCTAAAAAAATTATAAAAAAAGTTTGTACTTAAGTTATTTTGAACATGCTTTTATGTGATATTTTTATTTTTGAAAAATTAGTAATATTTAATATACTTTCTTAAGAAATCCACTGATTATCTAAATTTAGAATTGTAAAATAAATGTACTAAATGATATTGTTTCTAACTAAAAAAAATTTTATAGGATGTGTATGATATATAGATAATTTCTATATAGCCTAAATTTTAATTTGAATATTTTTAATATTTATTGCATTTTTTAGCCTAAAAATAGCTTGAAAATAGGCTGAAATTATGAATTAAATAGAAAATTATGAAATTAATTGATAAAATGAACATGTACTAATCTCTAGTAAATAATAACAATGTTGGGTCAAATTGAAATAAATTTGGTGTAAAAAGAATCATAATTGAGTAATTTAGGAGTAAAATGACAAATATGAATATATAGGCAATAGGTTAAAAACTTCAAATCAAGTGATAACCAAATCCCTATATTTTTAAGAGTCTAGAAATTTTTAGGGAATTATTTGGTAACCCAAAACTATTTATTACAAATTTATCGAATAAAATGGCTTAAATTATAAGTCGGGGTGTATTTTTAATATTAATAAGCTAAAATGAATTAAATAGTTAAATAAAAACTACATACGTGATTACTGATCGGTTGAGATTAAATGAGTATTTTTATTATATTTATGGATTTTTTTTATTGGGATACACTCCAAGTATATTAAGGTTGGATAATACTTATATTGCAACGTTATATGGACAAATTAGGTAAAATACAATTTAATAACGTAAATTATGTATAATATGATAATATTTAGATAGATATGTATAATTGCATTAAAAACTCGAATTACCTATTAAAAGACGTTTCTAGGAACAGGACTCATAAAACGTATTATTAGGTTTATACAAACCTAACGACACTAATTTTGTTAAAATCGAACAACCTTAAGTAATATAACCTATAACTTTATCATATTCCAGAATGTACGTATTTCGATAACCATACTAGAATTAAAACGTGATTAAATAAATTAAAAGTACGTTTTGATATAATTGAAATGATATATAATATGTAATAATATAGATAATATACAGTATCAACAATTAATAACTTAATTTGATATATAATGATAATACGATTATATATTATGGAAATAATATATATATATATA